>OZ017738.1:331553064-331630564 GCA_963969285.1 Odontomyia ornata | reverse complement strand
CTTACGAGATTAATGGGAGATCGACAATCCATGGCACCATTAGCTGCGTCGTGAGTTCTCGATCGAGGGTCTGCTGGAACCCTAAGTTCAAGTTCCCCCGGGCGCAGGAAAGCACTCTTTTTGGGGTATCGGCAAAACCAATAGCTTCCGTAATGTATATGTGATAATTTGCATTCAATCAAGCGCTTCTTGGATTGTGCAAATTGCCATATGTAAAACAATGGATACTATTGAGTTTGTCGATATGGAACACAAGATGTGTGGGTAGCGGAATCGAAGTATAATGAACTTCGATTACGTTACCCAGATGCGGCAGCGGTAATTTGAGAATAATTTGGATTGCGGGATCGAATTGGATGAAGGTGAAATGTGGAATTAAGTGGTGAGGATTGGGCAGTGAGTATTTGGCTGGAAAATATATGGGTGTTTTCTGTGCGCGGTAAAATTGATTTTTGGGGGTTTTAAAATTGGGAAAAAAGGGAGTTTGTATTTGGCTGGAAAAGATAAAGGAGTTTTGCTGTGCGGGATAACTCGTTTTTTTGGCATTTTTTTTTTATCCCGTAAGGTTTTTTTTGGTTGTGAATATAATTGTTGGGCTAAATAAAATGGCCATGTCAGTTTAAGCCCATCATCTTTCATTTCTCAAAATGACCTCCCCCTTTCCCATCCCTTTCCCGCCGTGTTAGTATTTATATGTGTGGCTCAGCACGAGCAGAAGGTGTCCCGGAAGTCCGAGGACATGATTGAGCGCTAGCCGGCCTCAGTATGCCACCCCGGGCTACACATCCCTCTGCTAATTCTTAATGTCTGCAACTGCGGTGACTTCCGTGGTTGCTACAATATATATATATATATATATATATATATATATATATATATATATATATATATATATATATATATATATATATATATATATATATATATATTTATATATATATATATATATTTATATATATATATATATATTTATATATATATATATGTACTTATATATATATATATATATATATATATATATATATATATATATACGAGGTGTGTTCAAAAAATATCGCGAATTTCGTTTTTTTCAAAAATTATTTATTTATTCATGAATATCTATTTTGTCCCGTTCAAAATAATCCCCATGAGATATTAAACACTTGTGCCAACGGTTTTGCCAATCTTCGAAGCACTTCAAAAAATCATTTTTTTTAATCTTGTTCAGCTCCTCCTTCGATGCCGTCTTTATCTCGTCAAGCGTAGCGTAACGTCGTCCTTTCATGGGCCTCTTCAGTTTAGGAAACAAGAAAAAGTCACAGGGGGCCAGATCTGGGGAATACGGTGGCTGCGGCATCATTAGTGTGTTGTTTTTGGCCAAAAAGTCGCGCACAAGCAACGATGTGTGAGCAGGGGCGTTATCGTGGTGCAAAAGCCAATTTTTGTTCTCCCACAAATCTGGGCATTTCTGGCGGATTGCTTCGCCTAAATTGCGCATAACTTGCAGGTAATATTCCTTATTGACCGTTCTTCCCTGTGGCAAGAACTCATGATGCACCACGCCCCTGGAATCGAAGAAAACTGTCAGCAAAACTTTCACATTCGACCGAACTTGGCGCGCTTTTTTCGGTCTTGGTTCATGCGGCAGCTTCCATTGAGATGATTGAGCTTTGGTTTCCACGTCATAACCATAAACCCACGATTCGGCACCAGTTATGACCCTCTGGAGCAAATTTGGTTCGTCGCGGACAGAGTTTAACATCTCATTAGCAATGTTCATGCGTTGCTGTTTTTGGTCGCAATTGAGTAATTTTGGTACAAATTTCGCGGTGACCCGTCTCATGCCCAAATCGTTGATAAAAATCGAATGGCACGAGCCAACCGATATGTTTAGGTCCTCAGCAACTTCTCTAACGGTGATTCGACGATTGGCCAATACCATTTTCTCCACTTCATTAATTTTTTCGTCTGTTGTTGAAGTGCTCGGGCGTCCGGCACGCTCTTCGTCGTTCACATCTTCTCGGCCTTCTAAAAACATTTTGTACCACCGATAAACGTTGCTTCGGTCCAAGGTAGCTTCTCCGTATGCCACAGTCAACATTCGGAATGCATCCGCGCACTTAATTTCGTTTTTCACACAAAATCTGATACAAGTTCTTTGATCCATTTTTTTGAATAAGTAAAAATCGAAGACGATTGAAAACACGTGCAAGTAAAGCAGCTATCACCAATTAAGTGAACATTCAAAATGGCCGAGCTTGTCGGCATAAGTGACAGACATGAGTACCAACATAACGCCACAAAAAAATCAAAATTCGAATATACGTAACCAGCGAAAATTCAAAATTCGCGATACTTTTTGAACCAACCTCATATATATGTATGTATGTATGGAGTGTGTATGTGTGTGCTTCGTTGTATGTGTGGGTCTACATAGGATATAACAAAATTTCGCGGCTCTGCTTCGATTTACACCAAATTTTCAGCAATATTTCTGTTCTGGCCAAAGTATAACTCCAGTTGGTACCAAAACTAGTACAATGATTTGTTCAGTTGTGTGATAAAGCTCACAATGAAAATTCCAAACTCGAACAATTTAAAACGAAATGGCGCCCACTCAAAGGTCGAAAAAAGTTGAACGATAAGAAAGCACTTCAGGGTCAGGTCAGAATATAAAAATGGCGGTTAGGCAAAGTTCAAAATTCGAAAATTTCTCAAATCTACGATTCATATTGGATTATTATTAAATCTAAAATCAAGGTAGACGTTGATGAGATCATAGATTAAATGTACCAGAGCTAAATTCGATTCTTATGAACGCTGCAGATTTTAGCCGTAGTGGTTTTTGCATTGCAGTTAAAAAAATTATATTTTAATATACGAGAACATGACACAGTGTATTCAAGAAATTGAGTTTTGAATTGATTGAAATAAAAAAAATTGCCACTAAAAAGGGTGAAATAAAAAACTTTTAGAAAAAAAAAAGAAATCCGACTTCGGAATGCCCTAAAAAGGATGAAATAAGTTTTATGGAAGCGGTGCCAAATGAATTTCCCCATTTCAACATAAATACTTCCAACAGCTGACCCATCACAAAAAAATCGGGGAAAAAATGATATGGCGCCGCTTTCATAAAACTTATTTCATCCTTTTTAGAGCATTCCGAAATCGGTTATCTTTTTTTCTAAAAGTTTTTTATTTTGTTTACTTGATTTCCGCAGGCTAATTCTGTTTTTTCTTGAAAAGCTCACGGATCTTATTTTGTTGATTTAGCAAACGAGTTTTAATTTTTTTAAAATCAGGGACACTGAAGATGACTCGAAGGAGTTGAAACGCGTCTACTAAACCAATAATGCAAGGCCAGATGACTTTTCAAGAAAAAGATTTTTTTTTGTTTGACCATAAGTTTTCAAGCATGATTCAATTCCTGACAGACTTTTCGTCATTACACCTATTGTAATCTTTATTCCCTTGTACCAAAACTTTGTGTATATGTCATCCGCGGGGTCTTTTTCGCACAGAAATACCAAGACTATCAAATAAATAAAATTCCGAACCGGTCTCGGCCAATCTCCAGCCTCACTGTCCCACCAAACCTTTCCACCTTCAGATTTTGCTACCAACTGATTGATCAAATCCCGCAACGCTGCGTTCCAATCATCCACTGTCATTCAAAATTAACGTGATTGAAGTTCATTCGACTTTAATCCCGTTCCCTGTGTGAATCTTTCAACTTTCACTAAATCCAATAATTTTAGTTGCCTGCATTGTGATTTATATATAACCATGATAATACTTAGCTATATTCAAATCATCATATGCTCAGAAATAATAACATTTGATGAAACTAAAAAGACGCTTTTTGACCTTGGAGAATTCGAACCCACGGTCACAGCAGAACCCCAAATTGAGAGTCCAGCATACTACTACCTACACTACGCAACCGTCAATGTTCAGAAGATGAATATTTGCACTATTTGCTGACATTTTCTTCCTGAATCAGAAATTGAATGGCCAAGTTCTAATTGATGCCAAGCGATTAAAGGCTTGTATCTACTTCATTATGATGGGCGATTCTTTATACGTTTACTGGTATAAGCACCATAAAGGGATTCTGAGGTATAATTACTTTACGAATGCTGTTCCATTCCAACGAATGGGAATGAATGGGAAAAACAAGTAATATAGGAAAATAGTTGAGATTGCTAGTGGAAAAGGGATGTCAAGTTTAGTTTGTCAATGAACCAAAATAAAGAAAAAGAAGTTCAGCTAGCAGGATAGTGCTCCTATCAGAAAGGCTTTATAGCCATCCTAGCGTTTTTTGATAATATGAATCGATGACTTGAATTATTCAATATAGTACTTGTATGAGAAATCGTTCAAATGCATACAAAAGATGCAGAATTTCTTTCATTTTCTTCTAGTTCAAATAATTTTCCTGAATGTTCGGCTAATCGAGCATATTCATAGTAAACACTATTCCTCAAATTTTCATAAAAACCCGAAGAAAATAAGAGTGCCTAAGCCGATTGTTGTTGTAATTTCGTTTTATTGTTGTTGTAATTTCGTGAATTAAAATGGCTATAATTCACTTGATTAAGATCAGATTCCCATAAAATTCAGTAAGCAGAAGCAAGTTCATCTTCTTCTTCTTAGCACTACAGCCTCTCTCGGGTGTTCGCTTCCTGCAAATAGCACCTCCAACTGTCTCCTCGACTGCGTCATGAGCTTTGTTTTATTCTTATACTAGTTTTGCTTCGCTGTCGAGTTTCAGGATGATTTCTTTGGCAGTTGTTAATGACCGTGACAAAACGTTGATGTCATTCGCATAGGCTAAGAAACTTATATGAATCTAAATAACTGTAAACTTTAAGAAGTTTAAGGGTACCATCTTGATTTCATAGGAGTAAACTTAAAATTGATGAATCATTCTATTATTGACAAAGCTGAGTGAGTTTTGTATTCTGGGGTATTTGTTGTCCTTGTTCTCATAAAAAGCTACCTCCGTGATATTTCCAAATTTTTTTCGTGTGAGGGGGAGGAGGTATACACATATTTTTCGTACATTTATCCTCCCCCTGGACCCTTTGATTTATGAAATGATTTTTTAGAATCTAAAAGTTCGAATCAATACCATTTATTTGGTACCCCACTCGACTAAATTTGATAAAAAAAAACGTTTGAAAGACCACCACTTTTGACTTTTCCACAAAGTTTGAGCGCTTTAACATCTACAGTTTCTGAGAAAGCTTGCTTTGATGGACAGACAGAGGGATCGACAGACAGGACGGGAAACTAATAGGCTTTTGTGAAAAAACCCATTTCATTAACCAGAAACTTCTGATCTGTTCAGAAAATCTTATGACTATACATTTTCTAGTTCCTGGCAGACAACCAGAATTTGATTTTTATGGGTTAATCTTAAAAATAATTTTTTAAAAAGCACTAACAAATTATTTTAATTGCAAGTGTCTCTCCTTTGTTGACATCTTATACTCTAGCCATATCCATTTCAAACCAAGGAATTCCAAAAATTCTACAAAAAGCTTAGAATTCCGATGAACTCATCCACTTAGGTTATGAATTATATTCACACATCCTAAGAATAGAAACTTTTAATTTCAAGAGAAACTTTGCCAAAGAAAATTAAATTGCGGAATTCAATGAAAATTCCTTGTGAAACTCACGAACGTGCGAGAATTTCAACTTGTTTACTTAAATGTAGACTTAAGTCATTATGATTAATTTGTTGGAACAAACACTCCAGAAAAGACTCAAACAAGGAAAAGTTAAATGGAGTTTTCGAACAATATTTATTTAGAGGGAAAATTAATTGAAAATACTCGTATACGATCTCCAACTTGAGAAATGAGTCCAAAAACTACAAACTGAATATTGCACTCGAGTAACTGTAAACTTCAAGTTTGAATAGGGGTAAGGGTGTTTGAACACAAAATGCAACAAATGCTATTTTACCCGTAAAATTTTATCGATCATTTACTATGCCATTCGTTGCCATCACAATGTTGATTCGCCAGTCAAACGTTCATAATGTGGTTCGGAAATTGCCTCATAACTTTTTGCGCTTCGAGTTTATTAGGTTTGAGTCGATTATCTGAAAACACCTTAACTGAGCACGTAAACTATGATTCTATCAAGAAAGCATACGACATGGCGCCTTAGCATTTTAGCTTTAACTTTCACTTAAACTGTTTATCGTTGCCGAAGAGAGAAGCTCTAACTTTATATAGGTGTAGATACAATTTTAGATAATGATGAGATATTGTTCCCTCGGCACCTGTAGTAAATGAGAATCATTTTCAACTGATGAGTTTGGAGTAGATTCATTTATCTGACTTGACATCTCGTCTGGATTAGCATACACATTTGCGATAGAAATCAGAGTCAAATAATATAAATTCAGTTGTTAGTAGAAAAGTTGGCTACGATAATATATTTGATTCATTTTAGAAAATTTTTAGAGAAATTTTATATTATCGCATCAATGTTAGTAACCTCTACATATCTGAGTGCCATGACAAGTTTTCCCGAGAACTGCTCGAGCTAACAATCCTTAACATGTGAAAATATTCGGATTGATTGCCTATGCGGGATTTAAAGTCAAACAGATTACCAAGGGGTATGACTACTTCGTCGTCATCGTCGTTGCAGGCCAACAACCTTCCACGAGCCTTGAGCGTTGTTCTGTCATCATTTCAGCGTTTTATTGGCTTTGCTATAGCTATTTCAACGAAAAGCTTCTTAGAAACCCGTTACTTGCCCATACATATCCTTTGGCCACCCCATTGTAGCTTCATTATTTTATGATTCCATGCGTTATGAAGTGTTTCTACAACGTATCGACGTTCGTAAAGGACAGTAGAAATGGAATGCTACCTCAGCAAGCTAAAGATCTGTGCTCAGCTGGAATGTCCTTGCTTGGCAATGCGTACGCGTGCCGGCAACTAGCTACTGCGGTGCCTTGCGATGGGTTCTTTCCACTAGCACAAGGGGACACTACAAATATTTCACGCGTACGGTTCTTGCTCTAAAAAAAATGAGCCAAAAAACCGAAGGCAGAACTAAATATCCTTTAGTTCTGCCTTCGGTTTTTTGGCTCATTTTCAGTTGTCCTTCGTATCTTTACCGTGCATGATCACCCCTTGTTCTGAATCCTTAACGTGTAATCAATTTTAATTCTTGCTTCTCTTCTTTTCGCTGCAGCTCGGGAGTTCCGCAAGGTTCAATACTTGGCCCAATACTATGCTTACTTTTCGTCAATGATCTACCTTTACAATCAAAAAGCACACTAAGATCCTTAAAAGAAGTTACAGTGCTCAAAAGGATATATGGGTTGAGGGAAGAGAAAACTTTTTACAAGAGAATGTCATCTGATGCATTTAAGAAGAGATGGTTTGATTCACGCCAGTCACTAGGTCAAAGTAGATCAGTTTGAAAGATATCAACGTCTAAGTGGGAGTCAATAGCTCGAAAAACCTTAAAGTCATCGGCATAAAGGCGTCAGAGGAATACAAGAGCAATTGATGATGTCGAGGCGATAAATCGTCAACGCTTCTCTCCTGCTGCTCCTTTTCATCAAAGAAAAAAAGGATAGAGGCTTTAGAGTTGGGGAAATTGGCACCTGGAGAAGCGCTACCCCAGCTTTTCGTATGTGTGAAAAAGGGAGATTGGGGAGCGAGAACCCCAGCGCAAATTTTGGAACTGAGCAGGAGACAGGGCATGTGCGAGTTCAGGATCCAGATTCACTTATTAAATTAATAACAAGACATAACTAATCTAGAAACCCTACAACTAGCCCATTTAAGAAAACACGATAAATAAGCGAATGACATTTTATCAAACAGAAACGAAAAATCTATTTAGCTAATTCAATGTCAAATTGACAACTGATTGATAGTGACACTTGAGTTATCAGCTCTACAGAAAAATCTATTAGGAAGTGAAATAAAAAGTGAAATCAGCTGTTTTTTTTCTTTAGTGAAGTTGGTGTTAGGTTCTCTGCTATTTCTCGGTGGAAATCACGGATAAGTAGTATTCATCTTAGCCAAATTTTTCACTTAAAGTTTTCTTTGTGCTTAACATTGCTAACGGTTTATTTTCATTTATTATTTGTACGAGGAGAGGGATTCTCGTGTAGTACAAATTGAACATTTCTGAATATTGTTAATAGTAAAATTTTAATTTCTATATAATTATTTTCTATAATATATAAAATAATTCATTTGCAACATAATCCCAAAAATACTGATAAACCAAAAACTAACAATATTTCCTATAATAAATAAATCGATTCATATTTTTTTTTTTTTTCATCTTGCTTTTTCCCTCATTTGGAAAATTTTAAACATTCTTTTTAATCATAATTCAATTCATTCTTGTTTTAATTGGTCGAAATACTGTTTCATATTGTAAATCGTTAATCCTCATTATCAAATTAAATTAAAATCAATTAAAAAATATAATATATAATACCAATTGAAAATCACCAATCATGGCAGCACCACCTGGTGCTGACAAATGTGGTAAATGCAGAAAACCAGTGGAGGAAAACCATAAAGGCATGGGCTGCGATGGCATTTGCAATAAGCGGTTTCACCTGAAATGCATAAAAATGAGTGAGGAGACATACCGCAAAATCATGGATATATCTAAGGATGAGATTTGGATGTGTTCCTCGTGTAAAAGCTACCATCAAAAAACGAACGAAGATCGTCTCCTTAACCAAATGAAAGAGGTCGAGAATCACATTCTAGAAATAAAAACCACTATAAACTCATTGGTTGCAAAAGCAGCACCTATGCGTCAAACCTCATATGCTGATATCACAAAAAGTATCTCCACTTCTCCAAGAGAACGGAACTCTAACACAACGTGCCAAAAAGGGATTTTAATCAAGCCAAAAAAACATTCGTCCTCGGAAAAATCACTTGCAGATTTCAAGTCGAAGATAAAGCCGTCCAAATGTAAAATTCCTTTGCAACTACTGCGGCCAATTCGTGATGGCGGTGCCATCATAAAAACATCATCAAACGAAAACACAACCACGCTTTACAACATGGCAAAAGAAATAATGCGGGACAAATATGATATTATGGAGACCAAATCCCGTCAACCAAGACTGGTCATTAATGGCCTAGAAAAAGAGTTTTCTACTGAGGAGTTAACGAATGAAATACGTTCCTTGAACCCTTATACTGGGGAGAATGTAAAAATGAAAGTAGTTCACGCCAGAAAGACAAGAAATGGAAAGTGGTTACATATTCTGCAGGTGAATGGGTGTATGTACCAAAGATTGGTAAACAGATACGTCAATATTGATTATGGGTCTTATTTTATCAAGGAAGACTACAATATTACGAGGTGCTATAAATGCCAAAAGTTTAATCACAAGACGTTAAAGTGCGAAGGGGAGCAAACATGTGCTAAGTGTGCAGGAAAGCACGAAACGAAGGCCTGTAAAAGTGATTTCGAGAAATGCTTCAATTGTGCGGGTAACAGTAAGAATGTTGATTACTCCCACAGACCAGACTCTACTCAGTGCCCAGAATACCAACGTAGGATAATGATTGCCAGGAGGAGCATTGACTACGACTGCAAATGAATTGTAACGATACAAACCGACAAGGAACTGACTTTCCTATATGCGAATATTAGAAGCTTACGGCACAAACTAAGTGACATTCAGATTTATCTGCAGCATAATCCCAACATAGATGTGATCATATTAAATGAAGTCTGGATTTATCCTGAGGAAGCTAAATATTTTAACATTCAGGGTTATCATTCAGTTTTCTCCTGCAGACCCGGAAGAGGTGGCGGCACAGCAATTTATATTAAAAACTCAATAAATTTCACCACTAATCGTGTGACCCCTGATAAATATAATATGATAATAATCGAGTTAATCCAAGCTGGTAAAAAAATAAAAATCGGCACTTTCTACATCCCCAGCCGTTTGAACCCGCAAAATCTTTGCTCTGTTCTAGACAACATATACTCAGCAGAAAAAAATTTACTCACAGTAGCTGACACAAACATTGACTTAATCACCGAGTCCTCAGAATCAAGGCTATATAAAGATACTCTCGATACAAATGGTGCTGTTGTTATTAATAACGAAACAATTACTCGTCCTGTTTCGAATACTTGCCTAGATCATATAGTCATAAATGACAAGCTTACTGCGGAAAAAATTAATTTCAAAGTAGAGAACTGGCCAGAGCTAGACCATCAGGTTCTAAAAATAAGCATCCAAAACTTCAACGTTCATAAACAAAAGCCTAGTTACAAATCGTTTCGATATGTAAACAAGGACCTCTTCAAAACACATCTTCAACGGGTATTGGAAACCCAGAAACCTACTAATCTAACAGAACTGACAAATATGATCTCTGAATCCAAACGTCACTCGACCATCGAGAAAAAACTTAGATGTCGCCAGCTAACTTGGATTACGAAACGAGTTATAGAAGCCAGTATAAGAAAGAGGAAGGCGTATACGGATTTCAGACGGGACATGGAAGATCTGACGCTTAAGTACATATATATCCAAGCGAAAAAAGAGTCAAAGCGTCTCGTAAAGGAAACAAAATTTTCATATTTTTCCAAAAGATTGGAGGCAGTGGCTGATAATAATCGCGAAATATGGAAAATAATAAACGAAGTAAAAGATAACTCTCTTCCCCGGACTTTTTCACCTGATTTGCAGATCATTCCAGTCTCTCTGCCTGATTCTTTGCAACAAAATGAAGCAGCAACAATTCTAAATAACTTCTTCTCAACTATTGGTGAAAAAATAACGAGCGAACTCGGTGCTCCTTCAACAAGTATAAGGAATGATACAAATACCTCGCCTAAATCCACATTTCACATCCATCCAACCAACAAAGACGAGGTGCATAAAACCATCGAGGCAATGAAGAAGAACACTGCTCCAGGCAGTGATAACATAACAATGGATGAAATTATGCTCATCAGAGACGAAATAGCAGGTCTCCTTGCTGACTTTTACAATGAGCACATCAAAAACGGGACGTTTCCTGAGAAGGGGAAGCTAGCGAAAATAATTCCTATATTTAAGGGAGGTGATCGTTCGGACCCGAATAACTATCGCCCGATTGCGCTTCTTACAGGATTCAGTAAAATTTTTGAAAAAATAATTAACACCCGTTTAACATCGTTCATTGTGGATAATTCTATCCTAAATTCCCATCAATATGGTTTTCAAAAAACCAAAGGAACAGTTGATGCTTTGATCTCAGTAACCCATTTCATTAATGAAAGGCTTGACAATGGAGACTATGCTGTTGCCATTTTTGTAGATCTGAAGAAAGCGTTTGATACGGTCGACCATGACCTTCTGCTTCGTAAATTAGAATCATATGGTGTACAAGGCAAAGCGAATCAGTTATTTCACAGTTATCTAAAAGGTAGATTGCAGATAACAGAAGTCAATAATTTTTTGAGTGACCCAGCACCAATGAAATCAGGAGTTCCACAAGGTTCCATACTAGGCCTCACTTTGTTCCTATTATACACGAATAATTTGATTACATGTAGACTAAATGGGCATGACACATTATATGCTGATGATACAGTACTCCTGTACTCGGGATGTAACAAGAATGCCATTGAAGACTCCATCAATGAGGATCTGAAAACATATAGTCTGTGGTTAAACGAAAATAAACTAGCGCTGAATGTAACAAAGACTAAGTTTGTTATTTTTAAACAAAAGAACAAGGAAGACATTGATATTGATATAAAAATTAACGGCGAAAATCTGCAAAGGGTATTTGAATTTAAATATCTTGGCCTAATCATTGACCACCGTTTAACTTGGTTCCCACATATAAACAGCTTAAGAAGGCAATTAGCCCCCATAATCGGCTTATTACGTAGGTACGAGGGATTCCCGAGGAACATCAAACAACTGGTTCTAAATGCATTCGTATTGTCGAAATTACATTACGGAGTGGTAATCTGGAGTCAATCATCAAAGATAAACATTAATATCATCTCCAGGATGTTAACTAAGGCATATAAAAATATGCATAATCTCCCAAGGCTCACGCCAACAAAATTAGTGTACCAATCGTGTAACGCATTAACTTTTAGCCAAATCATTATAATGGAGAAAGCTAAGTTTATCTTCAAATGCTTAAACCTCAACTTGTCCCCACAAGTGCCATTTGTTAGGGTATCACAAAAGAATCAATACAATGCTAGGAACGCAGACCAATTTGTTATACCATTTGCAAGAACAGATCGTCTAAAGAACGATCCTACAAATGATGCCCTTCGTATATACAATGATCTTCCGGAATCAGTAAAAGAAGCGAATTCACTTATGATCTGCAAGAAAAGACTCAGGAACTATTTAATGAATAGCGATTGAATCTCAGCGCAGAAACTTTCAACATAGCATCTTAGGGCAATTTTTTTTATCCTATCATCGAGATGCCTCAACACACAGCTAGCCTTATGATTTATTATTTTCTGTCCAGTAACTTCAAAATAGCATCTTAGGGCATTGTTGACCCTATCGTCGAGATACTTGAAGAAACAGTCATTCTTTTAACTCAGAGTTTTTTTTACTGCGTCGAATTAATATTTTTTTACCTCTGAGAGCTGTTAACGAATCGGACATGAAAAGATTAACAGGATGACTTCACATATTTTTTGTGTGCCCCCTTATACCGATGTTTTAAACATTGTCTGGGTGGCACACCTGTAGAAACGACGAAATGTGAAGTGCAGATCGCACGAGCGTTGTGCGACGAAGAAAGTGTGATGGAGAGAGTGGAAGGGAAGGAGGTATTTAAAAAAAAAAATTATAAAGGCTAACAATACAACATATACATCAATACTAAGTTATAGCAGTAGTAATAGTCCACGTGGTGTAGTGGTTAGAGCACTCATCCCGTAAGCCGAAGGTCCCTGGTTCGTATCTCGTTGGCGGCAACGAGATTTAGTTCGAGTGATTCTTCGGACGGACTATAAGCCCGATCAGTTATGATACGTTCTGGTTTAAAGTCAAAATGAATCACAGATGGGTGCAAAAGCGTGATACCGACCATATTACCTTGTGGAGCGCCGATACATTCGATCATGATAATAAGATACTCTAAGTATCTCTAGGTGAAGGCCCGAAAGGTGCTGTAGTGCTACAAAAAAAAAGTGATAGCATGAATAAAAGTAGAAATGCTTGAATATTTGAAAGAATTTCATAGTGATATTATTACAAATTTATTGAATGATGGAAACGATAGTGTACCTATTTCACTAAATGTTAACCTCGCCCACTTGCAGCGTACTCAACAGGCCCCGAAATTAACGAATTGTATTGTTTAGCCAGTACATTTCAATTAAATTTTCGGGTTATGCTTCTCTTATTTTCATCAAGATTCACAGTTTCATTTAGCAAGTCATTGTTTGGCGCCCATTCTGGGGGTTCTTACTCATTTTTGTAGTTTGCATACATATAAATATTTAAATTAGAGAATTCACCAATATCAATGAACTGTAATGAAAAGGTATGTATATATAAGAAATTTTGTTTAATGTTGTTGAACGAAACTGCAAGATGTATACGAGTATATAGTAGAATGTCCGTAAAGGACTGCAGCGCTGGTCTGCTGCTTCAGCGGAAGAAGATGTTGGGATCCGCTGAGATTGGCCTTGTCTGGGGACGCATGAATGCGCTGGCAGGCTAGCGTTGCGGTACTGTGAGGCACAAGGACACAACACAAGGGCATATAAAAGTCGTCCGAAGTAAAAAAACGGAGGTAACCAACTAAGGGTTGGAAATTACTGATGAAAAAGGACAACTGGACCTAAGGAAGACATACGGACTTAGCAGGGCTTCGTCCTTACCCGATGATTCTTATGGCCCACAAATAAGAGTGGAGCATCCAGATGGAGGTGGTGCTCCCTAGCACCCTTCCAACCGGATCAAGATCCAAACGTAGACGTGGCCATATATGTATTTCCCATTTGAGTGTCAAACTCATACAAACATAGTTTGCATGAACTTTCCCATCAAATGCAAAATATAGACGTGACCAATTTATGTTATAGAATTATGTGATCGAATCACATAACCCTATACCATAAAAGAGCACGCAAGCGGAAGGCCACTCAACCCTAAGTACTTCATAAATCTCTAAAGTAAGAAGTCGATAAAGTTCGACAAAATATAATAGAGAGTAGGTAATATTATTTTTAATTGAATTTGCTTACTACGACTATTACTAAGACAGATAAGTTGGGTCGCGTAAATTATTGGGCTTCAAACTAGCAGACAAATAAAATGATTGGATTTCAAAAGGGTCTATTAATATGCTTTAAGTTTCATCCTATTTAGAATACAGTTAAGTTGATTTCAGTTGATACTGTGATATTCAAAAAATGATAATTTTAAGATAATTTAGAGATGCGAATCTAGTATTCTGGGCTGTGCTTATATAACGCGTTTTTATTAAAAACTAATTGTATCGATTGCGCGATCAAATAGCTACACATGCTGTAGAATTACTTTTAATTTATTTCATTTGTAATAGTTTGAACGATTTTGTACACAATTATCACACTTTAACCGCCTCTTGTCCTTGTGTTTTCGTATGCTTTTGGAATTAAATATGCATTGAATGAAATTGGCGAATGAAACGGCAAGAACTTAATCGGTTTCATCAAAACAGGATTAACTTAAGTTGAACTTTATATTTATCGAGAATCTGATTTAATGTAGTTTGACTGTAGTCAATGCGTTATTTAAAAGCTTACAAATATTTTTGATAAAAAATTCTAATGTTAATTTGAAACAACTTAAATTTAATAAAACAAAAAACAAACAAGTACTCGCCTACATCGTCACCGGGCGCCCGCTGATGATGTGATGAAATGCTACTAACAGTGAATTGGTTATTTGTTCAAAAAGCTTTATAACAATGAAACCTTCTTTTACAAAGTATTCCCCTTTTGCTTTATGACACCTAATTTCTAATACAATTATGCTACGATACGGATGATTTTGACTTATCAATTCGTCGCTCTCAGCAATCTCCGATTTGCACGGTTTTTGATGAAAATCTCTACATGGGGAATTCATAACACATCATTCTCTGTTCTCGATCGCATTCATTGAGGCAGGCCGAAACTCGACGATATACTTTTCGAATCGGAAGACGTTCTCGTAAATCTTCCCGAGCAATACGAAAGAGTCACTTCTGGATGTTAAGCACTTTGTGCGAATTTGTACAAAATGTATTTGCCGCCTCGATTTACAAAAATTAAATTACGATAGTAACCCACCAACGATTTTATGTCCACAAAAGTTTCTTACTTATCCAAGAAGATTCTCGCAGTTAAAGTGTAAAAACTATTAATTCAGCTGTAAAGTGGCTTGCTATTGCGACTTATTCATACAGTCTGTGTTTTTTTTTTTTTTTTTAATTTTTCTTTGAGAGAACTGTCTCAGCTCAAAATCAAAAGGGTTGCTTGTATGAAAGAAGTTTGATGGCGCAAATATTCGCGAATATTAATGTGTATACTATATAATTTTTGATGTCTCGGATGAATTATGACCGCGTGGATTGTATATGTTGTTTGGAAACTTTTTAAGATAAGACTATGCGAAATTTTGTATTTACAATATAGATGGAAACCACAAAGAAGGAAAATTGGAAAAAATAATAAATTTTCGTTGCTGTGTGTAACAGGGAATCAATCGTCAAGCTTTCCTAATACTTTCTACTCAACTCCAACATCATAAATTTGAGAGCTGCACTTTACTATTTTTTTTTATGGCAATCATTTTAAAACACGCAATTTAAAGAATACATCCCACTACAAACTTTAAATTTCCCACACTTGGAAAAATTACAACACTGCTCGGATAATCCACTGTTTTCATGCACAAACGTCGCCCGTCACTAGAAATAGACACAAAAACTGCGCATCACTGAATTGCACACTAATCTTGTTCTCCCTTTCGGGCAACCCACACGGGAAATGAACTTCTTTTTTTTTAGTTTTTTTTGCCAATTTCGTACAATTTTGCAATCACTGCAAATTTTTAAGCGGACACACTAATTCATAATTTAGCCGGTAAATGCAAAAACGAAAAATTAATATTTCCAAAGCTTAGAATTTAATACTCAATCGAGGCGATTTACACGAAAATTTTGACGTTCGCCGTGCTTGCGGTTTTTCGCGAACCCCCGTGGACTTCTCGATCCGTCCAAAACTTGTCTTTCTTTTCGCTTTAACCCAGACGACTTTCCTCTGTCGCGATCATAAGTCCACCCCTGCTCCGTCCTAGAAATTCCCGACCTTTTCTTCTTTTCATTACCGTGTCTACGGTAAATAGCATCAGCTGAGCTCAGCCTAGTTAGCTTGCCTTCAGAAATATAATACACCGTTAGGGCGCACTAAATCAGTGTTCCCATATTCAAAGCTTTAATTGGCTGATTTAAATTTTTTTAGGAAAAATTAACTGAATTAATGAAAAACGAAAAAAATTCTAAATAGTAATAAAAGTTAACTCTCCTGAAGAATATAATTAAAGCAAAATGTTTAAATTTAGTATAGAGGAAAATTTATATATAGTTACATTTAATGATGATAATAACAAAGAAAACTATTTTACAAATTACGATTATGAATGGAAATAGTTTAATTAATTATTTTTATAAATCTGCCATTAAATTTTTGAATAAGAGATATAAGGTTTTCGAGCAGTTTGCTTTTGTGACTGCTCAATTACTACAGAACACAATCTATCTATTTAACAAGTTGAGTAAGCAGGCGAGCATTCCTACCAGACGGTCTTTGTAAAAATCATAGGGTTAAGAAGAAGTTCTCTAATAGAGTGAATCTATAACTTGAATTATTCATCCAATACTAGGATATGAAATCGGTCAACTTTATGCAAAAGATGCACAGTTTCTTTCATGAGCACAGTGCAGCCGCCATTCTAATCTAACTTAAATAATTTTTCTGAATGCTCGGTCGATGGGAAATGCTCAAGTTAAACACTATTGCTTAAATTTTCATGCAAATATTAAGAAAATAAAAGTGCCTAGGTCAATTTTAAATATGTATCAACCATAAACACGTGTCATTGTTGTTGTAATTCCACACAATTGAAATGGCTATAACTCACTTGCTTATGATTCGATCTCGATTAAATTTTGTGAACGTTCATATCTATATAATTGCATAATTTCAAGAAGTTTAAAGGTACCGTTTTGAGTTTATAGGCGAAAATGTAAAATCTACAAATCATACTATTATTGATAAAGTTGAGTGAATTTCGATTTCTGAGGTATTTGCTGCCCTTGTACTCATAAAGGGCCACATTCGTGATAATTTTCAGATTTTTGGGCTCAAAGGTGTCCAATCGCGAGGGGGGACACAAACTTTTGGTGCATTTTGCTTTCCCCTGAACCCCCTAATCCATAAAATGTTTTTTTTATTTCAGATTCTTAAAGTTCTAATCAAAATCTTTCATTTGGTATCCCACTCGACTACCTTTGATTAAAAAAAAATGTTTAAGGGTTTATTTGTTATTAGGGGGGACCCCTCTTAAAAAATTTTTTAAGTTTTTGATAAGACCTTAGCTTTTGAGAGATCATCACTTCTGAACTTTTCACAAAGTTTGAACACTCTAGCTTCTATAGTTTCTGAGGACAAACGGACAGACAGGTCGCGAAACTAGTAGGTCTTTGTAAAAAAAATTTTTACAAAGACCTGAAAATGAATTGGTTATCCAATTATTGAGAATACTTGATTTAATCAGTAATTAGTGTATAGTGATTACAAATAATATACCGTGAAGATTTTATTCAAGAAAATGTAAAATCGACAAATCAGTGAGTGAATTTCGACTTCTCACGTATTTGTTGTTGTTGTACTCATAAAGGCCAACATTCATGAGTTTTTTCAGTTCGTACATTTCCCCTTCCCCTGCCCCCCATGGTACTGATAAGGCAATATTAAGACTTGTTTTGAAAAGATCTCATTGAGGCCTTTCCAATGACACCATATCTCGACTGCCAATGGTGAAACATTTTTTTGAGGGGTCACCTCCCTTTATGGAGAGACATCCTTAAATCCCTTTGAATAATGTTTCTACCCCAAAAATTTCAAGAGGTCACCACTTCTGACCTTTCCACAAAGTTTCATGGCTATGGCCTCAATAGTTTCGAAGAAAAAGGGCTGTGACACACAGACGGACGGGCGGACAGACACAGGTCGTGATGGCAATACAGGGTTTTCCAATAAGAGGTTTTATTTTAATATTATGAGAAAGATGCCATCAATGATGATGATCAAATGTTTACTACATTATAAAGAAAAAGGTATGCCGTTAATAGTAAAAAATAACATCAGGCAAATGACCACCACGACCACCCTTACAGGACCATATCATTTTCATGAAATTTTCCATAACCAAATCACAAAGTGGCTGCCCTATGTCCTCGATAGCCCCACGAATTCCATCTTTGAGGTCTTGAATCGACGCTGGGCTATTGGCGCAGACCTTCTCTTTTACGTGGTCCCAAAGGAACAAGTCGCAAGGTGTTAAATCACAAGATCTCGGTGACCAATTGTGATCTCCTCTTCGAGAGATAACACGGTCCGGAAGCTTTTCCCGTAAAAGATCAATGGTTTCGTTGCTTGTATGGCACGTAGCGCCGTCTTGTTGAAAGTAAACGTTGTCCAGATCAACACTATCCAATTTCGGCCATAAAAATCATTAATCATCTCTCAGTAGCGCAATCCGTTCACCGTAACTGTTGCTCCAGAGTCATTTTCGAAAAGAAAGGTGCAATGACTTCGCCGGAAAATAAACTGCAGCAAACAGTCACACGCTGAGGATAAAGAGGCTTTTCGACAATAACTCTTGGGTTTCCGAGCCATAAATGCGACAGTTTTGCTTGCTGACAAAGCCACCGAGGTGGAAATGGGCTTCATCACTCAAGATGACTTTTCGATGGAAATCTGGATCATTTTCATGCATTTCAAGGACCCAATCAGCAAAGACACGGCGTTGTTGATGATCGACCGGCTGGAATTTTTGCATTAACAGAACTTTATAAGCCTTAAGACCCAAATCTTTATGCAAAATACGGTGTAATCCCGTTTGTGGGATGCATAATTCCAAGAACGACGAGGAATGGACAAACCTGAGTTTTCTTCAACACTTTCGACTACAGCAGTAATATTCTCGGCTGTTTTTGAGTGACGTGCACGAGTTTTATTCTTCACATCACTAAATTGTCCCAACAGCTCGAATTCAGACGTGGGTAAGTGATGTTTTATTTTCTTCCATTTTTCAAATATCTACATTTATATGCATTTATAAATTTTGATAATGCAAATTTTTTGAATGATGAAAAATTTCGAATTCGGGGTGAACTGTGTTGTGATGCAGAACCAGTTGAAATGGTTTTCGTGCAAGTGTAGGAACTTGATTTTTTCTCAAATGCAATTTACGCTTCTATTATATGATACTTATGTATATTATTGGGTAATATATTTTCTGTGAACATTTTTAAAAGTATGGCAAACACGCCATAAATATCATCGTTTTTCTTTCTGTTGATTGAATTGGTTGGCACGTCAATTTTTTTATGTATTTACTTCAAGTCTAGTTAACCATGAAAAAAAGTATTAAAATATGGCTACCGGGCAATTGATCGTTGGATTGGTTCCTTTACTTGCGAATAAAACCCTTTGTGGAATTCGAAGTATATTTGAGGTATATGTTTTTGAACATATGCTTTTCAATTCCTCTTATCAATTCCAAGAAAAAAAAGAGAGATAAAGTAATTCCAAGCCAGTGAAGTTATACCTTGATTTTTATTTTTGTTCAATAAAGAAAAAAAAATGAATTGTTCAAATATGAAAAACTCGGTCTTTCCATTTAGTTTTTTGTAAACTTGACCGGGTATGGGACCCGCCACGTTGGCTGGCCCCTCCACTGTAATGAGCTAGCCATCGGGTGAGCTCACCCCTTTTTATGACACTACAGGTGCTCTCGCAGGGTAGAGTGACTTTCCGCTCGCGAGCTCATTTATGGTATAGTATTATGCGATTCCATCACATAAGACTTTAATACAAATTTGCCACGCTGATGTTTTTCATTGCAGGGAAAAGTTCATGCGAACTATGTCCATGAGTTTTTCATTCAAATGGAAAACATCTGGTCATGTCTACGATGGATCCTGATCCAAATGGGGGGGCGAGGGGGCACCGGTTCCAACTGGATGCCCCACTCTTATTTGGGGGCCGTAAGTATCGTCGGTAATGACGAAGTCTTCCCAGGTCCCGTATGCTTTTGCCAGGCCCAGTTTGCTATTCGCTTTAACAATTTCAACCCTCAGTAGGTTACCTCGGCCTCGATTTCGGTCGAACCGTGTTGTTTCTGCAAATTCGTGATCACGAAGTTTTTTGTAGTGGGTCCTTCCGCTGGCAAAAAGAACCCGCCCCACGACACCATAATGCTAGCCTGCCAGTGCATTCACGCATCCTCAGATAAGGCCAATCTCGGTGAGCACCACCATACTCTCTCATTGCGGCAGCAGACCATCTCTGCAGTCCTTTACAGACATTTATATTTACCCATTTCACTACAAGTTGAATATAGGAAAGTATGAAAGGATGAATATAAAAAAGTAACCAACGCCAGCGTTGAATTATAACCCAAGGAGGATCTCTACCAACCTACGGAAAATAAGGAGCAAAAATCAACAACTGCATCTGCTGTCTCGAAAGATAATAAGGGAACATCGTCGACTACGGTCACATAGCATGACAACTTTTGCGATATTGCAGGGTTGAAGAAAAACTTCGTGATGGATAGCAAAGATTGCCATAACCTTGGTTTTTTCAGGTGAGGTTGCAACGGTTGCAGAAATTACTGACAACATGTCAGAAGCAGCATACACTTACGCTCGACAATATGGCCAGTAGTCTTGAACGACGCAACACATATATTGAAGATTTCGAGAATAGTGAGGATCACTATTTGGGCCCCCTAGGGGCATTAAAACGTAGCTTTAGGTAGCATAAAGGTGGATTGAGTACCTTTATTACAGAGGCAGGTACAATGGGTGCTAAAAAGGTTCAGCTTGCGCGATTAGTAATTCCCAAGTTCAACGGGAGTTACAAACAATGGCGGATATTCATCAATTTATTTACCTCAATGCTGCACAATAACGTGTCATTATCTACGATAAAGAACATGCAGTACCTAAAAATTCATCTGACAAAAAAGGTGCCACATGCCATCCAGCATATGAGCATTGATAGCGAGAATTACGAAGAAGAATTGGAAATTCTTTGTAAACGATACAAAAACAAATGATCCACAGCATGAAGCTATCTACATGCATTCTACAATCCACCAGCTTCCAAGGAGAAGCCCAACTACAACATAAAGCAATTCATGGACACTACAGCTGAGCTTATCACCAATATAAAGAGCATTAGGGCATACTTATCATTTATTTGGTCACACAAAGACTAGACCATGAAACACGAAGATTAAGGGAAACTTCCAAAGGCACATCGGTAAAAATACCCCCTCTAGCAACCTTCACCGAATTCCTTACAAGTCCTTTCAGGATATTATAAGCGTTGAAGAAATCAGACTATACGCCAACAATATTATTGGGGAGTATCAAAGTAGTTCTATAGCAGGTAGATCAACGATAAATCAATTGTTTACATTCAAGCAGGTACTTGAGAAATGCTGAGAGTTCAAAATAGACGTAAACCAAATTTCGTTCACTTTAAGCAAGCATACAACAGTATTGATCGTAAAATACAGTACCAAATAATGCTTTGCTTTTGTATCCCAGCCAAATTATTCTACCTTACCCAAATGACAATAACGTCAACAACCTCACAAGTCTACATCAATAACCAGCTCACCGACACCTTTGACAAAAATCTCGGACCAAAGCTAGAAGATGAGCTGATCCAATTGCTATTCAATTTAGCTCTGAAATACATTGTATGACAGCTACCTATTGTTACAGTGCAATCGAGCCAAGTGGCACTCTGTGTGGATAACATCGATGTTTTTTCATGGTCGTTAACAACTTCCAAACAACTTTTCCTGAAACTCAGTAGCGAAGCAAAACTAGTTGGGCTACAAATCAATGAGAATAAAACAAAGCTCATGCTACAGTCAAGGAAAAATACCTCAAATACACAACATATTACAGTTGGCGAATACAGTATTCAAAATATTTGCAAATGTTTGTATTTACGAGTAGGAGCCAAAATAATGAGAACTGGTAATGGAAGAGACAAAATACGCCGAAAAGTACAGTTAGCAAATACATTAAATATTTAATTCAGTTGTCATAGCTTTGAAGGCCAGTTGCATACACAGGAAAACAGAGCTCTAAGTATAAAAATCTGTAATAAGATCTGTGTTATGCTGTAGGTATGAAACATGGATCCTAATCTTAGTAAATGCAAGCATATTAAACGCTTTTTTGGAGAGAGTCGTTAGGCAAATAATTGGAGCGAAGCTAGATGGAGACCAATAGTGAATTCAATACAACCATGAGCTGTATGAAGTTTTCGACGAGCCCGAGGCCTCAAAGATTGTAATATCATGGAAGCTTCAACGAGTTGGCCACATAAATTGTATGAAATAATAACCAATGCCCAAAAAGTTATTCGAAACAAGTGTGGAAATCAAGGAAATGTTGGTCTGATTTTGTTGACGAAGGAAGGTCATCACTGCTTGTATTTTGAAAATAGAGGATGCGGTCAACAGACCAAGGTAGTTGGAAGTGATTTTTGCAGGAAACGGAAGTCTGAGGGGGTTGTAGTACTACGAAAAAAGAAAAAGGAGAACCTCTTGAAAACATGTCTCTAGTTTGCTCATATTTTTTTGCGTTTTGTACTACCTAATAAGACCCTGCTTTTCCATCTGCCAGTCGTTTGTGTATCCCAGTAGGCTTTCTCTGAAACTGCAATAGCTACAACCACCGAACTTATTAAGTACATCACAAATGATTGCCATTTGAAAAAAATGTCGAGAATTTTTAATAGGGTCTTTTCTTATAAAAAGGTTTTATTCATAATTTTATTCTTACCAAACGATGGATATGATATGAAAGTTCTTCATGAAAACCTTTCATAAGAGGTCTGAAAATGGCAGCAAGAGGTAAATTAGAAAGAGAAATTAACAAAAAATGCTATGCCGCACGCTCCACATAAGTAGAAAAGTGTGATCTGAAAATTCTTGGAAAATCATGCAGGAGTATTTTTGCGCACAACAACAACAAACCCTTAGTGTTTGAAATTCAATCAGCTTTGTCAGTAATAGTGTGATATGTAAATCTCACGCTTTTCTCGATGAATTCGTGTGAGTTTCCTTTAACGCAGTTTGAATAATGTATGACCCTATATTCTATAAGTTGTATAAAAACCAAATAATATTTACGGAAATGACAGCCATTTGAATTTCCTGCTTTCACAACCACAACAACATGCAATTTGTCAACTATATGAATTTCATGATCAATCAGATACTCATTTTGCATGGGCTCATTTCGAAAATCCTTTTTGGCCATAATATTAGAAATACTGCACCAAAATAGCAGACACTTAAAGCATAATAAAAGTGAATTTTAAAAAAGAGTTTTCAATTTGCATACTTATGAAGTTTTTGACGAGCTAATTCACTTTTAGTATCCCCCTTTTAAGGGTTGAGTACGAAACGCACCTTACAGGAGTGCACTTCTGTTTACCTAACTGTTTTTCAGCCTAATTTTAAATTGGAAAATTTCATCAAGACCGTCATTTCTACATCTTTCCGATAGTGCTTTCAAAGGGCGCATTCATATATACTTTCACGAAGAAAGTTTCACGTTTGAGGACTGTACCCTTCATAGCTTTATGGTAAATTACTGTTAACTACACTAATAGATAAGCAATCAAATCGTGATTCTAATAGGGGTACTGGTTAATTCGTGTGGTTTACTAACAGATGGCGTAACATGATTTTTGTTCAAGTGATTCACCTTTGCAAATATGTGTTGGAAAGCTACTATCATATAATTTCAGAATCAGTATGTGTCATTTAGCTGAAGCGTAAACAACAATACTTTTTTTACTCTGAAAATGTCGAATTTTGTGCCCAATGCGCGGAGTACCTCTTCATTACATAAAAGAAGGCTGACGAAAGTCATCGTATTTTGGTGGAAGTGTATAGTGTGCATGCTCTAGCTGGGTGTACATACCAGAAGTGTTTTGCACGGTTTAAAAGTGGCTATTTTGACTTGGAGGACGATGAACGACCCAGACGGCCAAAAAAGTTTGAAGATCACAAATTGGAGACATTGCTCTACCAAGATCCATCCCAAACGCAAGAAGAACTTGCAAAATCACTTGGCGTCACTCAACAAACCATTTCCGATCGTTTAAAAGCAATAGGAATGATCCCGAAGGTAGGCCATTGGGTGCCGTATGAATTCAAGCCAAGGGACGTCGAACGCCGATTTTTCACGTTTGAACAACTGCTTCAACGGCACAAAAGAAAAAATTTTTTGCATCGAATTGTCACTGGCGATGAAAAGTGAGTCGATTACGATAATCCAAAACGTCGGGCAACGTATGGATACCCCAGCCATGCATCATCATCGACGGCCGTTTAGAATATTCATGGCCTGAAGGTTATGCTGTGTATTTGGTGGCACCAGCTGGGTGTGATCTATTATGAGCTGTTGCAACCGAATTAAACAATCACAGAGGAAGTCTACCGATGACAATTGATGCGTTTGAGCCGAACACTGCCCGAAAAACGGCCGTAATATGAACAAAGGCACGGCAAGGTAATTTTGCAACATGGCAATGCTCGGCCACATGTTGCACAGGTCGTCAAAACCTACCTTAAAATGCTCAAATGGGATGTCCTACCCCACCTGCCATATAGTCTAGGCCTTTCGCCATCCGATTACTATCTCTTCCGATCAATGCAACATGGCCTGGCGGACCAGCACTTCTCCAATTATGAAGAAGACAAAAATTGGATCGATTCGTGGATAGCGGAGAAGCCGGCCGAATTTTTCGGAGAGGGGATTCGTGAATTGCCAGAAAAATGGGAAAAAGTTTTAACCAGCGATGGACAATACTTTGAATATTAAATTTGTAACCATTCTTCACAATAAAGCTTAAATTTTTTTAAAAAACCGCGCGAACTAACCGGTAGGTACCCCTATTAGTAAGATATTTCTACATTTCAGAACAATTCCCTTAAACTATTATAATAGTCCCTAGACTTGCTATTTTACACTAGAAAACGCATCCCCTAAAAAATAAATGAATATAATATAATTATATAATAGTCTTCTTACACAACAAGTAGTCATGTTTCCATATTTTCTTGACTACCGTGATTTCATCTGTCTTTGTGTTTTTTTTTTCAGAAGTATTTTGACTACAACTGCATAAGCTGCCTTTCAAAATCAAACCAATTAGCGTATACTTATGCTACGAGTATTTCTTGAAGTAAAAAGTTTATTTCTTTGAAGTTCTTACATCTGATACTCAAAAGTGTACCGAATTAAAAGCAGTCACTTTTAAAGTTCACTTCATATAAAACTGAAAAGATATTACAAAGTGCTAAAAACTCTTTTCAAAGTTCTTGGAAATCCTAAAGGACCCTTTTAATTGAAAATAAAAAGAATATGCTTCAGAGACTCTCAGGTAATTATTCCAATTTGAAAATAACATAAAACAACGTTTAGTCACTTATTTCTGCAAATTCAATCAAATTATAAAACGAAACCACTTAAGACATCATTTAAGGCAAATATTTTAATTGCAATATTATTAAAGAAGTCTACAATCAAGTCCCAAGGAATCGTCGGTTGACGCAAAACACCCTCTGAATTATTAACATTTATTCCTTGGAACAGCTTTATTGTTAACAAGTGAAAAATTATCCAACTTAAAGGACGAAAAATTTAGGGTGGAGAAAATGCAGAAAAGAAACTCCAAGAAAATCAGAGGATAATTACTTAGCTTTGGTGTTAATGAAGTCAATGAAAAAGGAAGTAACAGCTATCGTGCTTTAACTTGAACCCGAAGAGTAAGAGGACGACTTGGTAAGCGGTTTAGGTGACTCCCAATGTCAGCATATTTTCAAAGTGACAAAAGCTAAAGTTATGAACGCGAGGATAGCGATCAAAAGTGAATGCATGAAAGCGTGAAGGGTCTAGTAAGAAGCAATTTCCTCAAGTGCTGCTTAGCAAAGTTTAAGCAATCGGTTACCATAAGACTATACTCATCGTATATAGGTTTAAAAACCACAGAGAAAAACGGATCGGAAAAAATTAAGGAGTTAGAAAAAATTTCTCAGAAGAGAAACTTATAATTAGATGGAGATGATTGTAGTCAATTGTGGGAGATTATCAAAAGATGCTTCAATTGTTTGTGCTTAGCGCAGAACAAAATCCCTTGGAAAAAGTTTGGAATTCCTCCAGTAATATCGTTTGGGTTCACCATCGCCGTCTTCATTACAGTAATGTTGGCTTTTTATTATTATTTATTCAAAGGATAATCTCTGCATTTTCATGGGAGCGGGAGTTTGATGTTAGTTAAGAAATGCAAACTGGCCAACAAAATTAATTTTAGAGCGTTTTGCAACAAAAATTATTTGGATGCAGGTTATTCTCTGAAATGTTGTCATAATTCTCAGGACTAGCTAATCATTCAAGGAATTAGGCGCTGTCAGCTTCTTTATGGGAGTAATTTCACAAAGACAGCTCCTAATACTTTTTGGTGTGGGTGGTTTTGATTATTATTAGAAAAAACTACAAAAAAATTCATGTAAAACATGTACAAAGAAAAAAAATGTCATTCGAATTTCAAGTTTTAGATTAAAAATCACAGCATGGTCCAATAGCGAATTCGATACAACCATGAGTTAAATCAAATTTTTGACGAACCGAAGATTCCAACGATTATAAGACCGCGGAAGCTGCAATGGGCTGGCCACATAAATCGTATGGACGAACAACGGATACCCAAAAAGGTATTCATTGGGAAAACCGAAGGCCGGAGACCAGTGGGGAAACCGAGGAAACGCTGGTCTGACTCGATCGATGAAGACAGTTCATTGTTACTCGGATTTTGAAGTTGGAGGACGCGGTCAAGGGACCGACACAGTTGGAGGTGCTATTTGCAGGAAGCGAAGGCCCGAGAGGGGTTTTAGTGCTACGAAGAAGAAGATGGTCCAGCAAGCTTGGCAAGTGCACCTTAGCTGTGCATTTGGTAACGTTTGTTGCCTCAGAATGATATTTTTAAGGTAAATTTCTCGAGAGAAATATATTATATATGGCATCTATCGAAATTTGTGACCAAGCTAGAGGGTGCAATTTTACACAAAATTTTACGAAAAGATCTAATTAGTAAATATCTCGGTTTAATTTTTTGACCAGCGAAATTAGCTAGCTGAAAACAAAATGGCGGGCATTTTACACGAAAAATCGTGATTTCTGTCTTGACTATAGTAAATCTCCGATTTGGACGATATTTGGTGCCGAGGTTCATTGAATCTCACAGTAAAAACTCTAAAGTTGACCTGTCTGAAACGAAATGGCGGCTGCTCAAAAGTCGAAAAATGTGCAGAAATTTGTTGTTGTAGTCGTGAACAAACCATTCAACCGAAGTTGATAAAGCCTGTAAGCATCTAAAAATCTGTGTAAAAAAACTAGAGGTCAAGTCTCAAAACACAAAATGGCGGCTAGTTGAAGCTCGAAGTTTCAAAAGCATTTAAAAGTTACAATTTTGATTCGTTGTGTATAAAAATAAGTTTCAAGGTATGAATTAATTAAGTCTAAAGATTTTGGCGTTTTGGTGATCATTCATGAGGAAGTTTCAAAATGACGGAGATTTGAATATGTAATTTTTGCAAATTTTTTTGGCCCTCTAGCAGCCATATTTTCCAACAGATTTCGATGAAACTTGAGATTATGGATAAATGTACTACGGTTATGTATTTTATAAAAAAATTATTAAAATCAAATTAAAAATACAAAAAAGCAAGAATTTCAAACCGAATATTTTGAGCTGAGATTTTCACTAAAAATTAATTATTTTTACCCAGTCTGGAGTGAAGCGCCGATATGAACGGGATTTGGCACACCAATTGATGGGACTCTAGGACATAAATACTATAAAAAATTCAAATTCAAATGCATGCATTGAAAATGGCCGCCCCAGAGGTCAGAAGGTGAGCAGAATTTACTAATTTAATAACAACTAGAATAATGAATATTTTTCATGGAGACGTTGGAAATGGCCTAACTTGGAGGTATTTGATGCCACTCAAAATTTGCAGAGCAAACAAAACATTTTTAAGTATTTAAAGGGGTGCCGATGATACAGGGTTATCCATTTCGTGGTAGGAAAGTATAACCCTGTTATTTGACATCTGTTAGTATTAAGTGTCATCCAAAGCATGTTTTTTTTAAGTTGAAGGATTGCCATTTTGAAAAATGGATCTTTTAATAGTCGAAGAACGCGTTTAAATTATTAAATTTTATTATAAAAATGGTGATTCTGCTGTATCAACATTTAGGGCCTTACGAGCCGATTACGGTTGACATAATCGACCTACACAGCAAACAATTTCGAACACAGTGAGAAAATTTGAAGAGACTGGATCGGTTATTGATATTGCAAGGCCTGTGCGTCATCGCAACATTTGTTCTGCTAAAAATATCGCTGTCGTTGCTCAAAGTGTGGAGGAAGACCCGAATCTGTCGATTCCTCAACGTGCTCAACATTTGGGCTTGTCTTACGGCTCATTGTGGCGGGTTTGCATTTGGATTTGCATCTCCATCCATACAAAATCCAACTCACTCAAGAACTTAAGCTTTAAGACCATACACAAAGCAGAATGTATGCGAATTGGGCGATTGAACAACAAGCCATTGATAACGATTTTTCGAACAAAATTTTCTTTAGTGATGAGGCTCATTTTTCGCTCAGTGATTACGTAAATTAACAGAATTGCCGCATATGGGGCTCTCAAAATCTTCAGGTGATTGCAAAAAAAGCCTTTGCATCCGGAAAAAGTGACCGTTTGGTGTGCATTATGGTCTGGTAGTGTTAGTAGCCCGTATTTTTTTGAAAACGATCAAGGAAGAGCCATTACAGTCAATTCTGACCGCTATGGACGGATGTTAATCGATTATTTTTGGCAAGAGATTGAAGATTATGATCTGGAGAACATGTAGTTCCAACAGAACAAAGCCACAAGATTTGGCCGGGATATTGCTGGAAATGTGCCGGAAAGCCATTTAAAATGACCTCGAAAGGATTGAGGCCTGTTAGAGGTCCTGTGGAGAACATTTGCATGATGTTGTATTACACGTATAATGGCAAGGCTCAATCTTTATGTTGAATAAAAAATTTTGTTTCCATCTGAATACTTTATGTGTTTCCTTTAGCTTTACTTTCCCAACCGTAAAATAGGTAGCCCTATACTAATATTAGCCCTAGGCCGGATGGTTTGCCAAACATATTTGTGAAGTCGATAGCCTCATCGCTAAGTTTTCCTTTATCTCTCCTCTTCAATCTAAGTTTGAGTACTGGTACTTTCCTTAGCCTTTGGAAAAAAGCTAATATTGTGCCCATTTTTAAAGGTGGTGATCTTACGTTAGTTTCAAATTGCCGCCCTATTTCCTTAATTTACTGCCTTAAATAGTTACTTGAGCGGCTGGTTAATAATAGTCCCTCAAGCTCATTAGCTCCTATTATTGCTCCAGGTAGCATAGCTTTCTCAAAGGATACTCTACACTCTAATCTAATTAAGTTCACAAACAGTATTGAAGGAGCTTTGGATAACCAACTGCAAGTTGATGTGATGTTCGAAGATTTCTCCAAGGCCCTTGACACTGTGAATCATTTACTTCTTTGTCGTAAGTTTGAAGCTCTTGGCATCTCGGGTGCTGTTCTATCTTGGATGTCATCTTATCTATTGTGTTGTCCCTGTCGAGTAAGTCTCTCTGGTACTACGTCTAGTCAATTGGCGAATGAAAATCAATGCGCAAAAGTGTGAAATATTCTTGTTTTGGACAACACTGCAGGGGGCCAGTCAAGACCTGAAAAGCAATTGGAAGGATTTCCATATTTTGACTAGTAAGGGTAGTTCAGGACGGGTTTCATAATAATCCTGCGTTTGATACCTCAGTGTTCATCTCAATCAGTATGAGAACTATACTGAACATGTCAAAATCATGCTCAGTAAGCTCGAAAGCCGAAGGTCACTGGTTCAAGTTTCGTTGGCGTCAATGAGATTTAGTTCGAGTGGTTCTTCGGACAGACTGTAAGCCCGTTCAGTTATGATACATGCTGGTTTAAAAATCAGAACGTATCACAGCTGGGTGGACGGACAACACGGCCAAAGCATGATAATGATCATATCACCTTGTGGAGTGCCGATATAGCAGAAGTTTCTTCCCGGTTCGCCTTGTTGATGCGTGAACACGTTCGTTCATTCTATGTCATTGCGGAGTAAATTTTAATCAAATTTTAACGCAAAATACGTAGCTTTTGTTTGCGTTACGTTACACCTTGTCATTAAACGAAAAAGTATTTCTCGTCAAATTCAAGAGAATTAAATAGTCTCAAAGATTTGGCTTGTGGAAAACACCGTGCGAATGTAAGAGTTAATCACGTATATTTTGTGTGCACTGTAAAATCTGCGTTTTCAATCAAATGGATAGAGTATCACTAAAGTATCAAAATGTAGAGTATTACACGGCGCTAAATTGAGTATGATGTTAGTGTAAATAAAATTTACAATGTAGGACATCAACGGGATCGTCGTTGTACAAGTATTTGTCACAATTGGAAGTGATTTGATACCGTTCCGTTCTGGTTGAATGTGTAGTGAAAAAGGAGATAAAAAGAATTAAGATAAGAAAAGAGAGGTGGAGAAAACTGAAAGAAGAATTGACGCAGTTTGATGTGAACAAAAACTATGTTGGAAAATATGCTTGAGTTCTGCATTAGAGGGGGGAATAGCTACCTGGAGAAGCGCTACGCCAGTTTTGCGTAAGTGGAAAAAAGTATAATTTATTTATGGTGCCGGGAGGTTCTGCGTGTATTTTACCTCAATTTTATTTCATCGTTCAGGCGGATTGGGGAGCGACAATCCCAGCGCAAATTTTGGTGCTAAGCGAGAGACAGGGCATGTGCGAGTGCAGGATCCGGATTGTCCACCGCCATCTTGCTGCTGTACAATAAATTTCTTGACGACAGCTCAACAGAACGAAAACGACAGCAAAATCGTTCGCAGGGAGGGAGTGATTTTTGCCAGCAAGGATATAGGCGGACGTTCAGGAGAGCACCTTTTATTCATTTTTGTACAAAACCGCATGTCTTAAATGAGAGCGGAACCGGTCTTGTGTCGACTGTCAGAAATGATTCCCCGAGTACAGCCCTAAATAATCATTTATCGCTTTTGTTAAGTTTGTGAATAGTTTAGTTTTTGAGATAATGATAAGACCCGTTTTTCTCATTTAAAATGACGTTTAAAGTATGGGTCTCAAAATAACTACCAGATGCCGGAATGTTGCAGGAGATAATTTGTGAGAAAATGCTGATCTTTACCCTTTACATCTTAAAAAATAAAGGCTTTACGATTTAATGGTATCAAACTCTTGTAAAACCAGGGAAATGAAATTCATGTCAACCTTCTCAAATATTTTTTTTTGTTTTAATATTTAATTTTTGCAAGAAAACATCAAAGTCAAAAATTAATTTAATGAGGAAAACACGTTGTTTTTTTTTGACGAGGGGCTTTATTTATTTGTTTTCCAAAGCAAGGCGTAATTGCAAACGAAATACATGTACATGAAATACAAAAAAAAAATATATATTTTGAGGCAGGGGCGTGGAGGGCATTTAAAATTTGTTTCTTAAAATTGGATTTGGGGGTGGTTGTGTAGTAATGTACGCTAAAATTGTTGAATGCTTTACAGCATCTGTTAAGCAGCTCGTTGCTAGTATCGTTGGTGTGGTGCATACTCAAAGTTAGCGTTGGTGTGTGTCTTGTGACTCTTATAGGATCATTCAAGTGAATCTTGTCTGACAAGGATGAAGTTTGAATGTTACCTCTTAAAATATCAAAAGGCACGCAGGCGGACAATGCAACTCTCCTGGAAACCAGTGTAGTCAGGTTGATTTGTTGAAGTCGAACCTCATAAGAAGATAATGGAAAGAGGTAGGATCATACAAGGATCTAAGGGTGAAGAGCAAAAACTGTTTTTGCACAGACTTCAATCTACGGCTATGAATGTCGAATATGGGGTCCTAGACTGTGCAGCCGTATTCAAGAAGTGGACGGACAAGTGAGCTATACAAAGATTTAGTAGCCCAGATATTTCTGAACTCTTTTGCTCTACGTTTAATGAAACCTAGCATTTGGTAAGCTTTGCTCAGGATTTCATCATAATGGAGGTTAAAGCGGAGTTTTGTGTCTAAGACTACGCCAAGGTCAACAACTCTCTCGACTCTTCTTAGTTGTGTGTTGTTAATGTCATAATCATGTAAGATGACGTTCTTTTTTCTTGCAAAACGTATTATCTGGCATTTTTCTATATTGAGAGCAGGCTGGTTTCTATCGTACCACTGAAGGAGAGCAGCAAATTTGGATTGGAGAAAAGATACATCGGATAAGGATTGTATGCAGTCATAAAGTTTAAGGTCGTCGGAGTAAAACAGGTGTGGAATATCAGCCAGAACTGTAGAAAGATCAGCGATGAAAATATTAAAGAGGAGTGGGCCAAGTTGACTGCCTTGAGGTACTCCAGAGGGGCCACTGAGCTCACGAGACAACCGACCTTGAAACATAACGCATTGTGTGTGGTCTTTCAAATATGACTGAATCCAGTTGGACAGCGAACCGTAGATGCCGAAAATGTGAAGTTTATTCCCTAATATTTCATGGTTCACTCGATCGAACGCTTTACTGAAATCTGTGTATATAGCATTTATCTGGTAGCCTTGCTCCATACGACAAAGAATATCCAACGTAAAGGCAATTAGATTAGTGGTGGTAGACCTATTTTTACGGAAGCCATGTTGCTGCTAATTCATATACGGTTCGATAAAGGGGAAAATTTTACTGCAGATAATTTTTCCGAACAGTTCTGGCATAGTAGAAAGGATAGCGATACCCCTATAGTTCTCCGCGTGCTACTTATCACCTTTTTTTGTGAATTGGTGTTATAAATGATGGTTTCCAAAGTTTAGGGAATATACCAGATGTTTGAGATTTATTAAAAATAACGAAGAAAGGTCTAACTAATTCATCCTTGCAGAAAGGCAGAAAGCAAGGAGGAATTAGGTCAAGGCCGGGTCCTTTAAGTGGATCAAGATCTTCAATGGCCTGAAGAATTTCATCTTCAGAAATGGTATTGTTTCCAATTAAGTTCTTTGTGACTATTTTCAACGACTCTAAATGAGACGAAGTGACTGAATTAGAGTAAACATGCTGAAAATCATCAGCAAAGAATTCACAGATCTGCTCGGTACAGGATGAGACAGAGTCATTGTAAGACGTTAAAGAAGGATAACCAGATGTTTTGCGGTTAACGTTAACAAAGTCGAAGAATTTTTTGGTTTCCTTTGCTATGACGTTAACGTAAGTTTAATAGGCCTCTTACGATTTAATTTTGAATTCAAGTGCAAGTTCATTATACTTACTTTGAGTCTCATAGCTTACATTCTGAGGAACCTGTATAGTTTGTTTCTCTGGTTACGTTAATGTCTTAGATCATTCCCCAGCCATAGTTCTGAAATCTTATCTTTTTTCTTGATTTTCGGTACGAAAGTTCCAATGGTGTCAAAGATCATACAATAAAAGGTGGATAAAGCCGTACCCAAATCTAACATCGACAGAGTACCGTTTCAGTTGACACTGGATAGAAGACTATTAATTTTTCCATAATCGCCATTGCGGAAGTCATATACAATAGGTCTATTGTACAATATAGGATTGAGAGTATCGGGAGTGTACAAATCAACGGAAAAAACTGAGTGATGACTCGTTTTAGAAAACAGATTCTCATTGTCATCAGTTAAATTTGCCACTGCTTCGTCGTATGCATTAGAAAAATAAGGTCTAGCCATATACCGTTCTGATTGGGAGCAGGAGCTATCTGCTGCAAATCTTTACTAAAGAAGGTGCTCATTAAGTTGAAATCGTTACAATTAAGGAGATTCACAGGAAAGAGTCGACCGTCATCTTTGTTGATCACAAATTTTATAATAGGTCTATTAATATCACCAGTAATGATAATTTTATCGTCTTCATTTGTCATTGTAGTGATATCAGTTACAATTTTACAAACATTATCGTAGACAGTATCGTTCAATTTAGGGAGGACATAAAACACGCCAATAAACAAATTAGATTTTTGCATTTTTATTTTGACCACGTTATGCTGGAATAAATTATGCGGCGTGCAGTTAACTGGCTCGCTCATGAAGGAGTTATGTATGGTAATCAATACACCACCACCTTGTGACTGGCCAGTGCTAATTTGATCTCTGTCATCTCTGCAAATCCTCCAGTTACTATCCCGAATTTCTTCATTCAACCATGTTTCAGAAAGGGTGATAGCATTAAAATGGCACGATTTTGCGTCAAGGAAAGACTTATTTAATTTACTATGCATACCTCCACAGTTGGGGTTAAAATAATTTAATGCTTTGCTGATTATAGTGGGCGAAAAAATTTATTGTGATGTTCCCTAGTCCTTTGTAATGAAGAAATATGGTTAGAGCTTACATGAGATGTGTATATTTCAAGATCTTTTTTAGCTTGATTTAGAGTTACACCTAACTCCTCATGGAATGAGAAATATACGAGCCTACTCGTAAGAGCCTCAAGATTAATTGGAAGGCCTTTCCTTTGAATTAAAATTTTCAGGCTGGATTTTGTTTTACCGTCTATGCAGGTTGTGTCTGGGGCCTTGTACATATAAGAAAGGTAAAGACGAACGGGTTCGTAGATTTTGTTAACTCTGAGTCGAGACATAAGGTATCTTTTTTCCAGGTCAGCTCCTGACACCATAGTGGCCTTGACTGAAGGAGGCAGAAGAGGATCTCAGAATGGCTGGGTTAAGTTGTTTGAGGCAGGTGATATCGGTTGAGTAATAGACCCAGACAAAACAGGGTTCAAGTCTTCTCCATGGATTAAATTCCTGTATCCACCCTGATCAGTGGATTTAGGTACCAAGCAGAGACCAGCATCCAACTCTTGTGCACAAGATGCCACAGAAGCTGTTTCAGATTCCCCAGTACGTACACAAATGGAGTGCAATGTTGAGTCGGTCAAAGAAGTGCGATTAACATTCGATTGTTTATGCGAGGGAGAAGTGGTTTTAGAGCTGGGATTGATGTGATTATTGATTGATGGGTTGTAGTTACTGTCTAAGATTTTACATTTATGCTTAAGGCTTATTTTACCATATTCTTGGATTCTGAGCCTGTAGTGTATTCGTTCCATTGTTTGAAAAGCAGGCCATTCAAAGAGCAGGCACCATTTTTCATCTTGAAGTTCTTAAATAGCCAGGCGTATTTTGTGGGAATAGATACCTTAAACTCACGTCGTCGCTGATGCCGGAAAAGGAGCTCCACAACCTTGCATCCATTGATAAGGAGGACATCTACTAACAACTTCCGAACTGTGATTGCGTTGTTGACTTTTCTTGAACCCTTAACAAGAAAGATGTTGTAGTCAGCTTGCTGGCTTGAGTCTGAAAGTTTTTGTATTCTGCCGTCCCACTCTTCATTGGACCAGAAGGTGCCAAATTTGTAGATGCGTCGTGGATTACGTGGGGTAGAGGGCGCTGTGTTACTGTAGTGTGTAACCAATGGGTGATAGATCGTTGGCCTAGTGAGACTATTTTGTTGACAAATTTTCTTGGTCTTTAGGTTTGATTAGTGATGAAGTCATTTTTTCGAGGCTATTATGATGTTTTTCTAGCTCTTCCTCAACTATATTTTGTAGAGACGAATAATTTTTGCAGCATTCACTTTCTTTTGGGGAATCGCATGAGAAAGTCTCTTTGATTGAAGCGAGCTGTGAATCAAGCAAATCGAGCGATCTACACACTTTTTTGTTGCTCTCCATAATTCTGACAGATAATTCGTCGAAACTGGAGGCCATTTCTACAAAACTGCCGTCATTAGCTCGAGACTGCGTTTGCTGTCGTGAAATTAGGCAGTCTTTTTCATCGTTGAGTTTATCGATGTAGACTTTCAGTCTGTCGAACATATTTTTTAGGGTAACATTGAACCCTTGGCAATCCGAGGACATGAAGTGATTGCCCATGTACGGGTGGTACCAATCTCTAGGCGCACCCATGCATACTCCGTGAAGCTTTCTATTACAGAAGGCCCTGCAGATGACAAATTTGAAAGAATTGTCAAATGCGATGCAATTCGGGAGGCTGCATTTTATAATTGTAATACAACCGTTTTAAATCGATTTTATCAGTTCAACAAATCGTTTTAATTTTAATATCAGTGAATAAAAACACATTTACAGCAGCTTAGTAGGAAGGTCGTGAATAGGAACGAAATAAATAGGTTGTGAACACAGCAAAAAATTTCGTTCATCAAATAAGAACAGAAGTCATTTTTATATGGGATCTGCAAATCGTTTTTATATTAGTTCGCGCACTGAGATTATTTTTATTGTAAGTGAATAAGATCCACTTACAGCAATCTAGTAAGTAGGTCAAGAGAAGAACAAGAAAAACACATTGTGGGCTTATTCCAAAACAAAAAATTACTTTCCGCAAATAAAAAGTAAGTCGTTTTATATGAGTTCTACGTTTTTATAAGAGGTCACGCACTGAGTTAATTTTTAATTTCAAAGAATATGTCTCAATAATTTTCAAATTTCATAGTTTGAAATATTCTTATCGTATCAAAATCACCTCTAATATAGAATTAGTTGCGAAATGTCATGAAAAATATTCCCATTATATTAATTTGGAAATGATCGCTGATTGTCAGAAATAGCGAATAGCGAAAAAAATTAAATAATCTATTGTCTCAAAATTAGTGTTATTTATAAATGTTTGATAAAATGTCTATAAAGTATAGTTATTCTTCGAGAATACGAAGATCTTCGCACGTACAAATTCCAAACAAACCAAAAAAAGTAACAAAGAGTTCGCGAGTGGAGGAAATTATTGAACAGTATACGCTTAACGAGATGTTGTGTTGGTGACCCACAAAAATTCATTACATTATTAAGATTCTGTTTATACTTCCATTTAATATGTCTATTTCGCTGACTTCTGCAGATCGTCTATGGGCAATAACCTTTTCGAAGAATTGAGAATTGGAATAAAAATTTGCGATTAGAGGAATTAGTTTTCGTTGTGATACAATGTCTTAAGTTGAATTTTATACGGAAAAGTTATTGTGAATTTTCCAAGCTTATAAATTAAATAGGAAATTGAAAAGACGTATTGACTGAACTAATCTTAAGGAAAATAAATTTAAAAATGCTGTTCCGTTTATTTCAAGTAAATATAAAACAGAGCACATTAGTGCAACTCGATGAAATATAAGAATAATCACCGACGTAAATTTGAAAATCAATTGTCCTTAATATACTAACCAGTAAAATAATTAACAATTATGAAGAATACTAAAATGCCAACGACTGTGCACATTTAGCGATCGAATTGTATTATATTTAATTTAGTATCCCCATATGTAATAGGGGTACCGGTTGATTCGGTTTTCTAACAGATGGCGTAACTTGATTTTTATTCCAGTGATTCACCTTTCCAAATTTGTGTTGAAAAGCTACTGTCATATAGTTTCAGAATCAGTATGTGTCATTAAGCTTAAGCGTAAACAACATTATTTTTTTTACTCTGAAAATGTCGAATTTTATGCTGAATAAAGTGTTTTTGCGGGGAGTACTTCTTCATTGAAGTAAAAGGCTGCCGAAAGTCATCGTATTTTGATGGAAGCATATGGTGTACATGCTCTAGCTGAGCGTATGTGCCAGAAGTGGTTTGTAGGGTTTATTTTGACTTGGAGGACGATGAACGGCCCGGACAGCCAAAAAAGTTTAAAGATCACGAATTGGAGACATTGCTTGACCAAGATCCATCCCAAACGCAAGAAAAACTTGCAAAATCACTTGGCGTCGCTCAACAAACCATTTTCGATCGTCTAAAAGCAATTTTTTACAATAAACCGGTACACCTATTATTTTGTATTCTTCATATGTTTGAGTTTTGAAAAAATGTCATATTTGATAATTAATTATAAAAGCACTATTTCAATTGGTTGAAAATTAGTGGAGGCTTTAACAAATTATTATTAAATACTTTTAATAATTTTACAAATCAAAATATGTGTTGGACTTTTCCCCAATTATTATTCATAATTGTTCATTTAAATCAAAATTAAGTTTATCTTCCAAGAAATATATTAAGCGAAACTGAATGAAATTACACGAAGTGTGAAAAATTTACGTGTCAAGACTTAAACAAGTTGGGTAAACAAACCCACGCTCTTGTCAGAAGGGTTTTGTATTTAATTTACCAAATGCAGTCACCAGATCGAATCAAACCAAGACACATGTCAAAGACGATTTTATTGGAGAAAATATGAAATTCGAAGATCATACTATTATTAACAAAGTTGAACGAATTTCAACTTCTGAGGTTCTTGGTATTGTTATACTCATAAATATCTCCCTTGATAATTATTTCAGATGTCCATCCACGACGGAGAAAACACATTTTTCATGTATTTCCCCCCTGTGCCCCAACTGAAGCAAAAACTGACAGTTTAACAACTGTTTTGAAAAGCTCCCATGAAAACTTTCCTTTCATACTCATATCGGCTACGTTTGATGAATTTTTTTTTTTCAGGGGCCACTCTCCTGTACTGTTATCATCGATTCATGGCCAATTTTTTCGAATCCTAGAATGGTTACAAAACCCTTTTGCTAGGAGCTCTCTCCCACCTCCTTGACTTGTTTCACTTATGAGCATTAATTGTAGGTACTCATCTTCAGTCATTCATTAAATTGAATCAAGTGTTCAAAGCATGCACCTTAAACGTTGAAGTTGGGAAAAAATAACTCAAAATTATTCAATCTTTGCATTTAAAACAGCCACTATTTTGTTTTACGATTACTGATACCACTAGCTGAACCGATTCTCAAAGATATACATGACACCTATTATTCCTGAAATTTTCATGCAAATCCTAGCAAAACTGTAGTGTCTGAGTCGGTAAAACGCGCATGTTGTTCCATAGCCATATGTTGCCACAGTAATAAATGCAGCGCATATTGTTCCATAGTAATACAGGAAAATTCAAACCGCTATAACTTCGCTAAATATGATTCAATCTTTAAGAAACTTTCAGGATAGATCAATCCTACAAGTAGACATCTACGAACTGAATTTCATCTAACTTAAGGGTACCAGTAAGATTTTATTGAAGAAAACATAAAATCAATAAATCATACTATTACTAACAAAGTTGAGTGAATTGTGACTTCGAACGTATTTGTTGTTGTTGTACTCACCAAGGCCTACATTGCTGATTTTGTTCAGATTTTTCGGATCACAGGTGTCCAATCGCGAGGGGGGGGGGACACAAATTTTTCATGCATTTCCCCTCCCTGTGCGCACCTCGAAGCAAATTTTACCAAATTAAGACCTGTTTTGAAAAGCTCTCATCAAGACCTTCCATTTGATACCCATATCGGCTACCTTCAATGAAATTTTTTTTTCGGGGGGTCAATCTCCTATATGGGGAGACCCCCTTAAATTCCTTATAAAATTTTTTTCGTAGTTGAACTTTGAAGAGATTATCACTTTACACCTACACACAAAATTTGATGCTTCTAGCTTAAGTAGTTTCCGAGAAAAACTGCTGTGACACACGGACGGATGGACGGACGGACGGACAGACGGACAGACTGGTCGCGAAACTAGTAGGGTTTTGTAAAATTATTTTGCGAAACCCTAAAAAGGAAAAAAATATGAATTGCTGAACTGCTAACCCAGTCTTTCTTTTCCAGCAAATCTGTTCTGTTCTGGCAGGATAATGTCAGCGAAAGGTGACTATACCGCGGAGAGGGTAGGGTTCCAGTAATCCATGAACGGTCGGTTTCGGCCTGCGGTCGGTACGCGGTGCCATATTATGAATTCGCATGTTTTTTTAGTGTAGATTTCTTCGGTTTTGAGTTCGAGTAGAGAATTCCGGGCACCACGTCGGTTATACTCGGGAGCGCGTATTTTTTACAGCGGTGGTTTTTGTTCCTTTTCTCTTGAATGAAGTACGTAATTTATAGTAGAGACAATGTAAGTTGTTCGGCACGTTTTAAATAGTCTGTTCACGTAAAACCCGTGACCGAAACTCCTCTCTGAACTAGCTTGCCAGCCAGCAACCACCTCGGAGTAGACGAAGAGTGTCCGGACATGTTTATCTGATAGTTACAGTCCATTGTCACGTTCCGAGAGTTCACGTCCAGAACCGATGAATGAATCTGAAAAAAATGAATTTCTAGAAGAAAAATAACCATCTCTTTTTCTTCTAACGGATATTGGACCCGCAATGTTGGTGGGCGTTTCCATAAAAATGTGCTAGCTACAGAGTGAAACTCCCTTTCATTTTGTTGTTTTAGTGACTCTCAAGGCCAAGTCATCATTTGAATCTCTGATCTAGTTGGAAAGGATGCGAAGGGGTACTACTACCACGCGAACGCCCCAGTCTTTTTGTGGGCTGTGAAATTCACGTCAACGACAGATTTGTGCCCAACTTCTCGCGTGGTTGCTGAGGAAAGTCATCGCGTGTTCTTATTGTAATCTCCTTCGATTGGTTACCTTGGTTTTCGACACGTGTTGAATGTGTCCCATAGCCACGTTGATACACTGGCCATTTTACAGTGCTCCGTCAAAGACCTCCGACTGGAGCCCTTGGACCCGGATAGCCTATCGAACTAGGGTCATGCGCCACTCGCTTTGCCAGTGGGCCCCAAATGAGGTCGCCAAGCAAGAACGCGGCCAAATCGGGAGGTTCACACCTGCACAGTTGCAGTTTTACAGTGGAAACCTTACAAACCCGCAATCTCACAGAAAAGCTCCGAATAGCGGCCCCAACTCTAAAACTGCACCGATATTGCGACAGTTCTTGTGAGCACTAGACCGCACACCCGACTCTGGGAAAATGCTTCCAATTTAATTTGGAGAAGAACCGAACCGCACTAACCCTGAAAACTATCACCACCTTCAATTTAATTTGCAAGGGAAACCAAAACATACCCAACCCTGGATAAAATTCCCACTTCTATCCCATATTTTAGCGCGCCTTGCGCTTTTACCCCAAAGGTGGTGCCCGGGGACACTTCCACACGGCAGTCGCACGCTACCCCAAAGTCTCGCCACTGTCGCAATAAATACACAATTCGACTCGATAGCCAGACTTCACTGTTTGTACTTGATACACTAATTTTTCCACCAGTTAAAATTTATTCCAATTTATAAATTCAAAATATTTATAATATTCAAAAATGAAAATTAATTACCGACTACTAAGCGCTATCCTTGCTTCCACATGGTCGGGGGCCCCCAATTTGCTCGATGATTGGTTTCAATTGCTGTCGATCCTCAGCAAATTAAAAATTGTACGAAAAACAGCTTGTTGTCCTTCGGTCCACGTTTGAAACCGTTTTGATTCCTGGCATATCTCCTTGAAATCATCAAACGACATCAAAATGATCTCGTGACCACCTTTGACCAAAAATATCACCGCTAGCAGCTCCAACACCGAAGCTGCATCAAGCTCAATGCTATGCAATTGAATGACCATATTAAATCCATACTCGTTACTCATGATTGCTCGCAAGCACATGATACACTCATGGGTAACACCCGTTGAAGCTCCCATATTCAATTTGGTCATATGCCGTGATCGTCTCTTAATACTGGGAATATCGAGGACATCACGCATTGACGATCGTAGGAATCCATTTGATTCTTGACTACGATGAGTATGATGATGATGACGTTTTGAGTTATTGCCACCCCCACTGTAACAATGAACTTGTCCCGTTTAATCTGAAGGAATAACCCATATACTTTCTGAAACCAGACAAGAGCAATAATCTAGTCATCATGGATAAAGTCGACTATGATAACACTGTGCTCAGCAAACTGGCGAACGGTAATTTCATCGAGCTGAGGAACCATCCGCTACCAGAATCCATCAAACGTGTTGACCGAGCACTTAAGGAAGCCCGCAAGCTATTTGGTGATATCACCAAATTGAAAATGCCTAATCCATCTCTACCGAGATTCAAATGCCAACCTAAACTGTACAAGGACGGTAATGAAATGAGGGAGATCATCATGGATAACAACTCACCAACCTACAGCATCGCCACGTGGCTTGTAAAATAGTTTACGGTTCTAGGCGACATATGTAGCAAATTCGTTGTTAAAAACTCACCTGACCTCATAAGCTAGCTACAGACTATAGGTAAAATTGATAAAAATGAAATGTTAATATCATTTGAGGTGGAGTCACTGTTCCCAAATACACCCAGAAGCACACAATATACCAATTAGAAGTTTGGCTCCAGGAATCCGGAAATACAAGGGATTAGAATAAGAAAGTGCACAAATATAAAAACCTAGCCTTACTCTGCATGAGCGAAAACTATTTTACTTCTCCACTATTAGCGGATGTCTTCATGGAGTACGTCCAATCAATCATGGAAGAATCAGGCATCATGCCGAATACATGGTTTAGATATGTGAACGACGTACTAGTCATACTTGCAAAGCATCAAACTGGTGACATTCTCGATGCGATCAACAAAATTCATCCAAAAATTCAGTTTACTATGGATAAGGAGACAAATTTAAATTAATTAAATTTAAATTCTTAAGATGACCGTTCCTGGATATCGTCATCATTAACAACAACGAGACAATCGAATTTGAACTTTGCAGGAAGAGTACTTCTATTTAAAGGACTTTACCAGCAAAATCAGCACATCCAATGATGCAAAAAAAGCAGCGTATAACAATTAGTTACACCGACTTGTTACCTTTCCCTAAGCCGAAAATAGGTATGATAAGGAAAAAGCACAAATTATGGATACTGCCATCAAAAACGGATGAAGCCCTAACACCATCGAAAAATTTATAGCCAAAAGACAACAGGATGCCTTCAGAAATAAGCATACTCTCTGTAAACAAGAAAACAAGAAAACACCTAATGGATAAGCACTCCGATGGCGGACTCATTCTACAGCATTAAGTCTCTCTTCAAACGATTTGACATCAACATCACAGCTTCCACCAGAAACGCGACTCTCAAAAATCTACTGGGCAATGAAATGAGCGGCACCTACCGAATTCATGTTTGTGAAAAATGTTATATCGGTTAGACCAAGGGACTCATTACTACACGATTCCAAGAACACATGAAATAACGAAATGCGGGGAAAAGCAGGGTCTCAATACGGTCCGATCATCAGTAGCCGTACATATAATTGAAAATGGACACAGCATAGGAAACGATAGCCTTCAACTCCTGAAATATGTCAACCGTCATACATTGAACGCTTGGGAGAGCCTCTACATAATACAGCAAGACCCCCAAACACATATGAACACAGACGAAGGAAACTGTCTACCGAAGTTAATTAAGAGACAAGCTAAAAGGAAGTGGCGATCACCCTAATTAGTTAATTACTTAAATAATACTGTATTCTTGTACCATTAATTTGACTTTCGTTTTAGTACCCTAAAATCTCGTAGCATTTACGATCAAATTGTATTGCCAATAATTTTTGTATCAATGGACCGAAGAAGAGAGCAAGTTACTGTCAAAATGGTCATATCCATCTTTTAAATAAAGTTACAGGTTTGGAGTAGATACAGTGTTTTTAAGTATATAAATTTAATTATGTTTTGTATAAAAACTCCCTTAATATGGCCAGGCAACTGCGTCGGTCTAAGCAATATACTCAGTGAGAGTTCCAGATTATATAGTTTACATGCAAATTCTCCAACAATCCAAGCAGCGTATAACACTTCGTACATTGAGTCACTTTGATTTGAAACAGCAACGAGTCGAGCAAGTTAGTCATTTCTGTCTCTGCAAACGGCCTGACTGCCTGAACGCTTGAACGCTTCCGTGTTTAGACCCTGACTCTAATTGAACTAATTCAACTAAAACTGTTAAGTATCATTCAAAGCTCATAATGTATTGATATGAGCCTTGGGAGTAAATCTCGATAACTTTGTAGAGTAGTTTCATACGAGGTGACCGAAATACTCCTCAGGAGCTGCCACATCAGTCACCTCGGGGCAGCTCGACTGCGGGGTTCCAGATGACCACGAACCCATATATATATATGTTGCAGCATGGCAGTGCTGCAAGCTCTATCGAGCAGTAATTTCCACATTTACGCAGTGGTGGCGAACTTATAAGAAAATTTTGTTTGAGGATTGCTGGTTGTCCTAAGTGAAAGAACTACATTGTTCTTTCACCCCGAGCATTTTAGCTATCAACATAATAGCATTATTCTCCTCTTCTCTGCACCTGTGCCAGGCGTTTTCGGTATACCTCCTTGCTGAGAGCGTCGCCCCATACTTCTGCTCTGTACAGTAGCACTGACCCTACAGCACTCATCAAGAGGCATCTTCTTGATGGGCTGGGTCCCCCTGCATTGGCCATAAGTCGACTCAGAGCTGATATTCCCAAAGCAGCCTTCTCAGCCGTTGCCATAATTTGCTCAGAAAAATTCATCTTCGAGTCGATCAGTAGCCCCAGGTACTTCACCGATGGCTACGATTCAATTTTTATATCTCAAATACAGATCATCCTTACTCTAGAGATTCTCTTTTTTGTCAAGATGACCACTTCAGTTCTCTCCAGTGCTAAACTGAGCCCGCGAGCAGCCATCCAGTCCTTCATATGGCGCATTTGCATACCTACCCTAAGTTGCGCTCGTTCAACGGTGCGTCCAGCGAGCAGAGCCACGACATCATCCGCATAGCCGACCAAGCACGACTCATCTAGCATCTCAAGTCTCAGTAGCCCATCGTAAGACACTTTCCACAGGTCTGGACCAAGTAACTTGAAAAGAGTTTCCCAGCGTATCCTGAATATCCGCCCATCTAGCAGAGTTGAAGGCATTCCTGACATTAAGTGTCACCAACAGGACGATCCGTCGCTTGGTGCGACTATATGCCACTGCCTTTTGGAACGCACTCACCACGTCTGCAATCGCATCAATGGTAAAATGTCCTGCTCCAAAGCCATACTGCCGAGGAGACAGGTCCCCAGCAGCACAAATCGCGTCAGTAAGTCTCTCCGTCACGAGTTTCTCTAGCACTTTCCCAGCCGTGTCTAGCATGCATAACGAGCGGTATGCAGACGGCAATTCGGGATTTCCCTTTCCTTTGCTGGTCAGCACGAGTACCGCCACCTTTCATCATAGCGGGAAAACCCCATCCCGAAGGAATGCGTTGAATGCGCTGAGCAGCAAATCAGGACAGCGGTGATAGTCGAGCCGCAATACCTTACCCGGAACACCATCTGGACCTGGAGCCTTCCTCGCTTTCAGCGAAAGGACTGCCCTTCCAGTTTCGGCTGTATGAAGAGTGGACACTCGACTGCTGTTTCACCATGGACAGCGTCAACATGGACGGAATGGGCAGGAAAGAGTCCCCGCACTATCGCGTCACAAAGCTTCCGCATAACTAGCTTGTAGCCAAGGCCCCTGGATCCTTGTTCACACTATCCAATAGATCTTGTCAGCAGCGAGTCTTGCTGTTGTTGATCAATTCGCGAAGGCATTTCCTGGCTGACTTATATGCTGCTGCACAGTTGCTTGCCTCGTCACGATTCCGTCCCCGTTGAGCCTCACGCCATAGCTTGTGACACTCCCTTCGCTTTTCAGCGATTTCAGTTGACCACCAGTACACTGGCGGTTTGCCGTGTCGGAGTTTTCGACGGGCATAGAAGCTTTGGAAGCAGTCGTGAAGATGCTTATAGTAAAGTCCACCACGTCTTGAGCTGCCAGTTCTTCCGTCCCCTCTGGACCTCTCTGCAGCGGTGCACCTGCTGTAAGAACCTCGACAAACCTCTCGACGTCCATCCTTCCGATGTTCCATCTTATTGTAGAAAGCCAAGAGCACGGACGTCGGGAGACAACATCGCTTATCTCAAGCAGAATGCACTGATGATCACTGGCTGAATAGTCCTCTAATACTCTCCAGTTGTGTATCCTCCGTACTAAGGACTCCGAGGTGAATGTCACGTCCGGTATGGTTCTCTCACAGCCAATACGGCGGAAAGTCGGCGTATTGCCGGTAATTAGTACGACGAGCACCGTCCTGGCTGCCATTTCTAGGATTCGTTTTCCCTGAGGATCTATTTGAGACATGCCCCATTCGATTGCTTTCGCGTTGAAGTCTCCCCCAACGAGCACGTTTCCGTCTTCGTTCGAGACAGCCCCCTCTAAAGCATTAAGCTTGGCTTGGAAAGATTGTATCGATGCGTTCGGCCTTAGGTACACACTAAAAAAGGTGGTCCCTGAGCACTGAACCCACACAAAACCATCCCCACGTCCACAGCTCTCCGCTTTGAAATCACTATTTTGCACCCAGATGGCGGCAGTACCAGTTTCATCAGGATACCGTGATGGTGAACTTTTGTCATGATGTTGCTCATTCAGCAGCAAGAAGTCGGCTTTCATGTCCCTCGCAAACTGCTCAAGCAGATTTTGGGCAGTTGAACTGCGGTGTAGGTTTAGCTGCAGTATTCTCATCATCGAAGTTCTGATTTTGCCTTGGCTAGGGCTTTCTGGAAAACCCGGCATTTTCCTGATCCCAAGATGTGTCCAATATCATGTCTTGGATTAGCATCCTTGTAAAGAATACAGTGTGCCTTTTGCGTACACTCTTTTCTTTTATGTCCCATTTCACCGCATTTGCAACAGAGAGCTCCTATCGGGTCCTTTGGACACTTGTGCGGTGTGACCATAGCCAAGGTATTTGAAACATTAAATAGACGTTGCTCTTTGCCGTATCCTGCAGCTAACCCACCCTATTCGTACTTTGCCCTTATTTATGGTTTTCTGGTGTTAGCCCCACTTTGATCCTTCCCACGCTAGGGAACTCCTTTTTGATGGCCTTTTCTACCTCGGCCGGATCTGACACGCAGTCAATGTCTGTTATTTCGGTCATTGCCATCGGCTCGAGCGAGGCTATAGCTGCGCTTTTGCCGAAGACTTTCTTGACTGCGTCTCAGAATGCTTCCTTATTCTCGATCTCTGCTCCAAATTCGACCAGTATGTGGCCCGAACGCATTAGTCGTACTGCTTCAATGGCAGTGTTAGTATCATCTAGCCTTACGTTTCCCCTGATGCCCCGCAGCACCTCCGCATAGGATCGACCATCTTGGGGTTTCACGAACAGTACTTGTTGCCGGGGTTTTCGTCGGGGCTTCTTTCTTTCCTGTTTTACATCGGGTCTTTTTTTCCGGCGTCTATGCAAACTTTACTTTCTGGAACATTTAGAAAGAGTTTCTCTGCGGCTTTTTTTGCTCCTTTTGTAAGCACTGTCTAGAACCCTTGCTCTGGTGTTGCGCGCCCATCAAGTGCCTCTTTCTTCCTTCTTTTATGCCGATCTCCTTCGATTGGGCTCAACGCCATTCTTTTATTGATTTATAATTGTCGAGCTGTCTGCACGTGCCCTCTAGATTTCACTCCAGCGCTTCTGTAGCCTTTTGCTCTTCTTCGGCCTTCTCGTCCTCTTCGGTCTGTAACCAGCTCCTTCGGTGATTCCCTATACTTTCTAGGAGTTTCTCTAGTTCAAGGAGCGCAATCCTTACTGCGTTGGTGAGTCGCACTCCCGCTTTTCGGAATAGCCTTTCTTTTTCATGTCACTGGGCGGCAATTGTACTTTACCGCCATCGTCCTTGGAAGAGGTTATCGGCTTCTGTTTCCGAATACAGTGCTTCCGTCACCTTTTCAACGTTGGCAATGAAATCACACATCGTCGCTTTAATTGCCTGGTAACTCGTTTCTTTTCCTGCCGTGATCTCCTTGTTGACTTCAGGATGGTTCAATATTATATATATTAGTATAGATTTGATTGAATTTTATTGTAAATAATTAGGTTATAACATATTAAATGTTGGATAAAAGGTCGGTGTTTTGTGTGTTGATATTATAATTAATTTTTAATAGTGTTCGCCATTTTTTTCTCTATTTTCCTATTGATTCATACAATGTATAATTATTTTTGCTAAATTTAATTTGATATTACATTTTGACTGAATGAAGCACTTTGACTTTGACCCCCTTACAATCAATTGAACTGTTTTTCGACAGTGAAATTTTCACTAACTAGAATCTTCTGTGCTTTTCTAGTTCCTGAGAAAACGTCCTGGGACGCACTGACGGACAGACGGATGGACAAACAGACAAGCATCAATTTCAATAGAGTATTGTTAAACATTTTTTTTCTACAAAATCCTAAAAATGTATTCAGAATGGAGCCAAGGAAGATATTCCGAGAGAGCAACGCAATTCATCAAAACAATTCATTGTTTTAAATAATTTGTGACCAAGCAATTAAAAAACAATTCATTTTTAATAAAAATAAGCTTAACGTGAAGGAATATCATCATAGAAATTTAAATTATATGAAATTTTAATGGAACAACAAATTATCAAGGATCAACTGGGAAATGGGTAAGTCATGTGTGAGTTCTGTAGGTCACTTCACAGAGAACAACAAAATGCATCATATCCTAGAAAAAGCTATGCTGGAGACTTTGCTAAGAAACGGGAGACGAAATACGAAAAATAAGCACTTTATTAATTGTTATATATCAAATCGCCATATTTTGAGAGAATCATGACTGATTGGAAAACAAACTCCAATAAGGGTTTTGAAAAGTTTTCCAAACATTGTTTTTTTTTCGTTGGCTGTGTTGTTTGCAAGAGTATACTGACAATAATTTATATTCCCATTGAAAAGCTTGCTTTTGAACTTTTAGCAAAAAATTCGAAAGAAAAACATGTTTTGTTACAATTGACGAGTATACCACACACAATTTATCCAACGTCTCGTGCAAACTTTGTTAATCAATTGATGTTAATCAAGTAACCACAATGAATTCTTCATTGTTTAATGTTCAAAACAAAAATTTGATCTCAATGATCCGAGCATTCATTATGGCCGCCTTAATTGTTCTACGTTGTTTTATTCTACCCATGAATGGTGACATTAAGGGAATGCTTCTACTACATATTCATTATGTAGATAATATTGAATGAATGCCCTCGGGCGGTGACAACAAAGTGAACATAGTCATTTAAGCTTCCACAATGAACGACAATGTCCTTGGCTTTGTCTCCACACTTTCTCTTTATGGTTGAGCTGCTTTGTAAAAAGTTTTCAAGTATTTCGAATCTTCCAAAAGCGGACGGTGATGTTCGTTGAAATCCACGAAGTTGTTCAACAAGGACAATGACAGCGATAAATAGTATGAGATACAATCAGTGAAGTGCTAAGTCTAATTCCACGGCATTATAACAATAAAATTTGCCGGGGACGTGGAAATGGTTTGGTAGATAGTCTGGTTGTTGAATGCAACACTCGTAAACGGATCTTTAAATAACTTTCCTTTGCTTGCTTTAACATTGTTATGATTTTATTACGAAAAATTTACGACATCATTTTAATATGGATTGGCAATCGTTTTTATGAGTCGCCTCACCAAGACGTAGCATAAAGTGAGTCACTCAGTGAAACTTTTGGTGTTTTACCACGAAATACATAAGTAGTTTAATAAGGTCGGGTCAGACAGAGTTTATAGCTTCTAGGGAGATGATTTAATCTCTATTGAATTAGAATTAAAGAACTACGCCCAGTTTTTTGCACTAGTTCAGGTCTCAATTTCTACTAATATAGGAGCATGAACATAGCATTCAAAAAATAATCAGGCTTTCTAAAGTTATCTCAACAGTCTAGACCAAAGCAAAGTAGCAAAAAGGCAAAGAGGAAGAGGAGCGAGCATAAAAATACTTCCCTTGTTGGTGCTTGTTCAAAGCGTTCAGAATATTCTATTCAAATCGGAACCTGTGTATAAGGGTGATTGTTTATGCAGCAATTTTTCTCAGAAACTGCTGAAGTTAGACTCATAAAGCTTCGTGTAATGCTCAGAATTAATGGGCTTATGGAAGTTGTGAGTTGATGAATTCCCATAAATTTATAGGAGGATCCGTTCTAATAAGGAGAAGTCTAAAAAAAACGGACGTAGCTCTTTATCTATAATTGGGCTAAAATAAATGTTCATGTCAGTGAACTATTATAGCTTAAGCATCATAAATTTTACAAATTCATGTCAGTGAACTACTATAGCCTAAGCATCATAAATTTTATTTTTATTTCATTAACTTAAAGTCATTCAACTGCAGTTCCATAAATTCATTCACTGTAAGCAAATTCCACTGAAAATACTTATTAACAAAATTCCGTCCAAGCTTGTAACCAATTGAACTTTTCAAAGTTCAATTCATTCAATCTTTCTGCAATCACGCAGAATTCCAATTGAAATTGCACAACACAAATGTTAACAAACTTTAAATCAATCACCTCATGATTATGCTTACTTGTAAATTAAAAATTGTATATATAGATTGTAAGATAACAAAGAAATTACTCCAGTTTTACGAGTTGCGTTCACTTCAAAACAGTCATTGTCTTCAACTTAAACATTTGGTCCGTCGAACCGGATATATTACCTTAATTAATAGATTATTTTCAGATTTACAAGCAGACAAGATGGCAAATAAAGCAGATAAAGTACAAAGCTTGAATTCGGCAGCAACAAAGCGGATAATTTCAAACTACAGGAAAGATAGCGAAAGCAGGCATGGTTTGGCGTACTTCGAGACGAGATTGGAGAAGCTGCGGGAACAATGGAGAATTTGTGAAGAGAAGCATGCTGAAATACACCAAACATTGGAGAAGGATAAGAAAGCATTGGCATTGTACATCGAAGAATACGAAGCGTTGGAAAACTTGGTACTGGAATATATAACGCTATTTCGTAGCAAGATTTACAAGTAGAAGGGAGCGAGAGAATCAACGTCAGTAGATTCAGTGAAGTTGGAACGGATTCGAATCCCAACGTTCAACGGGCAGTATTCGTCATGGTTTGGGTTCCGGGATCTGTACAAAATTATGGTGCACGAGAATTCTCAACTGACTTCAGTGCAAAAGCTACAGTATCTCCGGAACGCAGTCACAGACGACGCAGAAAAGCTGATTAGCCGTCTTAGTGTCACCGAGGCTAATTATAGCGTTGCATGGAAGTTGTTGTGTGAACGCTATGATAATCATCGAGCCATTGCACAGGAGGTATTGCAACGGTTCTGGGACATACAAAGGTGTGGTACCAACGACATCAATGGCTTCAAACGGGTGCTGGACGTAACACATCAACTGGAGGCCTGTTTACAAGCAATCGAAGGGGAATCGTTTGATATCATTAGGATCTATATACTAAATCAGAAGTTAGATGAAGACACCCGAAAAGAATGGCATAAAGGGATTAGTGGAATCACGAGTATGCCAACTCTTTCAACGTTTTTGGACTTCATACTGAAACGCCTTTTAATGCTTGAAGCTCTATCGGGCAGCTCAAAATCAACAGGCAAAAGAGTGGTTACCTTGCATACGGCACCAGTTGAGGTCAGGCAGTGCTGCACAAAATGCAAGGCAGGACATCGACTTTTGAGTTGCGAATCTTTTAAAAAGCTGGAACTTTCGGCTAGGCGAAATCTTGTTTCAGCGAAACAACTGTGTTTCAACAGTCTTAGTGATAAGTCACTAGTTGCACATCCAAACACAAATGCAAGGTATGTGGAAAGCGCCATCATACATTGCTCCACAGTGAAGAGGTTAAGAAAACAACAAGTACCACCGTCAAAGTTAAGGCACAATGTACGCAAGCCAATCATGCGCACAAGCATACGAATGTTCTGTTATCAACGGCAATTATTCGCGTACAAAAACGTTCTGGTGAGATAGTGACATTACGTGCTCTTCTCGACACTGGAGCACAACGATCGTTCATCACCGACTCAACGGTAAGGTATCTTGGCATCCAGACTAAAAAAGTGAATGGTTCAATTCTCGGCGTAGGAGGAAATTAGAGAATTCCAATTAACGGAATGGCATCGGTCATTGCAGTGGTAGAGAACGAAGATGGGATACCAGAAAACATAAAATTCAAGCCACTTGTATTGGAAAGGATCACAGCATCAATTTCTTCAGTTCAAGTGGCTCATATACTGCCAGACGGGGTGCAGCAGTCAGATTTAGCAGATCCATCTTTTAACATCCCATCTGAGATCGATGTATTAATCGGTGCGGACGTGTATGGTCGCATTTTGTTACCAGATTTCCGTCCAGGAAACCCAAGTGCGCAAAGAACAAAGTTTGGCTGGGTTCTTTTTGGTCCAACTGCCGCTTCATCCTCAACAAAGTCTGTTAATGCTTTGGTTTCATTTGAAGAGTTTGACAACCACTTGAAGCAGTTCTGGGAGATCGAGAATGTAGCAGAGGAAAAATCGGTAACTACTGATGAGCTACGAGCCGAGAAACATTTCGTTGAGCATACAAAGCGTACAGATTGTGGACGATGCGTAGTCAGTCTTCCGTTTAAAGCCCGGGAAGATTTGCCTCTCTGTGAAACAACTAAAATTGCTTACACACAGTTTCGAAGATTGGAGCAAGCACTGATTCGAAATCCTGATTTGTACAGTCAATATAGGAAGTTTATGGCAGAATACCTAAAGCTGGGTCATATGCAAGTAGTACCGCCAGGGAATATTCATTCAAAGCCTTCCTACTACTTACCACATCATGCAGTCATGAAAAGCAGTAGTTCCACTACCAAACTGAGAGTTGTTTTTAATGCATCTCAGGGAGGATTAGGAGGGAAGTCTTTAAATGACATATTCCTAACAGGACCATCCATTCAACAAAACATTCTTCATGTACTCATGCAATGGAGGTAGCACCGCTACGTCATGGCTGCAGACCGCCAAGTATGGATCAGGGAAGAAGATATGGACTTCCAGCGTATTGTTATATGTTTGTGTTTTATTATAAATTGATATTCGCTAAAGGGGGAATTTACCTACAGTGTGAACACTAGCCCGGTTGGTACCTGGCCAAATTACATTCAATGGCACCGCAGACCAATGGCCAAAGAAACTAGCCAAGTTCTGCTATGCCGCAGTGTATTCTAAAATAACTCCCTTACGCCGAAACACAGCGTATCAAGTAAAAGTTCACCTTTTACTTTCAATTGACTTGTGCCCAAAATCGTAGCACCAAGTATGATGTATTCCGTACAACTGATCCTTTCTACAAATTTACTTACTTCTTTTTATACCTAATCTTAACCCATTAATCAATATAAAATATTACTTAAAATCTAGCAGTACCCTAAATTAAGTAATAAATGTTTTTTAAAATATCCAAAAACATAAAACACGACATACTCAAATTATCCATATGCAATCCAAAACATTCACATGTTCTGATGACCTACTTAACGACCCGTCGTCACCAGACCACAAACATTATCATTAAAGTGCATTAGCACCATATAAACAAAACTCCAAGTTACCTCATACTCAATGAATGGTATGCACAAGACATTGAGTAAGGTCGAGTATTGTTTACTATAAGTTGATTGCCAGTGTGAAAAGTACTCAAGTGTACTTCCGCAAAGACGTCTACATTGAATGGTAAGTATATGGATTGCATATGTGACTTGTTTGTACGTAGATTAAAAATACAAACTAAATTATGTGTGAATGAATTCTTAACGAATTTTAATCTTTACTAACTGTATTTTAATTCATGTGTGATGCATCTAATGTTTTTAGAATTTAATATGTAAATGTATAACACATGTACTTTTAATTCATGTGTGATGCATCTTTACATACAGTATACTCTGGCGTTTCAAGCCAGAAGATCCTATTCAGCACTATCAATTAAAGACTGTCACATGTGGAACATCGAGTGCACCATTCTTAGCCATCAGAACACTCCATCAGTTGGCAAAGGATGAACAGGCAAGGTATCCTGAAACTACTGAAGTCATTCTAAGAGATTTTTACGTTGACGACGTACTGACAGGTGCAGGGGAGCTAGACACACTTATGAAATTACAGAGTGATTTTCGACATGTCATGCAAACTGGAGGCTTTCATCTCCGCAAATGGACATCAAATCATCCTGACCTGTTAAAACATGTTCCACTTGAAGGCCGAGAAACACAAACAGTATTTGACATCAGCCTCAACGGAGCCGTGAAAATACTGGGACTGCAATGGCATCCTGAAGAAGACCAGTTTATTCCTCAGGAAATCACAAAACGTAACGTTCTTTCCGAAGTATTCAAACTTTTTGACCCATTAGGCTGGATTCAACCGGCCATAATCATTGGGAAGATCACAGTACAGAAGTTATGGCTTATGAAGGTCGACTGGGATGAGACAATACGCGAAGAAGACATACAGGACTGGCTCACCGTACATAAACAAGTACCAGCTTTAAACAAACTGAAGATTCCACGGTTGGTCGGCTGCTCCAACCAAACCCAAATTGAGCTACATGGTTTCTGCGACGCATCGTCAAAAGCATACGCCGCTGTCATCTACATCAAGGCTTAGTTCTCAACTACTACTGTCACGCTTGTTACATCCAAGGCAAAGGTGGCACCCGTTAAAACGTCAACCATTCCCCGTCTTGAGTTGTGCGGAGCTGAATTACTTGTAGATCTTATGGATCAAGTTGTTCAAGCACACGGTTGGAAACACGTTCCGAAATTTTATTGGACAGACTCATCAATTGTACTAGATTGGATTCGGAGTCCCGCGTCTAAGTGGAAGGTTTTTGTTGCCAATCGAGTTGGACGTATTCAACAAAAGAGCAACATGGAACAATGACATCATGTTGCAACCAAGGGTAATCCTACAGGTTTTGCGTCTCGGGGTGTCTTTCCAAAGGACCTACTAAACTTAACTCAATGGTGGAATGGGCCCAGCTGGCTCAAAGCCGTTACTGTAAATTCTTCTAGTCCCGTAAAAGCCCACGTCGTCCCATTATCAATTGACAAAACTACAGCGGAACCAGAGATTCTACGACGGTTCTCATGCATTAAAAATTGAAACGATTTGTTGCTTTATCACTACGATTTAAGCACAATACACAAAAACCACCCCTCAAATGAACCGCAGATCTTACTAAAGAAGAATTGGAAAATGCAGAAACACTCTGCATTCGATTAGCCCAAGGCCACACATTTCACGAAGATATCCGACATCTACAACGATCGAACAGTGTATTAGCTACAAGTAGTCTACGAGCTTTGGCGCCATGGCTCGACACAGACGGTGTTCTACGAGTAGGTGGACGAATCTACCATGCGCTTATTGGCGAAGAAGCCAAACATCCAGCCATAATTCCAAAAGGGACCTTAGCAGAGCTTCTCATAAAAAACGCTCATCACCAAACACTTCATGGAGGAGTCCAGCTAACGTTAAGTACCCTACGTTTAAAATATTGGATTCTCTCTGGCTACACGTTGACACGCGGTATTCTTAAGAATTGCTTACCGTGCTTCAAGATGACGGCCAAACCAGTTGAACAGCTTATGGGTAATTTACCACCATCTCGAGTACGGTTTGAGAAACCCTTTATGGAGACAGGTGTCGATTACGCAGGCCCACTCAACCTACGTTGGAGTTCAGGACGTGGATCAAAGACCATCAAAGCGTATGTGGCCGTATTCGTCTGCATGGCTACCAAAGCTTTTCTCCTCGAGCTGGCATCGGATTTGTCAACACCAACTTGCTTAGCGGCAATCCGAAGATTTATCGCCAGACGAGGGATATGTCGTACACTCTACAGCGACTGTAGCACAAACTTCCGTGGAGCACAAAAACACCTGCAAGATGAATATGTCAACGTAACACGAAAGGCAGGAGCAGAGCTGGCGCAAGAAGGTATCGAATGGAAGTTCATCTCTCCTAGCAGCCCACATTTTGGGGGTCTCTGGGAAGCCAGTGTCAAGTCGATGGAACGACACCTCTATAAAACAATTGGCTAGCAAATTTTAACAATGGAAGAATTCAACACGCTTCTTGCACAAATAGAAGCCTGCTTGAATTCTAGACCTCTGACTGACATAAGTTCTGATCCGTCTGATTTGAGCGCCTTAACACCAGGACATTTTCTTACTGGAAGCAACCTTTTTGAAATTAAAAGCGATCCCAGTGAGAGTAATGCTACGCTGCTCAAAAGATGGAAGCTGGTTCTATACATGAAACATTCGTTTTGGCATAGGTGGTCATGCGACTATTTGAACCGTCTACAACAACTACCGAAATGGCTCGCTCCACAACCAAATATCAAAGAAGGCGACGTTGTGTTAGTAAAAACTACTAACATACCATCCATGCGATGGCCTCTGGCAAAAGTAGTTGCAACTCATCCTGGAGAAGACGGTTTAGTGAGAGTGGTAACCTTGAACCTCAATGGGTACTTAACTAAACGTGCAATAGTCAAGGTGTGCAGTCTTCCCTTTAATCACGATAATCACCAAACATTGACTCCAGTAGCAGCTAAACCACCCTCACAACCTCATTTAAAAGCCACTACCACATCGACTAATTCTCCAAACGGGAAAGCAACCAACACCCCAAATAAGCGAAATTCACAAGAGGAGTGTCGAGTTGAACCAAAGCAAAAGAAAGCAAGATCAAACTCAGGCACCCTTGCGACCGTACTACTTTCAACCCTACTAACGCTAGGAACGTGTGTATCTCCAAGTTCAGCTACAGTCAGCATTTCTCCATTAAAAGGTGGACTATACTTTGAGCACATTGGAGTGGCTAACCTGCTTCGAGGAGCTTTGCAACTTCATTTCAAACTACCTCTGGAGGATCTGAAGCTTGACGAGCAAAATATTAGAAAGGTCAATGAAAGCGTACGAACGATATGTACAGCCGCCAAGCAAGTTAACGACCAGATTCATTGTTGGGATCTCTATCAACATCTTTCCGAGCTGTGCCATGAATCCTTAGAGCACATCAATACAATACAGTTTTTGCATTCTCGAAAAACACGAGGGATTCTTCGGCAAATACTAACATCATTATTCGGTGTGAACGATGAGGTTATTATGGACGTCAACAACCTTGGTGAAAATCAGGAAAAATTGAAACAGCTGGTACTAAGACAAGGGAAAATCGTGCTTAAAGCAACAAGCACCCTAAATACAACTGCTTCAAGAATCAACAACCAACTTACACAATTTTCAGAACAACTCCAACGAGGATTGAGTGAGATCCAAAAATCAAAGGAATGGTTTTCGAAAATTGACCATAATCAGCTGAACGATCGGTTTTTCGCACTCTATCAACATGCCAGAAACTATATAAATGACTTATTCCACAAATACGACAGCGTCTTGAGAACCATCTACACGAAATCTGGACTATGGGAATGTATAAAACTAGCGGAATTGGAGTCAGCCATCTATAACATTCAACCTCTTTATCCGCTAATCTTGAAATTTTACACGCCACAACATCAAGAGTCACAACCTCTCACGAAGGAGATCACCTACAAATTAGTGGTCGACTACCGATAATCGACAATCGCAGATACGATCTAGTCAAGGCATCTGCGATTCCCATTCAAGAAAATAATGATATTTTCACTATATTCGAATTCAATTCATCCCTGCTCGGCATCAATTATGACGACGAGCTCTACTTTGAAACAAATGAAAATGAGGTATTCAACGCACAAAAAATCAATACCTACCAATACTTGCTTGGGATGACTACACTTATCGATATTAAAATGCGACCTAATTGTATAATTCGAGAAGTTTATAATTCTTATGCAGGTACACGGTGTCCTTCAAAACCGTTTCAACTACATAAACCTGTGTGGAAACAACTTACAAGCCCTAATTCTTGGCTCTTCGCTACTCCACACCCTGAACCTGCACAAACTGTCTGTCACGGCACGAGAAGTAATATTATCCTGAACGGCACTGGAATCCTGCAAGCAACACCTGATTGTACTATATCACCAGCAGAGTACATCCTCGCTCCCCAATTATACAAAGATGTCGAGTTTTCGAGTGACCGAAAACTCAACCTAGCCTAAGCATCATAAATTTTATTTTTATTTCATTAACTTAAAGTCATTCAACTGTAGTTCCATAAATTCATTCACTGTAAGCAAATTCCACTAAAAATACATATTAACAAAATTCCGTCCAAGCTTGTAACCAATTGAACTTTTCAAAGTTCAATTCATTCAATATTTCTGCAATCACGCAGAATTCCAATTGAAATTGCACAACACAAATGTAAACAAACTTTAAATCAATCACCTCATGATTATGCTTACTTGTAGTATAAAAAATTGTATATATAGATTGTAAGACAACAAAGAAATTACTCCAGTTTTACGAGTTGCGTTCACTTCAAAACAGTCGTTGTCTTCAACTTAAACAATACATATTTAGGTAATTTAAATTTGCTCAACTTTGTGTGATAAAATCGGAAGTTGTTCTAAATTGACTTGGTGTGCATTAAGTTTGATAGCATAAAAAGACTCCAGTAATGTTAAAAAATTTCTAAATTTCCCATGTCTGCAACAACATAATTTGAGACCACTGTAAGTCATGCGTTCTATTGGTGCTCATGCGGCGATATTCTATAAAAACTTATAAAATACATGCATGCTCTTAAGCAACCTGTAAGCAACTAGAATAAAGTAAAATATGTTTTATTTCAGATGAATCTCGACACAAGTATTCAATGTTCAAGGGCATTTCCAATGTGTAAACAGTTGGCTTAAGACAAAAGAAAAGCTACAAATTACTTCTGGTAGGAATTGTGTTATTGAACGTTACGAAGATTGAAAAAAATTAATTGTTGGAGATTCCTTTCCCGGAATCTCTTTAATGGAAATACTTTTGGTTTCTCTTTAAACAGATTTGATTTATTTCACAATTTGTTTAATTATTACAACAACATATTTAAACTTAACTGCAACTACAACTAAACTTAATTACAACTGAATATGTCTAAACTCAACTTGATTATAACTGTATCTTAACTCAACTTAGTCTCTCAATTCAACTACGACTTCGTTTGGTACTTTTATAATAATGAGAATGCTTTAAAGCATTCCCTTTGTTTCTTTGATTCAAACGAAGAATTGAAATTTGATTTCATGATATCAGTAATGTAAGTAATATTACGATGTTTATATCAATTGATCAAGTTTCTGGATGACGGGATATCAGTCACGGATGATCAATATTTGATGTGAGTTATGGACAATCCATATATTAGTCATAAATGATTAAGATAAAGGGTCGGTGAATTGTGTGGTAGTATGCGGATGTAAGGATTTGGGGTTATGTGTAACTCAGACTAATTTTCACTCTCGCATTCAGTTCCCACTGAAACTATCAACTAATGAAGTAAAACAGTTTAATACTCAAGTTTGAACTTTGCTAAACTGATTTCATTGCTGAATTTCTTATCATGTGAGATCTTCTCGAAAATTCGTCGAACGATCCCTGCGGGGCTTAAATGTAATCGGTTATCAATCCCTCATAAATGCATTGATTTTAGCGCAGCGTGTGTTTTAGTCGCAGAGTATTTTTTTGCATTCATTAAGTAGAAAAGTCCTCCACATAAAATTGGTCAAGACAACATGGAAGTGGTCTTTTTTGGCGGTCCCCAAGGTCTTTTTTCTTCTTGATTAAAAATGAATATGATAAGAGGCAATTCCTGAAGTTCTCATTAGTCACTGGTACATTTGAATTTAACTAGGAAACCTGATCTGCAACAAAAACGCATGCTCTTCCACGTTAGGTACAATATTAAAGTGATATCTCTATAAACCTTTAAGATTTATACAAGGCTTAGGCCTCTAAATTTACGCAGCCTCACTTACGATCAACGACAGAAGGCAAATGCACGAATAACGATAAAAATTAAGAGCATACATAAACCGGAGATATTGGGCTCATTTGCACTCAGCGAGAAAATAACACAGATACTGACTCCTATCTATGAAAAAAGAATCATTCAAATAACGAACCATTACGCGATATGGTCAAAAAGTTTTTGAAAAGAAGACGACTGTACCTATGATGGAGCTCATTGCTATCCTAATGATCAGCAAACTTGCTACATTACGGAATTGATTCTGAGAAAAGAGACCATCTACTAGGAGTTTCTTAAATTTAACAGGAATTCGGTAAGACTGAATTATGAAAATTATATAAGACAACTAATGTCCAACGTCACGGCAAAAATTCCAAGCAAGGAAAAAGCAAAAAACTATACGTGATATAGTTAAAAGCGGTCTACATTTACTACTTTAAGTGCCCCAGATATAATATAGATACTACTTCGTACTGCCATGGGCCGAAAAGATGTACTATTGCTATAACTTTTGCAACACTGGACACCAAAAGAAAGAATATACAAATGAGATACACGGTATACTTTGTAAGGACACTCGTCTATGATCGTTTGAGCAACATAGCCCAGTCATATTAGGGCTTTCACCTCGGAATAAAAGATAATAAGCTGCAAATTGGTATGAACCTTTGTTTTGTCATTCTAAATGTTGTCTCAAAAGTCACAATCGTTATCGTGTTCGCGTCTCAAGATATTCAAGGTCAAAGGTCACAAAAATCGGTTTTTCGCGAATATCTGGCTTCCTATCGGTTAAATGAGATTTGCATTTATTATAAAAGTTGTAGGCTATAAAATTCCCTACAACTTTTGTTTAAACTTTTTTTTCATACGACCAACCGTTTTGAAGGTAGAGCGCGAAGAGTGCACATCGTACAGTCATATACGGCCTAATGCAAGGTCAAGCGTGAGTTATGGTTATCAGTACGTTATAAAGTCAATTATTTACTTGGAAATTATAATTATTAAACAATGCCTATTATTTATGTACTAACTATTAATTATTTATATTTAATTAAAGTAAGTAACTTGATTTGCAACGGTACAATTTCAAACTAACGAATAATCTTGACTCATACAAAGTGGAGAGAGTGGCCTTGAATACTATAGAACATCTGTCCCGGCAATGAATAGAAAAGGGCACAGGGTAGGGACAAGTATTTCCAGGTATATAAGTATTGAGAAATTTACGCGTTTTAAAGAAAAGATATATAATGTCGTGTTAACTTAAAATAAAACTAAAATATATAATCCAGAATTAATAATATTTTATACTTAAATAGTTAAATATGAATAATTATATATAAATAATCAAGTTACTTACTTTAATTAAATATAAATAATTAATAGTTAGTACATAAATAATATATATAATTATTCATATTTAACTATTTAAGTATAAAATATTATTAATTCTGGATTATATATTTTAGTTTTATTTTAAGTTAACACGACATTATATATCTTTTCTTTAAAACGCGTAAATTTCTCAATACTTATATACCTGGAAATACTTGTCCCTACCCTATGCCCTTTTCTATTCATTGCCGGGACAGATGTTCTATAGTATTCAAGGCCACTCTCTCCACTTTGTATGAGTCGAGATTATTCGTTAGTTTGAAATTGTACCGTTGCAAATCAAGTTACTTACTTTAATTAAATATAAATAATTAATAGTTAGTACATAAATAATAGGCATTGTTTAATAATTATAATTTCCAAGTAAATAATTGACTTTATAACGTACTGATAACCATAACTCACGCTTGACCTTGCATTAGGCCGTATATGACTGTACGATGTGCACTCTTCGCGCTCTACCTTCAAAACGGTTGGTCGTATGAAAAAAAAGTTTAAACAAAAGTTGTAGGGAATTTTATAGCCTACAACTTTTATAATAAATGCAAATCTCATTTAACCGATAGGAAGCCAGATATTCGCGAAAAACCGATTTTTGTGACCTTTGACCTTGAATATCTTGAGACGCGAACACGATAACGATTGTGACTTTTGAGACAACATTTAGAATGACAAAACAAAGGTTCATACCAATTTGCAGCTTATTATCTTTCATTCCGAGGTTGACCCCTTTTTTTACCTAATATGACTGGGCTAACAACCCGAGGTGGACACTGAAAACTAAAGGTTATTCAAACAAACATTAATAAAGGCCGATGCGACTCCAGCAAAGTAACTTGCATTGTGGTATTGTGACGGGAAAGTTTTGTTAGCTATTTTGTAAATAAATGTTTTCGTTCAATTGGGTTGTTCGAAAGAAGTCCATTTTTCCCTGATTTAATATATATATATATATATATATATATATATATATATATATATATATATTATATATATATATATATATATATATATATATATATATATATATATATATATACATATATATATATACATATATATATATATATATATACATACATACATATATATATATATATATATATATATATATATATATATATATATATATATATATATATATATATATATATATATATATATTGTTACATGTACAAATAATTCTGCGAGCTACTGTCGCAATTGTTTTCACAACAATGAAGAACGCGAATTCACTCGAAACCACGAGAACTCAACAAGCATGATCAACATCTGCAAGTGACGTCACTCCATTCATTAATTTTCTCGGTAGAACATTCGCCAATAAACGAGAAATGGGTGAATAGGTGGAGACCCTATATAAAGGCGAGCTGAATGAATGGGGAGAGGATCATTCATTCGACCGCGATAAGAAAACTGCGATATAGTGGAACGCGAAGAAAAGACAATTGATTGTTTGAGCGCAAAGTGTGTTTCGTAATAGTGAAGTAATTTAGAAGACAATTGCGATAAAAAATTTATGGACAAGTGTTAGATTTTAATTTTAATAGTGAAAATTAAAATTAGTGAAAGTGTTAACTGATTATTGTGCATTTAATTAAATAAACTCTTTTAACTTAAATTAAAAGACATTGCGTTTTCACTTTCCCGGAACATTAAAATTATTGGCCGCGAACCAATAACACGCGACAGTGGTGTCGAGAAGTGAGATAGAAAATTTCGAAAAGTGAAAACATTTAAACATTTTTAAACTGCACAGTTGTGAAATCTAACGTAAAAACTGTTGAAAAAAAAAAAACAAAAAGCCAATAAAATAAAAATGCCACGAAACTTGCATCTAAGAATCAATGAATTGACCATGTCGGAGCTCAAGGAAGAGTTAGAACAGCGAAATCTGGCTACGCAAGGTATAAAGGCCACACTGATTGCACGCTTGCGCGACGCGATCGAGTCGGAAGGCGTGAATCTGGATTCGGGTGAGTTCTCAGAAGCGGAAAAAGGCGCAGAAGGTGGAGAAGTAGAAACACCAAAATCGAAGGAGCCAGAAAATGCGCTAATGCAAATGTTATTGCTGATGTCATCGAGTCTGACTGCGAAGCTAGATGAACAATCAGCGCAGCTAAATGAACAGACATCCAGTTTAGCTGCGAAGTTAAATGAACAATCAACGAAGCTACGCGAACAATCAGCGCAGCTAAATGAACAGACATCCAGTTTAGCTGCGAAGTTAAATGAACAATCAACGAAGCTAAGCGAACAATCAGCGCAGCTAAATGAACAGACATCCAGTTTAGCTGCGAAGCTAAACCAACAATCAGTGAAGCTGGACCAACAAGCAATCGAAATCAAGGCAGACATCAAGGCAGACATCACACAGAAGCTGGAGAAACAGTCAACCGAAATAAAAGCGGAGCTCGGTAGTCTCAACAAGCAAATTAAAGGCGTCGAGGAAAAGGTTGACCAGGTCGAGGAAAAGGTTTACCAGGTCGAGGAAAAGGTCAGCCAGGTCGAGGAGAGAATCAACAATGAGATGGAAAACATGAAAAAGGAATTGGAAGCAGCAAAGGCAGTAGTAACCGCCCCACCAGCCCCAATTATAACCGCAGCGCAAAGCTCATCTAGAAATGTACAAGCACCAATATTCGATGGGCGAACGGTCTGGACTATTTACAAAACCCAGTTTGAAGCAGCCGCTCGCATAAATCACTGGAATGAGCAGGAACGAGCAACTGCATTGATTCTTGCTCCAAGAGGCCCAGCTGCCGAGCTGTTGCAGACGATCCCCGTTGAATTGCGCTCAAACTCGAATGTTATAATGAATGCGCTCGACATGCGTTATGGAGATGACCATCTAAAGCAGATTTATCGGTCACAGCTAAGGCATCGGGTGCAGAAGCCTGGTGAGACCCTACAGCAGCTAGCCCAAGACATTGAGCGACTAGCACTTTTGGCTTACCCAGCCTACGACCCAGAACATCGAGATAATGCAGCGACAGAGGCATTCATCAGCGCACTAAAGGACCCGGAATTGCAACAAGCCGTGCGTTTAGCTCAAAAGCAAACGGTTAAGGACGCATTGGCTTACAGTCTGAACTTTGAGGCAGCGAAAAATGTGACTCGTACCACTGCCCGGGTTCGTGAAGTAGTGACAGACGAGTGCAGGTGTGAACGCGTGGAAATCGAGCGAGACCCGCATGTAAATGGTGCGCCTAGATGCTGGAATTGCGGAGAGAAGGGGCACTTGCAAAGAGACTGCAAGAAGCGAAGAAAACCGAGCTATTGTCCAGGGTGTGCAGCTAGGAGGAGATCCAGACCGAGTCAGGAGCCCAGAATGGAAGCCCTTCAAACAGAGGGGTCGGGAAACATGTAAGAGCCAACTTTGTGGGGCAGAGGTTGGCTAGGAGGATCGACGTCCCCAGCACCACCATCACCGTGTCAAGACTACATCGTGGAGAAGCGGACTTATGCCTTCCGGGTCAAATTGACGGAGAACACTGCACCATAACAATCGACACTGGTGCTACCCGATCGATTATCCGACCAGACCTAGTTAGACAGCAACAACTTCACAAGGGCAGAATTTTCTCACTACGGACAGCTACGGGAGAAACTGCACCTGTTCATGGAGAGGTCAACCTCCAGATACAGTTGGGAGACCTTGTGTTCCGACATAATTTTCTGGTCGCGAACATTATGGATGACTGCATTCTCGGAATGGATTTTCTCCGACCACATGGAATCACGTTAGACTTGGGCAAACGTGTATTGAAATGGCAGAATGTCGAAGTACTGATGGAGGATCCCAGCGTCCAAATCCCCAAGATGAATGTAGTGGTATGTACTGACACTGATGTACCGAATTCTTCCGAAAGCATTGTATGGGCCAAGCTTGATGGTGATTCTGGAGACCACCGATCTTATCTGATAGAGCCAACGAAGACATCCGCATTGCGCAGCTTGATTGTAGGACGAAGCCTTGTAAGATCTTTAAGGAACGGATATGTGCCGGTTAGAGTCCTTAACACCGCAGACTCAACCACGAGCATCAAAGCGGGAGAAGTCATCGGCAGCTGCCAGCCTGTTTCCACCATCACCTCTTTGGAAGCTTCTCACAACCATCATTGGAAAAGGAGGCAAGACACAGACAAAGCCCGGGAATCCACGTCTGCAATGTTGAAGCAAGTCAAATTGCCGGTGCAGCTATTCAAACGAGCCTCTGATCTGGTCACCAAGTACAGTGACATCTTCTCAACAAGCCCGGATGACCAAGGCCGAACGAGTCTGGTAACTCACGTCATAGATACACAGGGAGCCAAGCCGATTCGACAAGCACCCAGACGCCTCCCTATAGCCAAACAAGGAGAAGTGAGCGCGCTGATCTCGGACATGGAAAAACAAGGCGTTATTGAACCTTCTGTCAGTCCATGGGCCGCGCCTGTAGTTCTAGTAAAGAAAAAGGATGGTAGTACTCGTTTTTGTGTCGACTATAGGCAGCTCAACGACGTCACTAAGAAAGATAGTTACCCGCTCCCACGCATCGATGACATCATGGACACTTTAGCCGACGCAAAATGGTTTTGTACACTCGATCTCAAGAGTGGCTACTGGCAGGTAGAAATCGACAAGAAGGACCGAGAGAAGACCGCATTTTCAGTTGGGACTGGATTGTGGCAGTTTGTGGTGATGCCATTTGGTCTTTGCAATGCTCCAGCCACTTTCGAACGCTTGATGGAATACGTGCTACGTGGTCTAACCTGGAAAACCTGCTTGGTGTACCTAGATGACATCATCGTCATCGGGAGAACGTTCGAAGAGCATGTGCGGAACTTAGAAGAGGTTTTCTCCCGACTGCGACTGGCAAATTTGAAACTTAGTCCCGACAAGTGTACTCTTTTCGCAGCTGAAGTAAAATACCTGGGACATGTCGTATCAGCAGAAGGGGTCAAAACAGACCCTGAGAAGATTGAAGCCGTGAAAAGCTGGCCATCACCAAACAAAAAGCGCCAACTACGAAGTTTCCTGGGTCTGGCAACCTACTATCGAAGATTCGTCAAAGAATTTGCCAAAATAGCTAAGTGTCTCCATCAGCTAACCGAGAAAAATCGTCCGTATGTCTGGAACGAACAATGCCAGACAGCCTTTGAGACCCTGAAGGAAAAGCTGTGTGAATCACCCGTGCTGGCGTATCCGAAACCCGGAAAAATGTTTGTAGTTGACACTGATGCAAGCAACGGCGGTATTGGAGCTGTACTCTCCCAGCAGATCAATGGCGAAGAAAGAGTCCTCTCGTATTACAGTCGAGTTCTTTCAAAAAGTGAGAGGAACTACTGTGTGACCAGGAAGGAGCTATTGGCTATAATAGAGGCCACCAAGCAGTTCCACAAGTACCTATATGGCCAGAAATTTGTTCTTCGAACGGACCATGCATCGCTGAGATGGCTACTTAACTTCAAAAACCCCGAGGGACAAGTTGCGAGATGGATCGAAAGATTGCAGTCGTACGACTACGAAATTGTTCATCGAAAGGGCGGAGTTCATGGAAATGCTGACGCCCTATCTCGTCGCCCATGTCCAGCTAACTGCAAGCATTGCCGACGGATTGAGGAAAAGGAGCCGCCCGTTGATCTGCGACTGATAACGGCCGAATTCGATGAAGGTTGGTCATCGGAGGAGATTCGAAATGCCCAGCTAGCCGATGAAGACATCGGACCATTGCTCGTATGGAAGGAGACGACTGGGCGACCTGAGTGGATGGACGTTTCAACGCATGGCGCAACCCTGAAAAGCTATTGGGCACAATGGAACTCCCTTCAGGTGGAGGGTGGTGTACTCAAGCGGAAATGGGAAACGGCGGATGGCAGCTCCTATAGGATGCAAACTATACTACCCAAAAGCCGAATCCATGATGTGGTTAAGGAAATGCATGAAGGATCCTCGGGAGGCCAACTACTGTAGCCGAACAGCTAGTGTTAAATTGGGTCAGTAGGTACGGCGTACCTGGCGAACTACATTCAGATCAAGGCCGAAACTTTGAGTCACTAGTTTTTGGCGAAATGTGCGAGCTGCTCGGAATACGGAAAACGAGGACAACACCGCTGCATCCCCAATCCGATGGAATGGTCGAACGTTTCAACGGCACGCTCAATAAACACCTTGCCAAAATGGTTGACGAGAACCAAAGGAATTGGGACCGACATATCCCACTATTTTTAATGGCGTATAGAGCCGCTGAACATGCGTCGACGGGCCAAGCCCCAGCCAAAGTTATTTTTGGAAAGACTATTCGTTTGCCAGCCGATATAAAGTTCGGAACACCCCCTGAGAAACCCCAAACGGTCTCGGAGTACGCAAGTGATCTAAGACAACGGTTGAACCAGATACATCGGACAGTGCGAAAACACCTCGAATCGGCTACTGACCGCATGAAGACCAGGTATGATCTAAAGGCTAATTCTACTGGCTTCCAGCAAGATGCCTTGGTGTGGCTTTATAACCCGCAACGGCGAAAGGGTAGGTCTCCAAAGTTGCAACATAATTGGGAGGGACCATACCGAGTTACAAAGTGAATCAACGACGTCGTATACCGAATACAGGAACATCGTAAGCCGAGAGCTAAAATGAAAATCGTGCATCTGGACCGTCTTGCCCCATATTTCACCCAGGGAGAATTGACTACAACTGGCGACACATCTTTTCGGGGCAAAAAGAACTGAGGTGGGGGCAGTGTTACATGTACAAATAATTCTGCGAGCTACTGTCGCAATTGTTTTCACAACAATGAAGAACGCGAATTCACTCGAAACCACGAGAACCCAACAAGCATGATCAACATCTGCAAGTGACGTCACTCCATTCATTAATTTTCTCGGTAGAACATTCGCCAATAAACGAGAAATGGGTGAATAGGTGGAGACCCTATATAAAGGCGAGCTGAATGAATGGGGAGAGGATCATTCATTCGACCGCGATAAGAAAACTGCGATATAGTGGAACGCGAAGAAAAGACAATTGATTGTTTGAGCGCAAAGTGTGTTTCGTAATAGTGAAGTAATTTAGAAGACAATTGCGATAAAAAATTTATGGACAAGTGTTAGATTTTAATTTTAATAGTGAAAATTAAAATTAGTGAAAGTGTTAACTGATTATTGTGCATTTAATTAAATAAACTCTTTTAACTTAAATTAAAAGACATTGCGTTTTCACTTTCCCGGAACATTAAAATTATTGGCCGCGAACCAATAACACGCGACAATATATATATATATATATATATATATATATATATATATATATATATATATATATATATACATATACATTTTTTTTTTGTGGTAGGGAGGTGAAGGCATTTACGCCCGCCGAGTCTGGCAGTGTGGGACTCCCATGGAGGATACCCTTGGACTACCCACTAAACACCTCCCCTGTCAATCTGAGAACCTAGCCTGGAACCGTTTGACACATTACTTCGGGCTAAGCCTCATTTCTCTACGCGTTTAGGCGCCACCAGGCTACAGGGATCCCTTTTCCAACGGAAAGGGGAGAAGGGAGAGGGATTTCTAGAAATATATTTTTCATATATTTTTCTTTTTATCTTAAGGACTGCCCGAGCGTAATGTGCCACACAGTTCCATTTGCTAACGGATGTGAGCATCTCTACAGTGAGTTCATCCGGAAAGAGATCTCCCATTTCTTCAATGAGGTCACCGCGCTGCCTTTCCCACCTCTTGCATACAAAAAATGTGTGGTAGGCATCATCGACCTCTCCAGCACAGAATATGCAGTCAGGACACTGTGACTTACCAATCTTGTGCAGGTAAGACCGAAAGTATCCATGTCCACTCAGTAGCTGAGTTAGATAGAAGTCAGTCTCACTATGCCTTTGATTGAGCCACGGCCTCAGGTCACCAATAAGGCGTGCGGTCCACCCAGGACTGTTGCCAATCACTGAGTGAGCGTTCTCGTTTTTCGCGGGCGACAGCATCTCTGTCGCATTCGTTCCTCTGCAGGTAGATTCTGTGGCGCTCCTTGGCAAGGAGGGCAATGGGTATCACTCCTGCGATGACCAGCACTGCCAACTCCAAGACAGTCCGATATGCAGATGCAATCCGCAGCGCTCCCCGTCACTGCACCTGTAGCAAGCGCCTTCGATACAGCCCCTTGTTGAGAGCCTCACACCATATCGTCGATCCGTACAACAGCACAGATTGTACTGCACTCATCAGAAGTCTCCTTCTTGATGAGGTGGGACCCCCTATGTTGGCCATTAGCCAGCTGAGAGCCGAAACACTCACTGCAGCCTTGTCAGCTATTGCCCTGATTTGCTCGGAGAAACGCATCTTCGAGTCGATCAAAATGCCCAGGTACTTCACTGCTAGTTAAGTCTCAACGAGTGCTTCCCCAATGTTGATCATCCTTACTCTAGGGATTCTCTTCTTTGTCAAGATGACTACTTCGGTTTTCTCCAAAGCTAGGCTGAACCCGCGAGCAGTCATCCAGTCCCTCACTCGGCGCATTAGCATACCCAGTCTGAGTTGCGCTTGTTCAACAGTGCGTCCCACAACTAGCGCCGCGACATCGTCTGCATAGCCGATCAAGTGCGACTCATCCGGCAGCTCGATTCTCACTAGCCCGTCGTACGTGATGTTCCACAGGTCTGGACCAAGGATGGAGCCTTGTGCAACACCCAATGTAACTTCCATCCTCTGCCAACCCTCCTTCGTCTCATAGAGCAGGCTCCGGTCTGTCAGGTAGTTCTTCAAAATCGCCATCAAATATTCTGGAACTTGAAAAGAGTTTTCCAGTGCTTCCAGAATATCCGCCCATCTAGCGGAATTGAAGGCGTTTCTGACGTCAAGCGTCACGAGCAACGCAACCCTTTTGTTTGACTGGCAGTGAGCCTCCGCTCTTTGGACCGCGCTCACTACTTCCGCTATCACGTCAATAGTGGAGTGACCTGCTCTAAAACCATACTGCCGTGGAGATTGGTCCCCGGCAGAACGGACCGCGTCAGTGAGTCTTCCCTTGATGAGTTTCTCGAGCACTTTCCCAGCCGTGTCTAGCATACATAACGGGCGGTATGCAGACGCCAACTCAGAATTTCCCTTCCCCTTGCTGGTTTGTACGAGCCTCGCCCCTTTCCAGCGTTCCGGAAATACACCATCGTAAAGGCAAGCGTTGAACATACTGAGCAACAAGTCGGGACAAAGCTTGTAGACAAGCTGCAAAACCTCAGCAGGAACGCCATCTGGTCCCGGTGCCTTCCTTGCTTTCATGGATAGAATTGCCGGCTCCAGATCCATCATTGTGAAAGGTGAGCATTCTATTGGTCTTTGTGCATGAGCTGAATCGACACGGACAGGGTGCGTGGCGAATAGTGCCGGTACGATCTCGTTCATCTTCTCTGCTTCGTGTAAGCAGGGCTTCCGTTGGGCACAAAGTTTTCGCATGACCAGCTTGTAACCTAGGCCCCACGGATCCCTATTTACATCGTCCACGAGATCTTGCCAGCATCGGGCCTTGCTCTTGTTAATAAGCCTGCGAGGATAATATATACATTGGTCTTTCAAGAAGTACACCTTACGCCCAAATGACGCTGCTATTACAAAAGAGTTTTACCATCGTGCAGTACATTCTTTTAGTAGCCTACTGTCAAAGTTTCAGTAAATTCCCTTCATTACTTTTGTTGAATGTACTGCACGATGGTAAAACTCTTTTGTAATAGCAGCGTCATTCGGCGGTGAGGCTAAGTACTTGTTGAATTACCCTTGTAAATATATATGTATGCATATTTATATATATATATATATATATATATATACACATATATATATATATATATATATATATATATATATATATATATATATATATATATATACATATATATATATATATATATATATATATATATATATATATATATATATATATATTGTCGCGTGTTATTGGTTCGCGGCCTATAATTTTAACGTTCCGGGAAAGTGAAAACGCAATGTCTTTTAATTTAAGTTAAAAGAGTTTATTTAATTCAAGAAAATGCACAATAATCAGTTTAACACTTTCACTAATTTTAATTTTCACTATTAAAATAATCTAACATTTGTCCATAAATTTCTTATCGCAATTGTCTTCTAAATTACTTCACTATTACGAAACACACTTCCCACACACTTTCGCAGTTCTTATCGCGGTCGAATGAATGATTATCATGCCCCCATTCATTCAGCTCGCCTTTATATAGGGTCTCTACCTATTCACCCATTTCTCGCACGTTGGCAAATGTTCTACCGAGAGGTACCTGGTAGGTTCGAGCAAATTCATGAATGGAGTGACGTCACTTGCAGATGTTTATCATGCTTGTTGGGTTCGAGTAAATTCATCTGTTGACGTTCTTAATGATGATGAAAACAATTGCGACAGTAGCTCGCAGAATTATTTGTACATGTAACACTGCCCCCACCTCAGTTCTTTTCGCCCCGAAAAGATGTGTCACTATTTGTAGTCAATTCTCCCTGGGTGTAATATGGGGCAAGACGGTCCAGATGCACGATTTTCATTTTAGCTCTCGGCTTACGATGTTCCTGTATTCGGTATACGACATCGTTGATTCGCTTTGTAACTCGGTATGGTCCCTCCCAATTATGTTGCAACTTTGGAGACCTACCCTCTCGCCGTTGCGGGTTATAAAGCCACACCAAGTCATCTTGCTGGAAGCCAGTAGAATTAGCCTTTAGATCATACCTGGTCTTCATGCGGTCAGTAGCCGATTCGAGGTGTTTTCGCACTGTCCGATGTATCTGGTTCAACCGTTGTCTTAGATCACTTGCGTACTCCGAGACCGTTTGGGGTTTCTCAGGGGGTGTTCCGAACTTTATATCGGCTGGCAAACGAATAGTCTTTCCAAAAATGACTTTGGCTGGGGCTTGGCCCGTCGACGCATGTTCAGCGGCTCTATACGCCATTAAAAATAGTGGGATATGTCGGTCCCAGTCCCTTTGGTTCTCGTCAACCATCTTGGCAAGGTGTTTATTGAGCGTGCCGTTGAAACGTTCGACCATTCCATCGGATTGGGGATGCAGCGGTGTTGTCCTCGTTTTCCGTATTCCCAGCTGCTCGCACATTTCGCTAGAAACTAGTGACTCAAAGTTTCGGCCTTGATCCGAATGTAGTTCACAAGGCACGCCGTACCTGCTGACCCAATTTAACACTAGCTGTTCGGCTACAGTAGTTGCTTCCTGGTTGGGAATGGGGTAGACCTCGGGCCACTTGCTGAAATAATCAGCTACAACCAGCGTGTATCGATTTCCCCATTCAGATTCAGGAAAGGGTCCAGCGATGTCAACAGCAATCCTTTCGAATGGCACGCCTACGTTATAGGTTTGCATTTGTCCTCTCAGTCGTCGCTTTGGGCCTTTGACGGAAGCGCAAATTGTGCATCTGCGACACCAGTCCTCTACGTCTTCTCGAGCGTGGAGCCAGTAGAACCTTTCCCGCAATTTCGCTAAGGTCTTGTTAACACCAAGGTGGCCTCCCGAGGATCCTTCATTCATTTCCTTTACCACATCGTGGATTCAGCTTTTAGGTAGTATAGTTTGCATCCTATAGGAGCTGCCATCCGCCGTTTCCCATTTCCGCTTGAGTACACCACCCTCCACCTGAAGGGAGTTCCATTGTGCCCAATAGCTTTTCAGGGTTGCGCCATGCGTTGAAACGTCCTTCCACTCAGGTCGCCCAGTCGTCTCCTTCCATACGAGCAATGGTCCGATATCTTCATCGGCTAAGTGGGCATTTCGAATCTCCTCCGATGACCAACCTTCATCGAATTCGGCCGTTATCACTCGCAGATCAACGGGTGGCTCCTTTTCCACAATCTGTTGGCAATGTTTGCAGTTAGCTGGACATGGATGATGAGATAGGGCGTCAGCAATTCCATGAACTCTGCCCTTGTGGAGCAGTTGGGGCCTCACTAGGTCTGGTCGGATCGTCGATCGGGTTGCACCAGTGTCGTTTGTTAGGGTGCATTGTTCTTCATCAACTTGACCAGGAAGGCATCTGTCTGCTTCTCCACGATGTTGCCTTGGCACGGTGCTGGGGATGTCGATACTCGTGGCCAACGTTCGCCCCACGAAGTTGGCCCTTGTAGTTTGATGGGCCTCCATTCTAGGCTCCTGACACGGTCTGGATCTCCACCACCCTGGACAATAGCTCGGTCTTCTCCCCTTCTTGCAGTCTCTATGCAGGTGCCCTTTTTCCCCGCAATCTTCATCGGCTAACTGGGCATTTCGAATCTCCTCCGATGACCAACCTTCATCGAATTCGGCCGTTATCACTCGCAGATCAACGGGCGGCTCCTTTTCCACAATCTGTTGGCAATGTTTGCAGTTAGCTGGACATGGATGATGAGATAGGGCCTCAGCAATTCCATGAACTCTGCCCTTGTGGAGCAGTTGGGGCCTCACTAGGTCTGGTCGGATCGTCGATCGGGTTGCACCAGTGTCGTTTGTTAGGGTGCATTGTTCTTCATCAACTTGACCAGGAAGGCATCTGTCTGCTTCTCCACGATGTTGCCTTGGCACGGTGCTGGGGATGTCGATACTCGTGGCCAACGTTCGCCCCACGAAGTTGGCCCTTGTAGTTTGATGGGCCTCCATTCTAGGCTCCTGACACGGTCTGGATCTCCACCACCCTGGACAATAGCTCGGTCTTCTCCCCTTCTTGCAGTCTCTATGCAGGTGCCCTTTTTCCCCGCACCATTCACCTGCAGCTCTCGCTCAATTCCCACGCGCTCACACCTGGATTTATCTGTCACTACCTCGCGATCCGGGACAGTGGTGCGGGTCACATTTTTGGCTGCCTCAAAATTTAAACTATAAGCCAATGCTTCCTTGACTGTTTGCTTTTGAGCTAACCGCACGGCTTGTTGCAATTCCTTGTCCTTTAAGGCGCTGATGAATGCTTCTGCTGCTACGTCATCTCGATGTTCTGGGTCGTACGCTGGGTAAGCCAAAAGCGCCAATCGCTCAATGTCTTGTGCAAGCTGCTGCAAGGTTTCGCCAGACTTCTGCATCCGATGCCGTAGCTGCGCCCGGTAAATCTGCTTCAGATGATCGTCTCCGTAACGCATGTCCAGCGCATTCATTATAGCAGCCGGGTTTGAATGCAGCTCAACGGGGATTGTCTGCAAAAGCTCGGCAGCTGGGCCTCGTAGAGCCAGAATTAACGCAGTTGCTCGTTCCTGCTCATTCCAGTGATTTATCCTAGCGGCGGCTTCAAACTGGATTTTGTAAATACTCCAGACCGTTTGCCCATCGAATATTGGTGCTTGGACATTTCTGGATGTGCTTTGCGCTGCGGTTATAAGCGAGGCTGGTGAAGAGGTTACTACTGCCTTTGCTGCTTCCAATTCCTTTTTCATGTTTCCCATCTCATGGTTGATTCTCTCCTCTACCTGGCTGATATCATGGTTTATTCTCCCCTCGACCTGGCTGATCTCATGGTTTATTCTCTCCTCGACCTGGTAAGCCTTTTCCTCGACCTGGTCAACCTTTCCCTCGATGCCTTTAGTTTGTTTGTTCAGATGACCGAGCTCCGCTTTTATTTCGGTTGACTGTTTCTCCAGCTTCTGTGTGATGTCTGCCTTGATGTCTGCCTTGATTTCGATCGCTTGTTGGTCCAGCTTCGTTGATTGTTCGTTTAGCTTCGTTGATTGTTCATTTAACTTCGCTGTTAAATTCGATGACTGTTGTCGCTGCTCTTGCTGCATCAGCATCAACATTTGCATCAGTGCATTTTCTTGGTCCTTTGGTTTTAGTGTTTCTGCTTCTCCACCTTCTGCACCATTTTCGGCATCTGAGAGCTCACCCGAATCCAGATTCACGCCTTCCGATTCGGTTGCGTCGCGCAAGCGTGCAATCAATGTGGCCTTTGTACCTTGCGTAGCCAGATTTCGCTGTTCTAACTCTTCCTTGAGCTCCGACATGGTCAATTCATTGATTCTTAGATGCAAGTTTCGTGGCATTTTTATTGTATTAGCTTTTTGTTTTTTTTTTCAACAGTTTTTACGTTAGATTTCACAACTGTGCAGTTTAAAAATGTTTAAATGTTTTCACTTTTCGAAATTTTCTATCTCTCTTCTCGACACCACTGTCGCGTGTTATTGGTTCGCGGCCTATAATTTTAACGTCTTTTAATTTAAGTTAAAAGAGTTTATTTAATTCAAGAAAATGCACAATAATCAGTTTAACACTTTCACTAATTTTAATTTTCACTATTAAAATAATCTAACATTTGTCCATAAATTTCTTATCGCAATTGTCTTCTAAATTACTTCACTATTACGAAACACACTTCCCACACACTTTCGCAGTTCTTATCGCGGTCGAATGAATGATTATCATGCCCCCATTCATTCAGCTCGCCTTTATATAGGGTCTCTACCTATTCACCCATTTCTCGCACGTTGGCGAATGTTCTACCGAGAGGTACCTGGTAGGTTCGAGCAAATTCATGAATGGAGTGACGTCACTTGCAGATGTTTATCATGCTTGTTGGGTTCGAGTAAATTCATCTGTTGACGTTCTTAATGATGATGAAAACAATTGCGACAGTAGCTCGCAGAATTATTTGTACATGTAACAAATGCGTGGCGCGTGGCGAATAGTGCCGGTACGATCTCGTTCATCTTCTCTGCTTCGTGTAAGCAGGGCTTCCGTTGGGCACCAAGTTTTCGCATGACCAGCTTGTAACCTAGGCCCCACGGATCTCTATTTACATCGTCCACGAGATCTTGCCAGCATCGGGCCTTGCTCTTGTTAATAAGCCTGCGAGGATAATATATACATTGGTCTTTCAAGAAGTACACCTTACGCCCAAATGACGCTGCTATTACAAAAGAGTTTTACCATCGTGCAGTACATTCTTTTAGTAGCCTACTGTCAAAGTTTCAGTAAATTCCCTTCATTACTTTTGTTGAATGTACTGCACGATGGTAAAACTCTTTTGTAATAGCAGCGTCATTCGGCGGTGAGGCTAAGTACTTGTTGAATTACCCTTGTAAATATATATGTATGCATATTTATATATATATATATATATATACATATATATATATATATATATATATATATATATATATATATATATATATATACATATATGTATATAGGATAAAATATATTTTGATACAAATGTAACAAATTAAGAATCCAAGCGTAAATACATAACAAAGAAAAACGTCCATTCCGGGGTAACTACTTACGATACACTCACTGCAAAGTTGTCGCCGGCTTTCTTTGAAGAATCTTACGTTTCATTTCTGCATCCCATATGACCCCGGATGGCTACTTCTTCAACAAGTCTTCAGATGTCGTCGTTCGCCCAACTATCTTGCCATCGATGTCAAGACGAGCTAGGGCATATCGATCCTTGCCGAAATTGCTTGTGATTTTCTTTGGCCACGTGTATTTCGGTTGCACCTTCTGTCCAACGCCAAATCGAGTTTTCCTAAGAGCCACTAAGTCGCCCACTAGAAATCCTTTTACCATTCATCTTCGCAAGTTACACTGTTGTCGGTTCTCTTGTTAAACCTTTCCAATTTGGTTTTCTTCATGGAGGAATCGTCGATGTTCCTCCTCCTAAATTTGCCTCATATTATCATCTTCAGTGTCCCTCATGTTCATACCTATCATAAGTTTGAAGGGAGTGGTATCGATACTGCGATGATATGTGCTGTTCAGAAAAGGCTATAGTCTGCTGATATGTTTCCACCAATCTTCAGGAGATGCACTTGAGAGTTTCAATAGCGCTGGAACAATCACCCCATGCACTCGTTCGACCTGCCCATTTCCACGCGGCACACCTGTCGTAATGAGATGTAACTCTATCTTTCCGTCGTTGCAGTATTGAGCAAATGATGAACAGTGGGCTGAACTTTGACCATCATAGCTGCTGCTCGAG
>OZ017738.1:331258064-331548064 GCA_963969285.1 Odontomyia ornata | reverse complement strand
GCCCAAAAGAATAATAACGCACCGGGCAAAGATGATATTCCAGTACAGCTCATTAAATATGGTGGGAGCGGTGTTCAGAGAGCCCTCCATAAAATCATCCAGCACATTTGGCAACACGAATATATGCCGACCGAGTAGAGCCAACCAATGGGCTCTTTCACACGGGAATGGTAAAAACCCATATCCAAACAGGTTTCGCGCTTACGCCCTTATGTTTACACGTTGCATAGTTCAGCCAACCTATTTTTGTATACGATACACGTCTTGCAAGTGTATGTGTCAAAAGGATCATTTGATCGTTAAACGTCTTGCGGACAACATGAAAGCGAAGACAGAGAGATAAGCGATTGAGAATTGATGTTTTAGCCTTGAATTTCGCACGAGGTAACAAAAACTGGAATGAAAAATGTATTTTATGATTGTTAAAGTTTGTCGATTCAAACTTCATTGGATTTATTAGAACCTCCGTGTTTTTCCGCTTTCTGAAAAATAAATTCTAAATTGAATATCCTTTTTAGTCGCATATTTTTCTTGTTGTGTTGTCAACTGGCTTATTATAATGTGATTCTATGAAGATTATGCGTACTGTTAATTTTCTATGGATTTACAATAGGGAATGTAACTTTATTGAAATCGTGATATTAGTCGTGTTGTTTCCTGAAATTGAACATGGCCTCCGCTTTTATAAATTTATTAAATAACGCGTTGCTTCTCGCGTCCACGCATCCATTTTTGCACGCAAATCAAAGAAAGGCAAGCGTTTCATGACGACTTCCTTCTTCATCGAATGTTCAATTCGGAATGATTACCGGCGTTTGTATGAAATTTCCCCCACCAAATGATCAACAAAATGCGTTTGTGTATGTGCGTTACGCTCGTTCACCCTAAAAAATGTTGGCTTGTTTTTACCATCAGGTTCCCTCAATGCCTCTCACTCTTCTCGCCCATATCACCTGTTTAACGCTGCGTCTGAAAAAGCCCAATTATATTCCCTATTCACGAAAAAGGTGAAAAGCTACAGTGTAAAAACACCAGAGGCATATCACTACTTTGTATGACGTATAAAACATTTTCAAGCATTTCAAAAAGTCAAATCAGATCATAATGTATTATTGGGGAGTATCAAGGTAGTTTTAGTGTAGGTAGATTGACGATAGACCAATCGTTACAGTCAACTTAGTACTTGAAAAATTCCGGGAGTTCCATAAGACGTTCAAGAAATTTTCATTGACTTTGAGCAAGTATATGACAGTACTGATTGAGACGCACTGTACCAAATAATACTTTGCTTTGATATCCCTTTCCAAATTAGTTCATTTTATCCAAAAAAAAATTACTCGATGAAATTCCAAGTCCGCATCAATAGACAACTCACCAACACCTTTGACACATATATCGAATTGATGCAGGGAGATGGCTTTGCCCTATTGCTATTCAATTCGGCTTTGGAGCCTGTCATCAGAAATCTACCTGTCAATACAAGAGGTTCATTATAGTTATGTGTATAATATTGATTTTTGAGGATGATTTGTAATAATTTTCACGACATTTCGTTCAAGAAGGAAATATAAATCGACCTCACATCAATTTTAGACGTTAAGCCTTAGAGTGTGTCGATTTTACTTTAACTTTCATCTCTTTTCGACCGTATGTCCAGTCCCAAAAGAGAGAAATCAGAAAAAGCTAGCCTCAATCAAAACCACGCGTCTCCGAATATTTACTGACGCGGTGCCCGAAATGAACTGCTCGAACCCAAAACCGAATCAATCTACTCTAATTAAAAACGCAAAGACTAACTACGGCATCACGTACCAAACCGCAACACAAAATCGACCATTTGCGAATTATCTAAACCTTACTCTCTCCGCAGCACCTTCGGCTTCCCTTCCTCCTGAAAAAGAACGAACACATACAGATAAGAAAAGAGTTTAGTTTTGTTTAGCAATTTGTATTTTTAGATCTTTGTAAAAAAATTTTACACCGACCTACTAGTTTTACGACCTGTCTGTCCATCTGTCCGCCCGTTCGTCTATCCGTGCGTCACATCAAGTTTTCTCAGAAAAAAGTTTAGGTCGTACCAACGATTCCAAATTTTTTAAGGCGTGTACCCCCTATAACAAAATAGCCCTTAAATATTGTTTAAAATCAAAATAATTTGAGTAGGGTATCAAACGAAAGATCTTCATTAGAGCTCCTAAAATCTGAAATAATGAAGTCATGTTATGCATCAAGGAGTCCAGGAGGAGGCAAAATGCGCCAAAATATAATATAATAAGGTGTTGAATATATAAAGAAAATTAAATATTACACATATGTACATATAATACATATAATATTGCAGATTCGCACAATAGTCCTTTTTTAAAAGGTCTCATTCATTCATGCTTGAATGCATTTTTTTGTTATTATTAAAATTACAATGTAAAAATTGGCGATTGGGGAATTCTCCCGGCTTAAAACTGCTTAAGAAGCCAAATTTAAATATTTTTGGTATCGTTTTATTATTTGTCGTGCAAAATTGAAAGGAATGTTCTATGGTTATGATACAATTTTAACGAATTTTGAAAAACAAGGAAACTGAAATCAAGCTCTCAATAAAAATTCCCTTTAAATTATTTTTGTATGCTGATCTCATATTAGTTAATCAATAAATGTGCCGTTATTGTGTAAGATGTATAAAAATGTATAATAATTATGATAAATTAAATAATTATTTTTACTCCTTGACTTTGTATTGTGTTTTCTCAATATGTTTTGAATGCAGCATTCGTTTTATCAAATATTTTTCTTTTCATTTTAAACAAATATATTCAAACCATTGTTTATATAAGCAAAGAGCGATTAAAAAAGGCTTTAACTGTTTAAAAGTGTCCTTTTGTATTTCAAAAACAGAATAGAACATTTAGTTATGAGGAAAAAAATATTGTGTAACTGTGGGTATATAGAAAACTAAAAATATATAAATGTTCTTTTGTATACAAATGTTAAACAAAAATATTTAATTGCATATTTTTCGTTTTCTTTGTATATAAAAAATAAAATCAAATTCTGCATTTTCACTTTTTTTGCTAAACTTAAGCCAAACTTAAAACCTCAAATATCTTTAAATTTCTTTGCACTTTATTTTTAACTGGGCAACTAAAATCACAAAACATATTCATATCAAAACAGTTTTCTCTTAATGGCTATTGGAATGAAGTAGACTTTTAGAGACTTCTGGTTTTCTTTTTTTTTTCTTTATTCTTTTTATTCTACATTTTATTCTATCTTCATACTGTATCTGTACGACTTTGTTCCAAACACGTATTGCACTTGAATCATGTTTTATTCGCTTAACTTTGTTTTTATAATAAATTCTTGCACACTAAATAAAATCCAGAAAAATAATTTGTTTCACATTAGCTCATTAAATATATCAAAGCATAAACAGTGATTCAATTAAAGGTCGTTTGGAAAAAGTGTAAGTTGTAGTGCCTATCTATTATCACACATTTCAATCATTCATACATTCATGGATATCAAGTATCTGTTCGTACTACATTCCCACATGCAGCATGACTCAACACTTCTTAGTTCAAGTACATGATCCACATGCGCATTATGTCTTTAGGTTCACTAACATGAATAGTATGACTGAATTTATGTATTCAAATAGTTCATTTGAAAGCGTTTTAAGTACAAGATCCATTTAAGCCACATTCCAACCTTTTTGTTTTATATATCTTCCTCTTTTTGCTTTTTACAAATCTATGTTTAATTTTCTGCTGTTTAAGTTATATTACAAAAAATATGAAGTGCTTTCTCAGACGGTTTTCATTTATATATTGATATTTAATTAAAGTATTAAATTAAAGTCGGCTTTGGTTTATTATGACAATCACAATATTTATTGTACGGAAAGATTATCTTTCTAATTTAGATAGCATTTTTATCATAGAGATTGAAATTAAGCCGTATTATTTAGAGAACTCACTGAAACTCATGCAGACACCAAAATGTACCATATTTCTAAGAAAAAAACTATTTAACACAAAACAACGAAATTGCTTTGTAAAATCTGACAGCGAAATTCACCCATTTTATTTGACGATGTTTAAACGCTGGCCATTGAATTTCTTTTCGAGTCAAAAATTTATCATCTTTCCATTAATCTAATCATATATCATACATGCGTGATAAGAGTACAATTTTCAATAAATAAATGATAATATTAAATTATAGTCGCTCTATTCACTCTCTATTTTTTCTCAATTAAATTTCTAGAGCACGAGTCAATAACAAAAAAGAAAAACCAACCAATTTTATTTTTTTCATATAAACATAGGACATTATCAAACTTCAAACCAAGCATGAACGGCCAATCAATTCTTCATTTCAATGAAACATTAACATCTGACCTCATACCAAACTTGAATCTTATTGATTATTTTGTCAGCTTTGAAGACTTGTGTTCCATGTTTCGCAGGATAAACAACAAGAAATCATGTGGTACTGATGGTATTCCAAATGTAAATCTCCGACATTTGCCTGAGGTTGCTATTAGGAATTATTGCATATTGTTCAACTACATGTTGAGTAATTCATATTTACTAATAAGTTGAAAAAGGCTAAGGTATTTCCGATCTTGAAGAAAGGAAAAGAATCTTCATGCCCTAAAAGCTATCGCCCAATCAGCTTGCTGCCCAACATAAGCAAGGTGTTTGTAATGATACTCAACAGAGCATTAAACGCCCACATTGATAAATATGAGTTGATGCGGAATTGCCAATTTAGTTTTCGTGCCAGGCATTTGACCACACATGCAATAACGAAAGTACCCTCAGACATCTGTTGGAAACTAAATGATAGAGAATGTGTAGGAGCATTTCTCATTGATATTGGAGAAAGCTTTTGATATGGTGTGGTTAGATGGACTAGTTTTTAAACTCTTTCAGGACAGGTTCCCCAGACACCTTGTCGCGCTGATGTGCAATATATTTTACGGGAAATCGTTTATTGTAACTGATGGAAATCTGACAACAATGCGCGAGTTCAAGGTTTTGAATGGTCTACAGCAGGGACAGTTACTGCGCCTCTGCTCTTCTCAATATTCATTCGCAAGCTATTGAACAGCTTTGATTTTAACGTCTTGCCAACGAAATCATTGGTAGCGTTTGCTGATGATCTGATCATCTATACGGCAGACTGAAAAGCTACAATAGTTCAGAGCAATCTCCCGATTGACGGTTGAAAATCGATGCGCAGAAGTGCGAACAATTTTGTCTCGGACAACGCTGCAGGCGGTCAGTCAAAACCTGAAACGTAATTGGAAGGATTTCCTCATCATGGCTGGCAGGGGTAGTTCAGAACACATAAATCCTGTGTTCGATACTTCAGTGTTCATCTCGATCAGTATCTGCATCATGTATCATGCTCAGTAAGGCACAAAAAGTAGTCATGGCCCTACGAAGACTCTTTCATTCCAGATACATTGATCAAAAGCTAATTCATCTGTTACAAGACTCTGGTTAGACCAGTTCTGACATATGGATGTCAGATCTGGTGTAACCAGAGTGCTAGTACTATGGAAAAGTTAAGAGTTTTGGAAAGGAAATGTCTTCATGCATGTACTGGTTTGTACAGAAAGCCTGAGACGGACTGGAAGCATTATATATCGAATAGAAGAAATTATCAAACCGCTCACGTAACAAGAATCGATATCTTCATATTGAAACTTCTTCGGAATTATATAGCAAAACCTGTAACTTTGAGTGAAAACCCTTAGATTTCACAGCCATTCCACCCTACAGACGGGTATATTGCGACTTGCTTCGCTACTGGCTTCGTTCCCACAGAAGCATTCGTGTATTTGGACATGAACCGATATGTTTTTGATTCTGACGGCGTCCCAATCATATAGTTTATCACATATATCAACGGACCACCGATAAGAAGATAAAATATCCTCGGAATTTGAGTTCAAGAGACCAACAATTCCGATAGAGATAAGCATTTGCTAGATTCGTTGAAAATGATCGAGCTGAGGCGGAGCAATCTAGGTATTGGTGGCTGTATAACAATGTCTAAATTATTCGTGTCTATTTTCAGTTTTAGTGTTTTTCGTTACTTAGTTTTTTCAGTTTCAGCTCATTATTGCTACATTTAGTGTTATTGTTTATTTGTGTTTACAATTAGGGAAAGGTTAGGTATATGTGATGTTCATTATATTAGGTTTGAAGATAAGGTTAAACGCGCAGGTTAGGAGTATTGTGACAGAATTTTTTAGTATAGGATAAAGTTTTTGGTTGAATTTTATTAGGATTAGGTTATAGCATGTTAGGTGTATGATCAAAGTTCACTGTTGTAGTAAAATTTTAAATAATTTTAGGATTGTGTAAGTTCGTTTTTTCTCCTTTTTCCAATCAAAACATAAAATATGTAATAATCCCAATTAATTTGAATTTGCTATAATTTTTTTGATGGATGTGTTATTAGTTAATGACGTATGAATTTAGAAAGCCATTTGGGCCATTAAGTTTTAGGTAAATTTCTCGAGAGAAATTCACCTATTGCGGAGAGTATCATGTATATATATATATATATATATATATATATATATATATATATATATATATATATATATATATATATATATATATGAATATATATGTATATATATATATATATATATATATATATATATGTATATATATGTATATATATATATATATATATACATATGTATATATATATTTATATATATACACACATATATATATATATATATATATATATATATATATATATACACATATATATACATAGATATATATATATATATATACATACATATATATATATATATATATATATATATATATATATATATACATACATGTATATATATATATATATATATATATATATATATATATATATATATATATATATATATATATATGGGATATAACGAAATTTGTGACCACGCTAGAGGTTGCAATTTTTCTCCGATTTTCACCAAATTTTCGAAAAAGGTTTATTGGGTTAATATCTCGTGAGCCAGCTATATCGGCCGGGCAAAAACAAAATGGCGGCCATTTTAGACGAAAAATCGTGATTTCTGTTCTGACCAAAGTATAGCTCCGATTTGGATGAAAGTTGGTATAAAGGCTCACTGAAGTATTTGATGAATCTCATAATAAAAAATCTTAAGTCGACACGGCAGAAACAAAATGGCGGCCGCTCAAAGGTCGAAAAACGTCCAAAATTTTGTTGTTGTAATAGTGGTCAAAGCTTTCAACAGATTTTCATGAAATTCGGCAGCTAGATAGAAATTATAAGTATCTAAAGAATTACGTGAGAATTTTGATCCGACATATATGAAACTTGGTTTCAAGATAGGCATTACTTAGATCTACAGAGCTTGATATTTTGGTGATCATGGATGAGCAAATTTCAAAATGGCGGCGGTTTAAATATGCGTTTTTTTCAGGTTTTTGTGACGCCCTAGCGGTCACATTTTCCAGCGGATTTTGATGAAACTTAAGATTGGGGATCTCTGTGCTATGTTCTTGTATTATGCAGAAAATTATTAAAATTGAATGAAAAATAAAAAAAGTCGAAAATTTAAAACCCAATATTTGTAGCTGCCATTTTCACTTAAAAATTGAATTATTTTGCCCTGTCTAGATTGAAACTCCGATTTGAATGAGATTCGGCACATTGATTGATGAGGTCCTAGCCCACAAAGATTTAAAATAGTCCAAAATCAAATGCATGCATTCAAAATGGCGGCCCCCAAAGGTCAGGAGGCAAGCGCAATTCGCTATTTTAGTAGCAACTGAAATAATAAATTTTTTTCATGGAAACGTTTTAAATGACTTATCTTGAACGTATTTATAAATCCGAATTTTTTTTAAATATTGTTAAAATATTTTTAACAATACCCTATAAAATTATAAAATCGCGACTTGTCTGTCTGTCCGTCCGTCTGTTTGTTCGTGCGTCACAAGTTTCCTCGCAAACTACACGAGCTAGAATGAGGAAATTTTCTACGTAGGTCAAAAGTGGTGCCTCTTGAAATTTGCAGTGTAAGAAAATATTGTGGAGTGTTTAAGGGGGTATCCCCATTCAGGGGTGTGACATAAACATTTTTTTTTATTTCTGTAGCCCTCTAGCAGCCAAGTTTCTCAACAGATTCCGATAAAAATTGAAATTATAAGTTATTAAGGCAAGTTAATTTGATATAATTATGCAAATCGGATGACAAATAAAAAATTCGAAAATTTACAGCGTAATACTTTTAGCAGCCGTTTTCAATAAAAATTCAAAATGACGGCCCCTGGTGGTTCAGAAAAGAATCAAAAATGTATATATTAATGGCAATGCAAGTGCTGATTGAACTTTTATGGAAACCTTTTGAAATTAACTATTTGAGCTATGTAAGCCGACAAGTTATCACCTTTGTATGGTAACCACTGTGAAATGTGTAAACAGCAAATGTGAGAAGGGCGAAACGAGTATAAGTATGTTTATAGCACACTTTTCAATATGTGATCCATACGTGTGCAACTCAATTTATTAGCAAAATATTTGCGCCTCTATGAAGGGTCTCCAAATACGAACGGCAGCAGATCCTTTCTGTTAATAAATACCCATGTAGTGCTACAAAAATTGCAGTAAGAAGTCCAGTAGAAGGCAAGCCAAATTCTTTTTCGAAACCATACGCTACATACGAGAAATTTACCTTTCCGGCTGGTGCTGCCAACGGGGATTTTTCGTATTGTTATTGTTTGGAATTTGCTTTATATTCTTTTAAAATTTATAACGATTAGTATTGAATAAAGCGCTTTTGACTTTGACTTTAGGACATCATCAATTATATTGTCACTAATCTGTCACAAATTGGTTCTGCGAAAATTCAACTTGATTGAAATTTAATTTTCATTTTATCACTATCTTAAATTCGGAACCGCTACAAATTATTGGGAAAATATTTGATATTTATACTAATCCAAACGAATCAGGTTCAAAGTCGAACTCCCCATTTTTAGGGTTTTGTAAAATAATTTTACAAAACCCTCCTAAAATCGCGTCCTGTCTGTCCGTCTGTCTGTCTGTCTGTCCGTCCGTCCGTCCGTCCGTCCGTCCGTCCGTGTGTCACAGCAGTTTTTCTCGGAAACTACTTATGCTAGAAGCATCAAATTTTGTATATAGGTGTAAAGTGGTGATCTCTTCAAAGTTCAACTACTAAAAAATTTTATAAGGTATTTAAGGGGGGTCTCTCCATGTAGGGGAGTGACCCCCCGAAAAAAAAATTTCATTGAAGGTAGCCGATATGGGTATCAAATGAAAGGTCTTGATGAGAACTTTTCAAAACAGGTCTTAATTTGGCAAAATTTGCTTCAAGGGGCGCACAGGGAGGAGAAATACACGTAAAATTTGTGTCCCCCCCCCCCCTCGCGATTGGACACCTTCCATCCGAAAAATCTGAAAAAAATAAAGATTGCATCATAAAGATTGCATCATATTTAGCGAAGTTATAGCGGTTTGAATTTTCCTGTATTACTATGGAACAATATGCGCTGCATGTATTACTATGGCAACATATGGCTATGGAACAACATGCGCTTTTTACCGACTCAGACACTACAGTTTTGCTAGGATTTGCATGAAAATTTCAGGAATGATAGGTGTCATGAATAACTTCGAGAATCAGTTCAGCTAGTGGTATCAGTAATCGTAAAACAAAATAGTGGCTGTTTTAAATGCGAAGATTAAATAACTTTGAGTTATTTTTTCCCAACTTCAACGTTTAAGGTGCATGCTTTGAACACTTGATTCAATTTAATGAATGACTGAAGCTGAGTACCTACAATTAATACTCATAAGTGAAACAAGTCAAGGAGGCGGGAGGGAGCTTCTAGCAAAAGGGCTTTGTAACAACTCTAGGATTCGAAAAAATTGGCTATTAATCGATGATAACAGTACAGGAGAGTGGCCCCTGAAAAAAATTCATCAAACGTAGCCAATATGAGTATGAAATGATAGCTTTCATGGGAGCTTTTCAAAACAGTATTGTCAGTTTTTGCTTCAGTGGGGGCACAGGGGGGAAATACATGAAAAATGTGTTTCCTCCCTCGCGAATGGACATCTGAAATAATTATCAAGGGAGATATTTATGAGTAGAACAATAACAAAAACCTCAGAAGTCGAGATTCTTTCAACTTTGTTAATAATAGTATGGTCTTCGAATTTCATAGTTTCTCCAATAAAATCGTCATTGACATGCTTCTTGACTTTATTCAATCTGGTGACTGCATTTTGAAAATTGAATACAAAACCCTTCTGACATGAGCGTAGGTCTGTTTACCCAACTTGTTTCTTATGGAAATACATACTAAATTCGAAAAAGTGCAGAGAGTTCGATCTGTTCGAAGATTGCAATCAATTAAAGGAGTAGTAATTCCATTTGCCATCCATTTCAGAAAATTGTTCTGCACGTTGCTGTAGAATTTGCATCTCGTCTGCATCAAAGAAACGCCGTGACCTCTCTTAATTAATTTACTTCATTATTTAGATTTTTGTTTATAAAACCAAGAGGGGAAAAAGAGTTTTGTAGCATTTGCAAGGCTGTTTCAGACAAAGGTATAAGAATGATGTCAGTTACTTGGATCCATATTTGCTGTCGCTGATGTACTACTGTGACAAAAAATTAAGTGACATTTGAAGTTTGGAGAATTAGTTTTTAAGGTTGGTAGTACTCAAGTTCAAAAGACCGCTCCGGTTTTGATACGATAGAGGAGATTCAAGCCGCAGCGAAGACAAAACTGAAAGCCATCCCGGAAACGACGCGTATCTCAAACACTTATGAATATTTTGACATGTAAATTTGACATAGATGTCACTGACATTACTACCAATCTAAAAAAAATAATAATTCTCCAAATCCTTCGACACGCGCAGTTTAAATTCATCAGTACTGCAGCAACGTGACAATGATGGGTATTCCAACCCTGAAATCATACCGCTAATCCTATCGCTGCTGAGGAGAGTACTGTACCGTCCTATGAGTCTAGTTCTGAAATACTATGTACTCGTTTGCCAAGAGCTCCGAAATGTGAATCCATATAGGTCGTGACAAATCCGGTGGGACCTTCTCCAAAAGAGCGTTAACAATGTCCACATCCAAGTGCACCCACGCAATATCCAACCTTGCAAATTTTTCTTCATCTACTGTAATGCTTTCCACATAGCAGTCTATTAAAAATAAATGATTGTCTAGAGTCAAATTGCCTAGACCGGATTTACCTACCAACATCAGTGTAAATGTAGTACATACCTTTTTTGCTGTTGTTTGGTATAATTGAGGGTATGAAATTTAGAGGTATATTAATCGTGGTATGGAGCGATACCAACTACACAATAACAACTCCGAACGATTGACCACCTCACCGATGACAGTCCGTTGGCCCACGACTACTACCCGCTTTCGGAACGGTCACTTGGATGGCATCTGTCATCCACTTGAGTGCATTCAATAATGTTTCATCAGTTTGTTCACAACTCGCGTAAAGATGACAGATCTCTTCCGAGGATCGCTCCGGAGTATCGAAAGTTATTACAAATTCAAAAACAGTCACTAGTGGAGACTTAAAATCAATTTTTATTCAAATCTTTGATTTGCGCTTAACCCACAGTCGACTAATATTTTAATGCAAAGTTAAAAGAAAGCTAATAAAATTTTAAGTACATTTTATGGTAAAGGCTATTCGTAAGCAAAAAGTACTCCCATTAAAACATTACGATTGGAAACACCAATAAAACGGTAGCGAAACTGTTCGTACTGAATGTGCTGTTTGCCAATGAAAAGTAATTCGTGGAGGAGTGATGTTTAAGTCACATTTCGTACAAAAAAACAAAAAATTGTCATTTTGCTTGATAAATATACGGGACTTAGGGCTCACACAATGGCACAAAATTTAATTTTAAAACAAATTCTTTTCAATAACTTTTACTTCGTCTGACTTCTCTGTGAGCTATAGAAAATAAAAAAGATACATGTTATATCATAAATTGACATCGATTGTTATATGTCAATTTTTTTGTACCTCAGGACAGATCAGAGATTTTTATACCAATTTTTAGGGTATTGTAAAATCATTTTGCAATACCCTTAAAAAAAATCGCGTCCTGTCTGTCCGTCCGTCCGTGTGTCACACCACTTTTTCTTGCAAACTACATAAACCAGAAACATAAGATTTTGCAAGTAGGTGCGAAGTGACGCCCTCTTCAAACTTTCACTACGAAAAGAAATTTATAAGGTCTTTATAGGGGAGCTGCCCCGAATAAAAAGTTTTCATCGCATGTAGGCAATATGGGTATCAAATAAAAGGTCTTAATGAGAACTTTTCAAAACAGGTGCTTTGAGGGGCGCAGGGGTAGGGGAAATGTACGAAATTTTTCGACCCGAAAAATCTGGAAAAAATCACAGAGATGTGACTTTAGTAGTACGAGGGCAACGAATACGCCAGAAGTCAAAATTCGATCAACTTTGTTAATAATAGTACATTTCATAAATTTTACATTTTCGCCTATAAAATCGAAATAGGACCATTAAATTTCCCAAAAACAAGAATTTAAGCTTTTTGAAAGTAATCGTATGTGTCCCGAAAATTTTACAATAACTGAACAATAAACAGCTAAGTTACAGCCGATTGAATATTTAACAATTAGAATAACATTAGCATGTGATACTAGGGAGATACACGTTTGCAACGGACCTAGACACTACAAATATGTAGGAATTTTGATAAACATTTTAGAAATGGTTTTTAATATTGATGTGTCATAATGACTAATCAAGCGACGGGGACAAAACACTTGAAACAAAATGGTGGCGAGTTTAAAATCATAATAACCATAATAATTCCTCGAACTCAATTTATGGAATCTGTATATTAGTCAAGTTTTGATAAGTTGAATATATTGTTTGATTTACTAATTGTTTTACAATACTCTTCTGGCAGGAGCACTCTCCTGCTGCTTCAACTTGTTCTTAAACAGCATACTAGGTCTAAGAATTAAAAATACATCATTGGAAAAATCAAATAATGATCATCATCGCGCACTAGTCCAATTCCTTTGCGTTAAGATTTGTTAGGGAATCTTATTTTATGACCGTAGTCGAGGTGATATGGCTAATATTAAGCTCATCCAACTAATCATTACGTGTTTATTCAATCAGTACCCATCACAGCCGGCCGATAGTCCGACAGAAGTACCAAAAGCATAAATTCTATACCACCAACGAACTTTGAACTTCGGAACTTATGCGCAATCGGTGAGCACCCTAACCACTACACCACACAAATTACTAAATAATATCCTAAATAATTGTTTCAATTGTATAAAATATAACAAAAAATTCCAATTTCTATGAATTACCCATATAAATATTCCGTGAAGCTTAAAATTACGTTCATCTTATAATGATGTCTCAAGTTTTAGTGTTTAACCCGTAATGAACGTTACTTAACTCTCAATTAAAGTGTAAAACATCCTTCTTATCTTATTCCCAAGCGAGAGTCGAATATCTCACAAAGAAAGTGCGCACGGACCAAAATTAATAAATCTGATAAAGCAAACTTCAAGCTTCAAAAATCGTTCAGATGAAAGGGAAATTCGATATTTTTGTAGATAAATGATGATTAAAGAAAGATTCTTCCATCCTCACCTCCGAGGCAGCATTCATCGAGAATGAATTTTATTATTTATTGCCTTCAAGGACCAGCGAAAAGTCCATGAACAATAGAGACCGCCATAAATTTGATTCGCGCCCGAAAGCAATTGTGTGAACCATATTTTTCACCCTCAGGCATTTAGTAGATTCGAAGAAACGCAAAAGCAAGCAAAAATCTGCCCAAAGCGATGAATAAAGGATGCACAGTGAAATTGGAAGGAGCAATGCCATAACGAATCAATATTTGAGCCCTTATCTCAATCCGCAGAACTGCTTTTAAAGCTATTTAGTTGCCCAAGTGCTTTGCTAAGAATGACTGAACGATGAAAAGGCAGGATGCGAGGGAGGAGATGCCAAAAAGCCAGGCGAAAATTATTGGGAAATGCCAGCTTCGTAAATGTTTCTTCGTGCATGTGTACAAACGCCCAGCAGGGAATAATGAAAGCGTTCGGTGCCATTGTGAATGGAATTTCGGTTTGTTGGTACACGGATTAGAAGGCACTTTCCTTTCACTAGTTTTTCTTTCATTTTCAATATATTTCGACAGAAGTATTACGTTTAACTTTCGCTCAGAGTTTATTCAACTGGATCTTGAAAATAAATTGACTGTAGCTAAATCCCGACTTGCTTACATTCAAGTGAGTACTTGTAGTATTTGAGCTTTTTTGGATTTACAAAAAAGTTATTTATATTGGGTTTTCCAATTATGAGGGCATTCCAATGAAAAATATATTGCTGGCAGGAATGTTATATTTAATTGACTTGTGGGAGGCAGAAAGTAGCCAGAATGCAAACAATAAAATGCTAGATTGAAAAATCAGTTATGAAGTAATCTACGTAGAACCTCAAAAGTGACCCTACAATGTCTGAATCAATAATATTGACAAGAAACTCGCACTTAATAATGATTTACTGAAGGATTCTGTAATAAAATTGATTATTGCTTGCTGAGCCAAGATACTAGTACCTCGTTCCTGTTTGGCTCATATAAAAATACTTGACATTGGATAATTTTTGGAACCAGATGAAAGATGCTATTTGAAATCTAAATGAAAAACAGCTATAAAAGGAAAATATTCGACATAAGTATTTAAAAAGAATGAGCATGTAATATTGAATTTTGGAACAAGTTAAGTGAATAAGATGGTTTACTTACAATCAAAAAATTGCAAACTTCGACGTTAAAATTTTCCATCAAATATTATACAAAGACAATAAAAGAGGACGTCGATGATGTCTGTAAGTAGCTTTGAATTTCAAATCAAATTTGCTGATACGTTTTCAGCTGATAATCGTCTTAATAAGATGATCACATCTTTTTTCTGCTAAATACTAATAAGATATCGTAAAGAGAATCTTATTCATCCATGCAAAAAGCATCTGGAAAGCAGCAACGTGAGTATACTGCCAAAATATCATCACCGGCTAAAGATGATATATTAGATTATTTTGTCAAAATACATGGATTACAGGAAGAGCAATTGAAACCAAGCTCTCAAGTACGTTGTATGCAAGCAAAGAAAGACTCGAAATGACTTGTGACAGAGGCTAATTTCTCAAGAAGAATGGAAAAGCGGCTGACAACTCCCATAAAACATGGAAAATATAAAAATGAACTTTGAACTAAATCTTGATGGGCCCACTGATACATCTAACGGACGTGAAACAACGAATTTGTTAAAAGACTTTTTCCAACAATTGGTGGGCAAATCATCACGGAAATAGTTGCCAGTTCAAAAACCAATTTGGAAAACATAAATATTTTGATAAAATTCATCTTTCACATCCAATATAGTGGAAGTGTTAAATGTGATCCAAGATTTGAAAAAAATTACAGCGCCAGGTATCGATAGCATCTCGATAAATGAGATCAGTATGATCAAAGAGGATATAGCCGAGCTTATGGCAAATTTTATAAACGTCCAAACTATGAATGGATCATTTCCGGAAGAGGAAAAAGTTCCAATATTTAAGGGTGGTGATGATCCAGACCCAAATAATTATCGCCCGGTTGCGCTACCGACGGAATTTAGCAAAATATTTAAAAATATTCTTACTTGAAAAGTCTATCTTAAATCAACAGCAGTTTGGATTTCAGAAGAAAAAGGGTACTTTACACATTACAACATTACATTAGAACCATTCAGCGCAGGGGGAATGTGGTCCGATAGGAGCACTTCTGGACGCTAGCATTCTTTCGAGCGCGCTAACCCCATGGACCCGAGGATAAAGGGAGCGTCGTGAGGTTCCCTCCTGGGATGATAGGTAACACTGACTGAATCTGATCTACGCTTTGGACAACCAACTGGAATTGATTCTTTGAGCTGGCAGAAAGGATGGTTTGGACCTAGTTGCTTTGCATGGTAGCGCCGAGGTGACACTCTTGCATGAACGGCTCTAATTCAACTATCATTCCGTCTCCGTCCCGATAAAATCTTGAAAGGCCTCGGATTACATTCGAGTTGGACTCTCGATTAGTGCTGGTCTAGCTCTGACAACTTGTCCCCATAAGGGTTTGCGCCAACCCTCGCACAGCTTTTTTGCTCTGCAAATATAACCCTGGGACCAAAAAGGCAAATATACACACAAATGGAGATATCAGCTCCCAGGGGGGAACCCATTAAAACTGGAGCAAATTACAACCCTAAAAAAGATAAAAAAAACCAAAAAAAGGAAGTAAAAATAACAACGACGCAACCAGTGAGTGCAGCCAGGATGCTTACAACACATCGTGAGCGGTACTAACGACGACAAAAACGACGCTGAATGCAATTACAGTGAAGACGGACGAAAAAAAGGAGATTAATGGACAGTCTTCTCCAGACTGAGATTCCTACGGTGTTTGAGCGCAGCAAAAAAATGATTCAAACACCAGAGCGTTCTAAAAAGGAACACCGGGGAAACTCTGCAGGGTGCGCCAAATTTTCAAGCAGTTGAGAAACAGGTAAAGGACATCGAAATTTCGATGGTTACTGCTGCGATCGTTACCGAAACGACCAAAACAAAGGTCGTAAGTCCCTACATAATAGTGAACTATCCTGAAGTCCACTAGGATTATGACAGGAAAAGAAAGGAGTGACCAGACAAATAAAGTGTGTGATTTCATCCCTAGCGTTGAAAATGTGCCAGTGGTATTGTACTCGGAAACGGAAGCCGATAACCAGTCAAGAAAAGTGCTTGCAAAGTACAATTGCCACCGAGCGACATGAAAAAAAAAGACTGATTCGGAAACCGGGAGGTGTTCTAAAAAGAATACAATCCGCATGTTGCTCACCGAAAATCAAGAAAGGAGTAAAGATTGGGCCCCTCGAATTAGAGGACCTCCTAGACAACAAAGGACGGTATCGGAGTAGCTGGTTAAAGGCCAAAGAGGACCAGAATGCCGAAGAAGACCAGGAGGCTAAAGAAGCGCTAAGGACTAAGTCTAAATGGCACGCGCAGCCTCATCACCAAACATCATTAAAAGAATAGCGTCTAGCCCAATTGAAGGAGATCGGGTTGAAAGAAGGAAGGAAAAAGCACTTGATGGACGCCAAACCCTGAATCAGGGGTTCCCGATAGTGGTAACAAAAGGAGCGAAGAAAGCCGCAAAGAAACTCCCTCAGAAAGTGCCAGAAAATAAAGTTCGCATGGATGTCCAACAAACAAGAACACCTGATGCAAAACAGGAGGGAAAGAAGCCTCGATGAAGACCCCGGCAGCAGGCACTGCTCGTAAAACCCAAAGATGGTTGATCCTACGTTGAGGTGCTGTGGGATATCAGGGAACACGTAAGGCCCAAGGACACCAACACTGCCATTAAAGCGGCATGGCAAACGCGATCGGGCCACATACTGATCAAATTCGGAGAAGGGGCCAAAAATAAACAAGCATTCTACGACTCTGTACGTATCGATAAAAGTGCTACTATAGCCTCGCTCGAGCCGATGCTATCAAGAGGGAATTCCCTAGCGTGGGCAAGATCAAAGCAAGGCTGACGCCACAAAATCAAAGGGGACAACGCATGACCAAAGTTGACTTGACCGAGAAGAACGTTGAATAATTTCTGAATAAAGACAAAGCAAGAATAGAGTGGATTGTCTGTAGGATACGGTGAAGAGCAGCACCTCCTCAATATTTTGAATGCCTTGGGTATGGTTACACCGCTCAAGGACACGATACGAGTCCCCTATGTTATAAATGTGGCAAAACGGAGCTTAAAAGACAAGAGCGTATAAAGAAGGCACATTGTATTCTCTGCAACGATACTGATCCAAGGCTGGATTTTGGACACGTCTTGGGACCAGGGAAATTTCGGGTTTTCCAGGAAGTCATAGTGAAGACAAAATCAGAACTTTGATGACCTCCACTCTGCAGTTAAATCTACACCGCATTTCAACCACCCAAAATCTGCTTGAGCAGTTTACTAGGGACACAAAAGCCAGCTTTATGCTGCTGTGTGAGCAACACCATGATAAAAGTTTGGCATCATCGTATTCTGATGAAACTGGTACTGCTGTCATCTGGGTTCGGAACAGTGATTTTCAGGCAGAGAATTGTCGATGGGGAGATAGTTTTATGTTGGTTCAGTACTCAGTGACCATTTTCTTCAGTATGTATCCAACGCCAAAAGATCATCTTTCCAAGCCAAGCTTAATGCTTGGGAGGGCGCTATCTCGGCCGCAGACGGCAACGTCCTCACTCAAGGAGGCTTCAATGCTAAAGCACTCGAATGGGGCATGCCTCGACAGATTTCCGGGGAAAACGAATGCTAGAAATGGCGGCCAGGACAGTGCTCGTCGTACTAAGCACCAGAAATATGCCGACTTCCCGCCATATTGGCTTTGAAGGAACCATACCGGACGTGACATATGCCTCGGAGTCCTTACTATGGAGAATACACAATTGGAAAGTATTTGAAGACTAGTCAGCCAGTGACCATCAGTGAATTTAGCTTGAGGTCAGAGATTTTGTCTCGCGAATTCCGTGGTCTCGACCTTCTACGATTAGTGTAATAGAGGAACTATGAACGTCAAGAAGTTTGTCATCGTGCTCACTGCAGGAGCTCCGCTGCAGGGCCATTTGCAAGGGGTGGAGGAACTGGCAGCAGAAGACATAGTGAACTCAACTATGAGGGTGATCACGATTGCTTGCAACGTCCCTATGCTCCGTACGAAACCCCGGTATAGAAAGCCCCCATCGTACTGGTGGTCAAATGGAATCGCTGAAGAGCAAAGGGAGTGGCACAAGCTTCGGCGTAAGACTCAACGGGCACGGAAACATGATGTGGCATGCCACCGGGTAGTAGCATGTAAGTCAGCCAGGAAATGCCTTCGCAAATTGATCAACACTAGCAAGGCTTGCTGCTGGCAAGATCTAGTGAATGGATCATTCGGTTGCTGATACTCGTCGTCAGAAAACCTTCAACTCAACTAGATGGGCAGATATTCTGGATACACGAGAAAATATCTAATGTGGCTTATGAGGTACTAACTGAAGAACCAAAGCCTACTTTATGATACGGCACAGGGCCAACAAAGGATGGCTGTTAGATCAGGTGTTGCCCAAGCATCAGACCTGTGGAACGTGTCTTGCGATGGGCTACTGAGACTGGAGATGCCCGATGAGTCACGCTTGATCGGCTATCCGGATGATTTTGCGACTATAGTCGCTGGACGCACCGTTGACTAGTGTAACTTAGACTAGGTAGGCTAATGATGGGATGACTGCTCGCCAGCTTAGTTTAACACTAGAAAAAAACTGAAGTGGTAATCTTGAGTAAAAAGATAATCCCTAGAGTGAAGATGGTCAGTATTGGAGACACACAAATCGAATCGAAGCCAACTGTGAGGTACTTTGGGCTGCTGATCGACACAAAGATGAGTTTCTCTGAGCAAATCTGGGCAACGGCTGAAAAGGCGGCTCATGACCAACGTAAGCGGACCCAGCCCATCAAGAAAATGCCCCTTGATGAGTGCTTTAGGGTGAGTGCCACTGTACGTAGTAAAAATGTGGGGCGGCACTTTCATAAGGAGTTGAACTGAAAACGCTTCGTACCGCTACAAAGAAGAAGAGCACTGAGGATTGCATCTTTGTAACCCATAGTCTCCAATTTGGTTGTGAGAGTTATCGCAGGCATGATACCTGTTGCCCTCTTTGCTAGAAAGGCCTACGCGATTTACCTGAGTCGAAACCAGTACGCATACGAGGAGAGACAGTGCTCACTTAACGATGGGTAGCAGTCTTGAGCGATTAGCACAAAAGGTAGGTGGACTGGGCACCTCATCTCAGTTGTGACACCGTGGCTAAAACGAAAGCATTGTGAGATCAACTTCTATCTGACCCAGTTTTTGACCGCGCACGGGCGTTTTCAGTCTTACCTGCACAAGATCGAAAATTCACGGTCCCCCGATTGTCGGTTTTGTCCAGGAGAGGAGGACAATGTCTATCACACATTTTTTGCGTGTACCAAATGGGACAGGCTATGAAAAGGCCTCCACAGGGAGACGCTCATCGCGGATAGTATAGTCCCGGTGATGCTAGAATCGGTTGACAAATGGAACCAGGTGGCACATTATGCTCAGGTAGTCCTAGAAGATAAAAGGGATTCACAGCAGCTGGGGGCGTTGGTGATAGTGGATCGCATGTCTTTCAATTCCTCTACCTCTCCCGCTAGAAGAGCGTAACAAGACGAGACCTGGCCGGAAGTGATATGTCAAACGGTTCCAGGCTGGGTTCTCGGGTGGACAGGGGAGGTGTTTAGTGGGTTGTGAGCATGAGAGTCGCACACTCTGTGCGTAAATGACACTCACCTCCGAGCTACAAGAAAATTAGAACCAATTAATGGTAAGCTTGCATCAGAATGAACAAATGTTCTCAAAAAATCAATTTAATTTAAATTTTATTTATGCTGGGAGTTTTTCCTGGGATTGATATTAGGTTTATACTAGGTTTCAGAAAGTGGTTTACTAGGTTTTATGTGGTATACTATTTTCATATACCGCATTAGAAGTAAAATATCTTGCTCTTATCATTGATCATCATTCAACCTGGATACCACATATCAATAGCTTAAGGAGACAATTAGCTCTAATAATAGGCTTGTTAGAAGACATAAGTACTTTCCAAAGGACATCAAGAAATTTATTCTAAATATGTTTGCGCACACAAAATTTTAAAAGGGGTAGTTATTTGGAGTCAATCGGCAAAGCAACATCTTAACATTATATCCAGAATACTGACCAAAACATATAAAAATATTTTAAATCTTTTAATGCTCACTCAAGCTCGACAGCAAAGCAAAACGAATAGACCTACAAATCAATGAGAATAAAAGAAGCTCACAACGCAAGCAAGGAAAAATACCTCAAACAATAAAATATCACACTTGGTGAATACAATTTCGAAAATGTGGGCAAATTTATGTATATGGGTATAATACAGCAAACTGGTAATGACAGGGATGAAATACGATGGCGAATACAGCTCGCAAATAAAATATTTCATTCAGTTTTGGAAATTTTAAAGATCAGCTGATAGACACGAAAACAAGGCTCCAAATATACAAAACTGTTATACTATGCTATGTGTATGAAAGGTCTATCCCAAGAATCCGTAAACATGTCTTCGAGGGACGGGTCCTGTGGCGAATAATTGGAGTGAAGCTAAATGGGGCCAATGGCAAATTTTATACACCCGTGAGCTGTATACGTGTAAATTTTTTGGCGAGCTAGAGGTCTCAACGATTGCAACACTGCGGAAGCTAAATAAGCCATGTAAATCTTATGAATGAACAGCGGTAAACCAAAAAGGTATTCATTGAGAGAACTGAAGTGCGGAGACCAGTGGGGGTACCCAGGAAACGCTGGTCGAACTCGGCCGATGGAGACTGTTCATCGCTGGTCGGATTTTGAAATTGGAGAATATAGTCCATGAACCGAAACAGTTTGAGGCGCTTGGTGCAGAAAGCAAATGCGCGAGAGGGGCTCTAATGCAAGGAATAAGAAGAACCAGTTTTTTCTCGAGCGAACATCTCATTTCTTCATTTCTATGCATCAATTAACAAAACATTTGGGGACTACTTTCAGGTTATCAATGGCGATGCTTTTGTTGCAGTCAAAATCTAGCTGGTTAAATTCCTTGTAGGCGCTTTAATTACTGCATTTGTATTACTTGTCAATAGATTTTACATATTACGATTCCATCCATAGTTTAAAAGCACGAACCTGTGACTAGTTATTTGTATTAACTAAGGTCTTTTTGTTCCTTGCATCTACTGATTATCATATTTTTGTCGACATGATCCAAAATTATATGTTTATGATTATGACTCCTAAGTTGTTTCTATCTAACATTTGATGTCAGAAAGACTTTGAACACCACTAGATAGGCGAATTTCGTGGAAACGTTGAGAGTCCTCTTAATTTTTCAAAGTTTCTGAATGGATTATGTGAAACTACCTTAAAGACTGGAGCCTACTCTAGAAGGGTTAGAAGGAGGTTGGAAGTCACATGAAGTGTCGCTCAAGATTCACTGCTTGGCTTTCGGAATGTTTTCTTTAATGGACTATTGAGACTTGAGCTTCCAGATAAGGCATAATTGATTGGATTTGCAGAGCGTGCAACTGGACCCATAATTGTACATATGCTTATTATTCAAATTCGATGAGAAAGGACCTAGATGACTGTACGTAGATACAACTTAAAATTGGAGAAATGAAAGAACTGCCAGAACAAGGGCAAATAGTGCCGGGTGAATGCTAATCAAGCCGAAACCATCTTGTGAAGTACCTGGACACTGATTCGCTTCGAGAAATTTAACTTTTAGCTCATTAATACAGTATCAATGAGCCCAATGCTAAGTTTCTTGAAGCGAATCAGTTCAAGAATTGATAAGAGTGCAACCATTATATTGGCACTCCGTCAACTAATGTCTTACATAAGAGAAGTCTTGCAAGACATGTTAATACATGGCTTCGATTTTTTCAGCAAAATGCTGTGCGCTGGTGCATGTGATTTCTGTAAAGACTGCGAATTGCTATTGTACATATATCGAATAGTCTCTGAATTAATGGTGGGAGTGGTTGTAAAGAGTAATACTCATCAACCTGCCTGCTAGAGAGCACATAAATATTTACTGCGTAGAAATTAATCTGACAAGAAGGCTGTTGCACGTTAGGAGTCATTGGCAATGATGTTGGATAAACAAAGCAAAACTTAGGTGGACAGTGCAGGTTATCAACAATCTGACGCCAAAGTTTTACATAAAGCACGGTGGGGCTGATTTATTTCTTACCTGACTTTTAAGGGCATCATCTCTTCATTATATATTTTGTTGGAAAGGAAACAATAATACCTGCCAAACAGTCTTTCCATATAAATTGGGATGGAATTAGGACGAAACCGTTATAATCTGCGCTAGGTAATACGCGTAGGAAATCTCTTTTTAAAATGTTTTATCATTGAAAAGCTTTAATTGATTGCCAAAATTAATCATGCGGCACATTATATTTGGGCAGTGTTTGGTGTCAAAAACAGCATCATTGATCGATGTTTAGAGTAAAACGTTCCCTTAACTACTCATTCTTTCTCCCTTACCTGAATGGATTTCATGCAATTTCAAGGTAAACGAAAGCGAGCCCTAGCAGAAAAAAATACTTAAAACTATTCAAAGCTTAACTTCCAGGTTTAAAGGGGAGGTCTTTTTCTTTTTTGCTTGCAAAGTAAACGCTATTTACGCCCCAAGTGTAGAATTCTCAAGCTTAAAATGCTTCTGGTCCACCCGTTAAACACTTTCTCTATCAATCTAAGAAACTAGCCTGTACATGTTTAGTAAGTAACCCAGCTGCCTTGGGTTAATAGAGATCCTATCTGGGGCACGAACAATTTGTAACGCCCCCAGAAAAAGAATTCTTCTATCGCCAGAAATTTTAAACAAAGGTCTGCTATCACCATCCTCTTCCTTCTCTCATTTCTTCCTCCCTTTAAATAATGGACCCTTCTTTTGTGCTCCTCTATTTAACGTCCGTCTGAGACATTGGTATCCTTTTATACTTCAACTTTTTTTTATAATGTGGCTTGTACATTTTTGGGTGCTTTATTGGATCATATATCCTGATAAGCATTTTGCATTTGAATACATCCATGGTTTTTTTCTTGAAAACCTGTCGAGCCAGATTTTGTTGTGTGAGCAGACGCGTTTCGACTCCTCTGAGTAATCTTAAGTGTCTAAAGGATGTATTTGCGTCTACTCCCTCAAAAAAAAGAGAATTTGCCACCGGATGTTAAATAAATAAAATTATTGATTACATCTATGGTTGCTTCGGAAACAATTGTACAAGTCCAAAATTTACATCCGAACAGCAACATAAGCCCTATGAGTGCTTTATGTATGCGAGGCTTACATTGCTTGAGTGCATCTCTGGACACTACAATAGAAGCCTTATACGCCACATTTATTTTGTCTTTGCTTACTCAATCTTATAAAAATTGACTTCTTTTCTTGATTGTGCCCTCTTCAGGTTAAGTTTAGCAGGACAATCATGTCTTCAGTATTTAAATTTAAGCTAATTTCATTCGCTACTGATTCTAGGCTATGAAGGTTTCTTTGGCGTCTAGAAATGATATAAACTTGGTTAGTATAAGCCATTTGCTATGTTGACATGCAGAGTAATGCACCCGAATCGACACCTGGAGTCTTCCTGACAACTTGTTCGAGGCAATGTATACTAACATCTATTACCAGGCCAATATACTTCGACAACTTTCACTTAAGTCGCCATTGATTTTGACATGAGACTTGGTGTTGAGTATAGTACTCTCAATCATGCAGATGCAATTTATTGGAGCATCGAAGTAATGCATGTATATTTTTGTAGAGGGAAATTCTTTTGACAAACTGGTAAACAGGATTATCTCTTTAGAGCCTTAGCTGTTAAAATAAGCCAGGAGGCTATACACTACCTGTTTTTTTGTGATTGGGAGGGTTGGGCTTCTATGCTAATGAGTGACTAGACTACCCACTGAACACGTCTCGTTTCAACCTAAGAACCTAGCCTGATCTCGTTTCACGCATAACTCCGGGTCAAGTCTCGTTTTGCAACGCCGTTTAGTGCCTTTAAGCTGGTGTATCTCCACTTCAGCGGGAGAAGAGGGAGGAATGCCAGACAAGCGATCCCTTAGCCCCGATATCTCTGGCTACTCTAAGTCCCTTTTATTCTTTTTATCTTTAAGATGAACATCATGTGCTAACTGGTTCCATTTATCAACCGATTCGACCATATCCACAACTATACTATCAAGGGCGAGCTCTTCTATATCCTATAGTGGTCCCGTCACAGCTTGTCCAATTTTCCGCTAGCAAAACCTGCGTGGCAGGCATAGTCTTCCTCTCCTGAGTAAAATCACCAGTTGGCAGACCGTGATATACCAATATTGAGCAGTGAAGACAGTAAACACCCATGCCCGCTCAATGCTGAGTAAGATAGAAGTCAGTCTCACCGTGACTTCAATCCTGCCAGAGTCTCACATCCGGAGTGATGTGCACAGTCCACCCTCCCTTTGTGTGATTCATCCAAAACTGTTGCCAATTGTTGAGTGAGCGTAGTCTTTACTTGTCAGCGATCATCTCCTTTTCATTTTTGGTTCAACGCAGGAAAATAGCCCTTTATTTTCTAGCAAAGAGGCCAAAAGGTAACACGCCTATAATAAGTCTATCGGATATGAAGATGCAATCTTTAGGCTCGAACTTTTCGCGTACCCTCTCCCCCTTCGCAATTGGACAGCCTTCATCCGAAAAATCTGAAAAAAATCATGAATGTAGGCTTTTATGAGTAGAATAACAACAAATATGTGAGAAGTTGAAATCCACTCAACTTTGTTGTTGATTTATCGACTTTACATTTCCTTGAATAAAATCTTAACGTGTAATGATTTTCCGTCTTAGCTCCATATGAAGGAGTCGCAAACGACCTCTCATCGGTTCTAGACGTGAAGTCTGAGTCGTGCCAACGAATGGTACCAACCGGTCAACCAGTCCGTGCACAGTAATCCATTTCGCGATGGCTGCTTGTCGGCCAGCTAGATCGGAGAGGATTTCAGTCGCAGGTCTTTAAATGGATTACGCTCAATTACATATTTTAGCCACCATTAAATGCCCGCTTCGAACGCGTCGCCAACACAAACATACGGAAGAGAAACCTACTTTACTTTATTCTGTATTTCTTCATTTTTCCAGTCAATCAAAAAAACTATATTATTTGTGTTTTTAATTTCAATGGAATACTGTATTTTGTGTAACTTCGCTGATCAATTGTCGCTTAAGTTTCTTTTAAAGATCATAAAATATATCGAATCTACTTCTTTCGGCTGTTTCACAAGGACGGAATAGGATACTTCCAAATGGTTCAGGAACATTTTCAATTTTGGTAAATTTTAGATTGAACGGCAGCAAATTTATTGACCAGTCGATAAATTATTTCAGAGAATCGTTTTGAAGTACCATTCGAAATTTCAGTGACAAAGAAAGGAAACTTGTTATCAGAGGCAATTTATACAATAAAAGCAACCATTTGAAAACAAATGTTATCACTAGTCAACTTTAATTTCATTGACAGATGGTGTTTCCATTTTGCGACTGTTACATCAAGCTCATCTTCTAAGCGCATGAGAGTTTGCAGCGAATGGTTAAAAACAACATACAGTTTTTCAAATATCGATGTGCAGTTATTTATCAGAGTACTTAATTACAACTTCTTTTTTTTTTTTGCGTGACCTTGACCCTTTTAAGTAAGATATTACATATTTTGACATTGTTACGAAAAAGGTTCAAGTGTTCTTAGTTTTAGAATCTTTTTACTTTGACCCGATCGTTTGTAGTTTATTAGTTGGCTATTGTTAACTTCTGTGTCTGGCGACATACATCTAATCATATTCACTTAAATTTGAAGTCCACTTGAATCAGTATCGATTGATTATTAATGATCCCGACATCATTTAAAAATCTTATGTACTAAATATTTAAATATGATTTTATATTTCTTCAACAACTTGGCACGGCGATTGAAAATCCTTCGATATCGCATGCAGATGTAGCCGTTGCATGCTTGGAACTGCATGAAAGCCGATTTTAAAGTCCCCGATTTTCTTTCCTAATGATAAATACTTGGTATATCTACCTTGAGAAGAACGAAAAAATGATGTTTAGCCTTTGGATATTCATGCCAAATCACAACAGCACAATCAGATGAAAGAAGCAACAATGCAGGATCGTTCGAAGATCTGACCAGACCCATATTCCAGGATGGTTATGTGGGCAATGAAGCTGTCATTGTAAGTTGAGTTGATCGAATTATATGTGATACGACCATCACATTTGCAGAGTTCCTGCAGTCAAAGCCAAATTTACGAGTCAAAAACAGCACGAACTTATTTCAATAGAAACACAACTAAAACTTCTTTAAACGTATGAAAGTCATTTACCTGATCAAAACATCGGCACCTGAGAACAAGGTCAATTGCAGAATAACCTCACAAGTATCGTACACAAATATGTAAATGGAGTGAAAAATAAATAATGGAATACAATCTAAACTTATATTTGTATTAATTTCCACTCTACCACTGTATTGTACTCACAACACAAAATAGAAAACTTCACTTTTCATTTTCTCCTGACACACACCAGCCATATAGCTGTGTCCACTCGACTTTTGACATCCCGCGACAAAACTGACGTGGGATGGGACGCCGACACGACGGACACGAGATGGAAAGCCACATGGCAGCAAGGTGCATTGGTAGTGGTCGCCAGCGGCGTCGAATGATTCATTACAAACGGTACCCTTACATTCAATGAAATTCAGTATACAAATGACTATTAATAAGGTTGACCTGTCCTGCAAGTTTCACAAAGATCAAATAGTATTTAACGAATTTATAGCAATTTGAATTTTCCTGTATTACTATGCAACAATATGCGCTGTATGTATTACAATGGAAACATATGGCTACGGAACAACATGCGCTTTTTACCGTCTCAGACATTACAGGTTTGCTAGGATTTGCATGAAAATTTCAGGAATGATACTCGTAAGTATCATGAATTTCTTTGAGAATTGGTTCAGCTAGTGGCATCAGTAATCGTAAAACAAAATAGTGGCTGTTTCAAATGCGAAGATTGAACCATTTTGAGTTATTTTTCCCCAACTTCAACGTTTAAGGTACATGCTTTTAACATTTAATTAATGACTGAAGACGAGTACCTTTACTTAATACTCATAGGTGAAATAAGCCAAGGAGGCAGGAGGAAGCTCCTAACAGAAGGGCTTTGTAACCATTCTGGGGCTCGAGAAATTTTTTCTGATGCCATGAATTGATAATTACAGTACAGGGGAGTGGCTCCCGAAAAAAATTTTATCAAAGGTAGCCGATATGAGTATCAAATGAAAGGTCTTTTTGGGAGCTTTTCAAAACTGTTCTTAAACTGACAGTTTTTGCTTCAGTGGGGGCATAGGGGGAAATCCTTTGCGATTGGACACCAGTGATCTAAAAAATCTGAAAAAAAATCAAGGGAGATATTTATGAGTACAACAGCAACAATTACCTCAGATATCAAAACTCGATCAACTTTGTTAATAATAGAAGGATCTTCAATTTTCACATTTTCTCCAATAAAATCGTATAGATGCCTTTAAACTTAACAAAACTAGACATTTAAGTAGCCTTACACAAGGTTCTAATACTCTTTAAGCTCGATGGAATGCGTGTCATAAACACAGAAGTTATATCCATTGGAAATTTCTCCAATTACAACAACAATAACACACTTTTTTGGTACTTGATGGACTTTCAATCGAGTCAGACACTGCAGTTTTGATTTGATCTTCTTAAAATTTTCAGGTAAGATCGATGACATAATTGTTGTTGGGATTTCATGATTTGAGTGATTTTTGTTAGATGAAAATGAAGAAACAATGGATTTCCTTTTAAACGAGCAAATCTCTTTGATATGTTTCTTGATTTAATTCGTTGTTGATGATTGCATTTTGTAAGTTGAGCAAAAAACTCTTCTGACATGAGTGTAGGTCTGTCTACCCAACTTGTTCAAATCGTCCACTTGATCTTGCCATCAGCGAGCTTTGCTATTGTTAATCAATTTGTAGAGGCATTTCTTGGCCGACTTATTTGCCACTACCCGCCTCGTCATGATTGTGTATCCGTTGTGCCTCATGCCAAAACTTGTGACATAACCTTCCTTTTTCAGTGATTTAACCCATTACCCGCCACAATTCAAAATTACAGAAAAAAATAAAATTAACTTTATAATGAGATTCATACTAAGCAACTGGAATATTTTTTGGCAAAATTGTTAATGTTTTTGTTTTAATTTTAAAATTAGAGCCCGTCCCATTTTTGGGACATTGGCGGAATGTACTATAGCATACTAAAAAAAAACAAAATTAAAATTGTATAATGGTTTTATTCAGTTTTTTTGATAATCATGCAAGGAAAAATGTTTATAGCATATGAAAAGATTCAAAACATTTGTCATGTAATGGAACACTACATTTTGCGCATATTCTTGTTGTTTTTTTCCCCAAGTTGCACATCTGCGCTGTAAGTCTATTGGTTGTATCAGACTATCTTTTCGATCATAGTGCACTTCTAAACTTACTCTGCCACCAAATGACCTTTCATTTTTGTGGACGCGGCCTGTTACGGTTTGTTTTCATAGCTGATAAATAACCAAGAACTATTTTGCATCGCATGTCAAGAAGCGAAATTTCTTCATTAGGATGCGATATTTAGTACAATCTCCAAGTATTTACCGCTGCTGTATTCAAGAATAGAGTAAATAATGGCCACCACTACTTTTTGGAACGAATCCTTATTATATATAAGGATATTTGCTTATCTAGCAAGTCGACGCCACCCATGTTTTTATTAAATTTACTAAACAAACGAGGAATTGGAACAGTAATTTTTTGTTTATCTTTTCTTGAAAATCGTTTAGCGTTTCCTTGTGGTAATGCGTCGCTGTAATTTGATGCCATAGGCACCGTTTTGTTATCCTGCCATTGTAACTTCATTATTATTGTCAAACTGTTTTTCGTAATATCCTCTTTCCTGTTTTTTGTCTATTTCCTTACATGTTGTAAGTGGACACTGCTTGGTACGATTCTCACGAATAGTTCCTGTTGCTTTCAACTTCATGCATTGTAGGTCCTTGAGAAGCGCATGTCTCATAAAGAAATTATTTAAAAAAAAACCTCATGATCCTCCATATTCTCTAGTGAAATCACTTTTATCAAATTTTTCACCACTCTAGAACCTAGGAAATCTCCATTTTGATTAGTTGATCTACCACCATACGGATCAACATTGAGCTACACAAGCACCAAATTTCGTATTCAAATTTTGTTGGTTTTCCCTGCATAAACATCTTAGTTGGGTGTTTACCATAATACCGAACCATCATTTCATCGATGGACAACATCCTATAAAAAAAACCAAATCTCGAGAAGGTGGTTTTCAGCAGATCAAAAAATTTCCGTAGTTTATAAAATTTATCCGTTTTGTCCAGTTTACTGTTGTCGTTTAGATAAAAATCTCGTTTTATCTCTCGAAATCTTCTTCTTGTCATAGAACTGAAAACAATCGGTACACCAGCATCAGATGCTTATTCCCAATACATATCTCTCTGGGGTAGTTTGTGATAGCCACTAATCAGCAAAATCCCAATAAATTTCTTCAAGTCTGGTAAACCCAAAGGAAAATATAGGAATTTGTTTTGTTTTGCATAGAGTTCACTTTGTTCGATGATAAGCTGAAATATGTCATCGGAAAACATGCATTTGAATATATCAATTACCGAACATTTATCAATTTTTTCTTTGACAATTTCCAATTTATCCTTTGAAGATGCGTTGGTCTTGCTATAAATTGGAGGAGTATTTGCCCACTTTATTTTTTCCTCTTTTCTTGCTGAAGCAGATCCATTCGATTCTTTTTTTCCTTTTTCTGGTTGCATTGAGGTTTGCTGATACTTCTTCTCCTTGATTATCGTCAATTGCATGTTCAATGGGAGGACTGAATACCTCGAAACTTCCAGTAATGTCCCCGTTTACTATTCCCGTGTCATCATCATCCAAATCATTTTCGTTTATGTCTTCTAAATCTGCCAATTCGTCCGAATCTGGTGGTATAATTGCAACATTCACATCGTTAGTGTCTTCATTTTCAGAAATTGTCAAAAATTTCTTTGAGCCCATTTCTATAAAAACGAAATTCAAGCAGGTATTTTATATAGATTATACCAATGTCCCAAAAATGGGACGCTGTACTTAGAAGCGGAAAACACTTACCGAGAATATATCTGAAGTAAGATTTTTTCGTCAGATATATCAAATAAAGTCTAAATATTAAGATTTACTCATAAACTTTTGACTTGCACAAATTTTAAGCACTTTTTCATATCATAAACAAATACGAACAAAAGGCCGGTTGACATTTACAGTTTCAACCTGAAGTTTGCTACTATTTAAATTGAAATATCGCAAAATTTTAAAGCTTCCATGGCATACGAGATACAGTTTTATTATTGTAACTGCCATTTTTTACTTGAAATTTGTAGTTATTAAAATAAAAAATATTTGAAAATCTGTCCCAAAAAAGGGACGTTGGCGGATAATGGGTTAAGTTGAACACCAGTACACTCGAGGCTTACCATGCCAGGCTTTTTGACGGGGCGTAGAAGCGTTGCGAGTAGTCGTGATGATGCTCATAATTAAATTCGCCACGTTTTGAGATGCCAGTTCTTCTATCCCCTGCTGATCATCTTGCAGCGGAGCACCCTGCAGTGAGTACCTCGACAAAGCTTTTGACCTTTATCTTTCCTATGTTCCACCGAATTGTATAAGGTTGAGAGCACGTACGTTAAGATATGTTACAAAATGACTTATTTCAAGCAGAACATACTAATGATCTTTGGCTGAGCAGTCCTCTAATATTTTCTAATTGCGTACTCTCCGTAGTAAGGACTTCGAGGCGATAGTTATATCCGGTATGGTTTCTTCACAACCAATAATGCGGAAAGTCTGCCTATTTCCAGTAATTTGTATGACGGCTCCTGTCCTGACACCATTTCTAGGATTCCTCATTCAATTGCTTTAGCGTTGAAGTTTCCTCCAATTAGCACATTGCCGTTTGCGTTCAAGACAGGGCTCTCTAAAGCATTAAGCAAGATTACCTGTTCAAAAGATGCAATAGTTTTAAGCTATCAAATGGCCATTGCTTGTAAATATGACTAGTCAGCCCCTAGTTTGATACAAATTATCTTACGGCCATTTTTATCAGCTGAGTATCTGAGAAATTATCAAACAGACAATTAGAAACCCACTGACATCAGAAATCCTAGAATAGGTAAACATAGGAGGTTAGGTTCAAACAATTCCATTTAACAGCGCCATAGACTTTCAAAAATAATGCTTGTCATTAGTTTTTGTAGCGAAAAAATAACAAATAATTAACAGGACCTAAAGTAACATGGTGATATTGGTTGGGATTAGCGGCTTGCCTTCTATAATATATGTAAAGGCTAGTCCAACCATAAAGCATGATGTTAATTGTGAGTTACACCTTAACGTCAAGTTTTTCGCCCAATTTAATTTGACATTTCTTTGTTTTAATGTTTGAAAAATATAATATTGGAGAGGTACGCGTTAAGGTTGTTGAAGCCTTTTCCGAAAATAGGCACTCAAATCAAAATGCATTTCGTGCACTTCGTGATTTTTTTGGTCAACATAATCGACCATATGTATCCACAATCGGGGGTATTGTGCGTAAATTTCAGCAAACCGGGTCTGTAGGAAATGTGAAATCACCTGGGCATGCTCGCCGAGTTCATTCTGCGGAAAATACTGCTTGTTCGCGATAGTGAGGCTGAAGAGCCGTCAACCTTGGCTCGTTGTCCTGCCCAACAATTGAACATCTCACGAATATCACTGATGCGAATTTTGAATAAAGATTTGAATTTACACGCTAAAAAGCTTCAATTGACTCAGGAGCTGTGGCCTACTGACCATTCCAAGCGTCCGTAATACGCCGAATGGTTGGTCAAACTGACAGAAGGGGATAGTGACTTTACAAAGAAAATCATCTTCAGCGATGAGGCACACTTTCACCTCAGTGGATTCGTTAACAAACAGAATTGCCGCATTTGGGCAAATGAGAATCCACGAGTGATTGTTGAAAAGTCTATATATCCACAAAGGGTGACTGTTTGGTGTGGTTTATGGGCTGGTGGCGTCATTGGGCCGTACTTCTGCGAAAATGAGGACGGCCAAGCAATTACCGAGAATTGTGTCTTTTTTATTGGGAGATGATAACGGACTTCTTGTGGCCAGAAATTGAGGTTATGGACTTGGACGATATGTGGTTCCAACAGGATGGTTCCGCTTGCCACACAGCCAACGAAACAATGGCTGTTCTTCATTGAAAATATGGACCATCGGATAGAAGTGTGCCACCGTAGCCGTGGCGAGCATTTGGGCGGTATTTTGTTGTACGCATAATTGTCATAGATCCTTCTATTAACATAATTCTCTGAAGACTTTTTGTTTTATTTACAAGTAACATTGTGCGTTTTGGTTGGACCACCCTTTATCTATTCTGTAATATGAATGCCTATGGAAACGATTAAATGAATCTATTAAGCAACCTAGTGGATGTCTTTTGCGTCTTAAATGTTAAACGGTTTGATGCGTTTATGGAAAGTTCTGCATAAAATGTCCTGGAAAAAAAGATGTAGAACGCTAACTCAAATGCCGATTTCTTATGGAATTTATCAATTAAATCTTATAAAAAATTGTGTTGATTATATAAGCTTTTCGGATGAGTAGAAGTTCTACTTGAAACGGAATATGTATGGAGTCTGGATTGTGCATGCAATATACTTATAGCATACCGGATGAACTGCCATATGGAGTAATAGAAAATAGAATTGAAGAGATTCCACTGCCAGCCAACGCTGATTGGAATCAGTAATGTTTGTTGCTCTGTCATTCGAAACTTCACTGAAATTGCAATCTGTCTATTCGTTCATCCGTCAATATGGTCTTACGTAGTATCAAATGAAAAGTCTTGATGAGGATTTTCCAAAATAATGGCAATATTTGCTTCATAAGATGTAAGGGAAAGGCAAACATGTGAAAAATTTAGGGCCCACCTCACAATTGGACACCTATGACTCAAATGAAACTGAGGAAAATCGCAAAGATAGTTTTTGATGAGTACAGAAACAACAAATACCTTAGAAATCATAATTTGGTCAGATTTGTTACAAATAGTATGGTTTCCTTATTTCACATTTTACCGAATAAAATCACACAGATTAGTTTTAAATTCAACTGAGCTCGACATGAACTGGTTCCATTTATCAACCGATCCTTAGAGAAAACGCATACGAAGTGTGTACAAAAAGTAAGGTGACTTTTCAAATTTCGCGGGCAACGTACATTCGATTATCGATTTTGTTATGTTTTTATGTTGCTACACTCGTGATGAACATATATTTATAGTTTCAGTTATATATGTTTAATTTTTTTTGTGAGGGGCATAACGATAACATGTGTTTTGCGTGCATGTACGAGAGCCTTCATTAGACCCCAAGACAAACAATCTGAAGGAATGATATCACACGATCTAGGCGACCAATTTCCTGATCCGTGAAATCAAGTTCTCGCCTAAATGATTTTTCAACAAGTCCACTGCCTCTCTCGCTGTATGTGAAGCAGCGCCAACTGGTTAACCTAAAGTTCACCGATACCACGGACTTTGATTCGGTGTCGTAAAAAATCCGTTATCATAGTGCGATAGTGGTCGCCATTGACGGTTACATTCTGAACGGACTCACTTTTAAAGAAATATGGACCGATGATTCCACCGGCCCATAAACCATACCAAACTGTGCATTTCTGAGGCTGTAGTGATAGCTGTTGAAGTTCTCTAAGTTCTTCATTAGCTCAAATATGCAAATTCTGTTTACTGATATTTATATTGAGCCAAAAATGCGCCTCATCACTGAACAAAATTTCGCGATAAAACAGCAAATTTTCATTCAGCTGATTCAGAGCCCATTCTGGAACGCTTCGACTGGAATTTCCACGAATGTCCTCATCACGGCCAAGTGGATGTCAGTAATCGACTCAAAATGGGTTCCTTTGACCATCGATTTTGTTCTAGAGAACAAGAATAAGTCACCGGGTGACATATCGGACAAATAAGGCAGCTATTGAAACACGCCGACCCCTTTAGAGGCCAAATACTGGGACACGCTTTTGCTCCTTAGCAAGGTTCTTTGGAACCATCTTCTCCATTTTCGTGACGAGCACCACCAACATAAGTCTACTCAACACAAAACAGCAGGCGAACTAAACAAACTAGAGGAATGGTAAATACATCAATGGAGAGGGGAAGAATGTCGGGAAAGGGGAAGGAAATTTTGAGGTCGCAGGTTTACCACAAGCGCAGCAATACTTAATTGTCACACCTCGTATATATGTATGTATATATAGATATACGAGGGTCATTCAACAAGTACTTAGCCTCACCGCCCGATGGCGCTGCTATTACAAAAGGGTTTTACCATTGTGCAGTACATTCTTTTAGTAGCTTACTGTCAAAGTTTTAGTCAATTCCCTTCATTAGTTTTGTTTTGATAGCCTATGGAAGCGAGCGTGTCGGTCGGTTGTACAAAAATGGAAAAGAACAATATCGTTCAGTGATTAGATTCTTGTTTTTGGAAGGGGAAACGCCCAGCGAAATCAAAGATCGCTTAGATGCTGTATACGGTGACTCTTTTTCTTTGATGGTGACCGTCAAGAATTGGTTCAACGAGTTTGTTCGTAGCCGCACGTCGGTTTTTGATGAGCCACGCCCAGTTGCCTCGAAAATGGCTGCTACGGAGGAAAACGTTAAAAAAATTCATGATCTCGTATTGGCAGACCATCAATTGAAGGTTCGCGAGATAGCTGAGACTGTGGGCATCGCAGAAGTAACGGTGCATCATATTCTACACGAAGAACTGGGCATTAGAAAGCTGTCGGCGCAATGGTTGCCACGTTTGCTCACACCGAAAAAGAAACGCAACCACGAGACCACATCGGCGACGTGTTTGGCGCTGTTTCAGCGCAATCCGGCGGAGTTCTTGTGTCGTTTTGTGACCGTGGACGAAACATGGATTCACTGATACACACCAGAGACCTAGGAACAGTCGAAACAGTGGACTTCACCCGGCGAACGTGCTCCGAAGAAGGCGAAGACTGTCCTATCGGCCGGAAAGGTGATGCCCACCATTTTCTGGGATTCACAAGGTGGGATCCACATCGATTACCTCGAGAAGGGTAAATCAATCACGGGGCGCTACTATGCAGACTTATTGGGCCGATTTGACGTCGAATTGAAGAAAACGTGGCCCCGCTTGGCGAAGAAAAAAGTGTTGTTCCACCACGACAACGCGCCGGCTCACACTTCCGCCGTCGCCATGGCCAAATTGGTCGAATCGCGCTACGAATTGCTGCCTCATCTGCCCTACTCTCCAGATTTGGCTCCTTGTGACTACTTTTTGTTTCCAAACCTGAAAAAATCACTCGCCGGGAATAGATTTGGGTCGACTGAGGAGGTCATCGCCACTACGGAGGCTTATTTTGCAGCCCTCGAGAAAATGTATTTTATGGACGGGTTGAAAAAGTTAGAGCATCGCTGGGCCAAGTGTATCGAGCTTGAAGGAGATTATGTGGAAAAATAAATTGCCACCTTTCCAAAATTTTCGTTTTTCTTCTGTAAGTACTTGTTGAATGACCCTCGTATATATATATATATATATATATATAGATATATATATATATATATATATATATATATATATATATATATATATATATATATATATATATATGTATATATACATATAAAGAGATATATATATATATATATATATATATATATATATATATATATATATATATATATATATATATATATATATATATACATATGTGAATATTTAGACATATGTAAATATTTAGACATATGTAAAGTCCTTGCCGCAATAGGTAAATTTCTCTCGAGAAATCTACCTCTAAAAACTTTCCAGTCTCTATGGGCAGTAATAATAAAATTTGGTGATGCTTAAATTTTTAATGTTGACTGTTTCACCAAAACAATTTTGAGCTGTTCCTTCAAAAGTGCTTTGTTTCTCAAGGGATTCAAATTAATTTGATACGATATTGACTGAAATTTTATTTGAACTCAAAATTATTTGAAATGAGACTGTAAGTTTCAAATCGAAGCATTAGTTTTTCATAAATCGTTCAATCTAGGCAAGTTTCAATCAGATAAGTAGTAACGAGTAAACCTTTTTGTTCGAGATCCAGTACTCCCAACAAAAAATTTACTTTTCCGGCAGGTGTTACATGCATGAAGTTTTTTTGAAATTCACCTGCTTATTTCGTTGTCATCAACCATGCATTTTTGAGCACATTATGAATACTTATAAACATTCTATCCCTGACTCCATCCTATTGAATCAGTTGTGATGTTTTCTAGTGAAAACAAGAAAAGCTTGTAACTGCAAGTCTATTTTGGCTTTTGAATAACCTCAAGGCGCCAGTATGCAAACTGATCTTATACATATGTTGATTTTGTTCTCAAATATCATAGAAATTTTTGGTGAACTGGTTAAAACTATTCTAAGTTTAACTTCAAACATTTCCTAGTTGAAAATAGAGCAAAATTTTATTTTGGTGCCTGAGACCTGCTAATATCTTCAGTTTTTGAGGACTGTCCTCAGATGAAAATGAAAAATAGTGACATTGACGAAAGTTGTTAAAAAACTCAAATCTAACGAAAGCATTTGCTTCAATGCGGCAAAATATTTTGAAACATTAACTAAATTATTTTTTCTGGAAACCAGACGCTCAAATTCATCAAAAAAAAAAATTAGTTAAGAAGGAATAAAAGCAGGTACCTAAATCTGTTTCTACGAATTCAGCAATTTATTGCCCATCAGATTCAAAGAGCGGTTCTAGACAAAATACCAAATTCCCATACTAAGGACAAGCTAATGCTATTTCTAATAAATGAGACGCTAATTGTGCAGTTACATGTTGATATATATTAACCGATTAATTAGTGATGAACACTCTGGTTAAACCTATAACAGTATTGCTCATATAATATAACCATATGCACCATATCGAATTTCATGCATATTCTCCATCCTTACTAAACAAATAAATCTCCCTTAATCTATGACGCCTGGTTTTTGACCTTGTCGAAGAACATAAATTTTTCATTCATGAAAGCGAATTCAAAATCGATAATGACAATATCAGATGTGTTCAGAACGCAACGCAGACTTCTCTGCAAACACATTTTCCGATCGACCACAAATTGGTGGCATGCGAGGATTTTTGGGAGATATAACGTCACGCTATGGCCACTGCCATCCTATCGAAAAAGAATATTCTTGAGAGATTTTTATACACATTGAAGATAATGTTGAACTCTTTCTGGTCCCCTCGAGTTACATACATATATCGCAGCTCAATTCAGAATTCAATACAATGACGATATCCAACGAATAATTTATTACACCCAGTCGGTTTCAATTCATTTGATACGCTGAGTGGGGAATAAATGTGCCAGGGGTGGATTTGAAACTCGGGTAAATGTCATGTTCCTTAATCAACAAATTACACTTCGCTGAGTTTTCAGTAAAATAATACCCGGAGATATTTTGAATCATGCATAATTAGGTTGGAAAAATGCCCAAGAATAAAAAAATTACGGGGGCTGCTTTTTGGCCGAAACGATACAAATATGTATGCAGAAAGAGATTTTTCACTTCGGGACCAGTGAATACTTCTAATTGATCCATACTTAATGTTGGATGTTGTAGAAATGTCACATTGACTTATCTCATTTCTAATTCCTCTTGCAGACGAAAGAGTACACAACGAGAATTTATAAATGTATTCTAGGAAGGACCTTCATAAGTCCTTCAAGCATGTTTTGGCATTTTAGTTAATATTACAATACATTGAATTTTTAAATTGAAAACCTTTTACTCAACTAAACTTTTGTTATTGCTACAATTATCCTTAATATGTCATTGGATCACCTTTACAGTAATGGAAGTGTAATCATCATGCCAGCTTGCAAAAAGTCAACACACTCGGTGTGAATGTGCTCAAAATCATTTTAGATGTACTTACCCTACGTTATGAAGCTTTTACCGAAACATGTTGGCTTGCGATAAAAATATGTAAACGAACTCGCATTCTTCGGAGTCCTGATGTAGAATTCCTTTAAACGACAAAATAAAACGGAATTCACGCGAAAACGTAGCATGTGTTATGACATGTGAAAAATGAACAGCATAGTGAAATGAAACTGAGGGTTATAGGCGAAGCATTTGAATTCTGGATTAAATGGAACTACAAAAATACGTGGAAACATTTGAATACGAAATGTACCATAGCATTATGCATGTAAAAAATTTAAATATGTTTATTTTTATGAAACTGGACTCAACGTATGAGTACAAATATTTAAATGTTTCACAAGTAATACATTTTGAATGCACGTTGGAATGAGCGTCTTGTCGTTTGTATATCCGGTCAAATGCAATATTACTATAAAATTGAAAGAAATTTTATTTTAAGGGTTCCTTAAGTAATTCATTTTCCAAGAAGTATGTACAAACAATAACAAATAATGTCACCACAATTAAATTGTTTTAGAAATATTTGTTTTATACACTCCCATCAGAAGGGTTTTGTACTGAACGTATGAAATGCGGACATTTACCTTTCGTAACTAGTATACAAACACAAGAAACGCTTCTAGGATATGTATCGTTAGTCATAGGTTTAAAGGAAATCTCCTTTAATAAAATCTTCCTTTAATTTAGAAAGCCACCTTTTTTGTTGCACTACAGCAAATATTATTTAGTGTTCAGAGTTTCAAAGGTATCTAAGTTATTCACATTTGCTGAAGTTTTTAAGAAGATCCGAGCAATAATATAGCGTCTGGTTTGATCAAAAGTCCTTAGAGTAGGAAAATCACGTAATGTTGCTGCTGTGATATGTGAAAACTCAAATGGCTATAACTCTACTGAATGCGGTTAAATTTTGATGAAAATTACAGACTGACCCTATCTATTATCAAATACTTCGGTACAAATTTTGATTGTGTTGTGTTGATAAATGGTTCAATAAATATTTCCCGTTATAGCTCCTATAGTCGTAGGGTCGTCCTGGCCCAAAAACTCCAACTTCTAGCTAGCTATGGTGTGGGCCACTTAAGCTAGTGGAATAGCGCACGGGTAACGATTACGTTCGCAGCTGGGTAGTCGGGGCACTGTGTCATTCGACGACTTTCTAATTGAATTGAAGGTGGCAATCCCAGGTATACCATGGCATTGAGCTACGGTTAGGATCTGTCTGTTCAAACATCTGTTGATCAGGGCTCCAGGTACGCATGTTATTCCAGTGACGAGGGTGTAAAGTGGAAACATTTACTCTTGGCCTATATTCTGGGGCCATTAGGTTCATCACTCCGCTGAGTTAGAGGTAGCTCTGCGGTCTCCGCATTATCCACCCTTGACGATATGATGGTAGGCTGGGCCTCTGGTTGTGGAACAGATAGTTTTTCCAATTGTTTTCTCATTTGCTTCATACTGGCAGCCATCGTCTGCATGATGATCAGTATATGGGCCATTTCTGAAATCAATGATGAAGATTGAATCGTAGAACCGACTGGTGGTAGCGCTCCTGCTCCATCTATGTCACTGAGCGTAATACGTGGATTTGATTGGCTCCATCCGCTATTAGGCACTGCTCCACAAGCGATGGAGGGCTGACTCTGCCCTGACTCGGTGGAAATTGGTTCTAGTGGTTTTCGGCAGAGAAAGCGTGTTGAAGATGTATGACGTAGTTGGACCATGCATAATTGTTGAAGACGGTGACCACAAGGAAACGTCTGGCTGGACAACTCGCCCATGTCCTTATGACATATGGAACAATGCGGTATCGGTCTGGCTTCTGACCGAAGCTTTCTCCTCTCTGGGGTTCTTTTGGTGGGAATCTTTTTTGAAACAGGTATAGCAACTATGAAAAAAATATGGTGTTCAATTTTTTAAGTGGCTGTCAGTAGTAAACTATATAAATCCATACAAATAAAAAATTATTACTTTTAACTTTAATAATGACTAAGCGATTGTCATCACTCGATTCGGTCTTTTCATTATTTTTCCTCTTGCAGGCAGGGACTGTAATGTTAAGCTTCCCATGCATGTTACAGGTACTGCTCTTCTGAGAAGCCGTGAACATCCAGGCTCGGAAATCGACTCTCGGTCACTTGCGTTCATTCAGCTAAAGCCAGTTATCCCAGGGTGAATTCTGGTCCGCATGCAGCGCATGTCTTGCCATGGATAGTCGCGGACTAACAAACCTGCCAATCCACGAAATTAAAATCCATGTAATAGAAAACTCTTAGGCACCACTTGGTTTGGAGTAGAGATCAGAACCAGCCACAAAAGAAAGCATGTAACAACTTCTGAATACATACAGTGTTTAACCAACAATGTATAATTCAAAAGCTGGCCCAAACAATATTGATGTCTGAAGACAACAAGAAAGTTGATTGCGATGCTGGGGCACGTTTCGTGCAAATTGTTTCGGCAGTTAGTTACCCGCCAAAATTTTAGACGCATCACAGGGGTGACCTAGAGACGATGGTCTGTCTCAGGCTGTCGTCTGTTCATACAGCCGGGCTTTTCGGGCCCCACGTCATATTTCCCCGGCCAACCCGATACACTTCCTGAAAAACAAATTTTGTATGCTCCAAATAAACTGATTAAAACAATACTACAAGTTTTCTTTATATGAAAGGGATTTACTTTGAAATCGTGAAATCACAAACAAAAAAAGGGAATTTCCCACAAAAGTAATAAAAGAAAGTTTATCAGCAAAAATTCTAACAATTTTGACTAACCTCTGTTACCTAACGTAACAAATAAGGAGGCCTCCTTGTAGAACTCCCGTCGTCAACGGCATGGTGAAAAAGACCATGCGCTGATTCCACGCACTCTTCCCGGGTCACACTCGTGCATTGGCCAATTGATGTTAGTTATTCTTCCGGTGGTGACTGAAGTAGACAACAACTTTTTTAATATTATTTTTCCTTTTTCTCCCTTTTTTGCAATTTCTTTTGAAATTCTACACCTTTTTTTTATAAACAAAATTTTTTTTGCTTAGTCACTTCACATTCAGCTACCAAAAGAGAGCTTTTTCTTCGTTTCTCGCCCTTTTATTACCTCATTCCAAACGGAGCACCGCTAATTCCGGAGTGAACCGTATAGTTCTCCTTTTCTTGCAAAAATTGTAGCCCGGTTCGTGCGATCGGGCAATACCATCACAATTTTCACCACACTTCAACTGGTGTTTTCGAAATACGGAGTCTTAGATATTTTTCGGAATTGTCACTGTGATGGACATTTGACGTGTTATTGTTTATGTTCGATACAATTTTGAGTGCTGGCGTTTACGAAGATTTTCAGTGGCCGGACTTCACTGATCTACGGGATTATCAGATGAGTAGTGCTTTTATGTTTTATCTTTGGACAAGACACTTTGTGTACCTTTTTAGGGTTTTGTAAAATAATTTTTCAAAACCCTTCTAAAATCGCGTCCTGTCTGTCCGTCTTTCCGTCTGTCTGTCTGTCCGTCCGTCCGTCCGTCCGTGTGTCACAGCAGTTTTTCTCGGAAACTACTTAAGCTAGAAACATCAAATTTTGTATGTAGGTGTAAAGTGGTGATCTCTTCAAAGTTCTAATATAAAAAATTGTATAAGGCATTTAAGGGGGGTCTCCCCATATAGGGGAGTGACCTCCCGAAAAAAAATTTCATTGAAGGTGGCCGATATGGGTATCAAATGAAATGTCTCGATGAAAGAGAATCGGTTGAGCTGGTGGTATCAGTAATCGTAAAACAAGAAAGTGGCTGTTTTGAATGCGAAGATTGAATAATTTTGAGTTATTTTTTCCCAACTTCAACGTTTAAGGTGCATGCTTTGAACACTTGATTCAATTTAATGAATGACTGTAGATCAGTACCTACAATTAATGCTTATAAGTGAAACAAGTCAAGGAGGCGGGAGAGAGCTCCTAGCAAAAGGGTTTTGTAACCATTCTAGGATTCGAAAAAATTGGCCATTAATCGATGATAACAGTACAGGAGAGTGGCCCCTGAAAAAAAAAATTCATCAAACGTAGCTGATATGAGTATCAAATAAAAGTTTACATGGGAGCTTTTCAAAACAGTTGCTAAACTGCCAGTTTTTGCCTCAGTGGGGCACAGGGGGTAAATACATGAAAAATGTGTTTCCTCCGTCGCGGCTGGACATGTGAAATAATTATCAAGGGAAATATTTATGAGTATACCAATACCAAAAACCTCAGAAGTCGTAATTCGTTCAACTTTGTTAATAATAGTATGATCTTCGTATTTCATATTTTCTCCAATAAAATCGTCTTTGACATGTTTCTTGATGTGATTCGATCTGGTGACTGCATTTTGTAAATTGAATACAAAACCCTTCTGACATGAGCGTAGGTCTGTTTACCCAACTTGTTTCTTCTTTTCTAGGTATCTTAAGTCGCTATTTGAGGCAAAAATTGATATCCGGCAGCCTATTCTCAGCCATAAGAAGTTGTCAAAGGACACACGGGCAACTAATTAGATGTGGAGCACCACCTTGAGTAAGGTACTATGTACAAATTGGTATGGTTACAAATATGAAGTATTATGTGATAGATTTAAGATGTTTGCAAATGTGTTTATTGTTTTGGAAATCATGTTCAACACTGGCTTTTCCACTACCAACACGTTGGTTTGGACCACCTCCGCCACCGCCTTGATTTGCATTAACGAATTGTGGTTTATCATTTAAACCAATAGCAAACGGCATGAATCCCTGTACCACGTTTTCAGGGCCCATGTTATCTGCACCGCCACCACCTCCAAAGTTTCGATTCATGTTGCCACCGGGATTACTATGTTTATTTGCATGATCAAACTGTTTTCCTGTTGTCTGCAACGAATTAGTTTACCTTGTCGGTTCATACGAAGATTTCTTACTCACGCATCCTTTTGACTCGTTTTTCCGTGGTTGCTGATTACAGATGATATCGTTGTGAAGCAATCGTGCACATACGGGAGTGGTATGATGAACTTCGTCGAGCCTAACGAATCTAAGTTCAATTGCATTAATTTAACCTGAGGAAATAAAATTCCACTCAACTGTAGCCATTATCATTAGAATTTATTCTTATTTCTGACTTTACTAGGACTATGTACAATGCATGGTAAAGTTTACTATCCCAGTATGGCTCGAGGATGAATCATTCGTACCACCTTTCCCAGTTATGGTGTTTAAGTTGGCTAATTTAAGCTGCTCTCAAATTCCCCGTAACACCGCGTGAGGTGCCCCATAAACAGAGCGCCACGAGTGAATTTTAATGGCTGCAACATTACCTTTGGCTTACGCAAATTTCTTTGTTTCGTGTGTGCTGCGCTGTAAATTCGATTGGCCATATTGCCATCAGAAGTAAAATCTATTCGTTAGAGACGTAGTAGCTGTGAAATGTATTCAACGCCGCGATTCAACGCCATTATTCTTGTGAGTTCCTAGCTGCCTCAAAATTGCATTTCATCAAAACTAGCCTAACCAGAACATATCTTTGTTTCAAGCATTTCTGTTACACAACCACTTTTCCCTCCGTTCTTAGTACATTAACCCAAGTCTGGCAATAGAAAAGCTTTGAAGGATACCAAAAAACATTTAGATCAGGAGGACACCTCGAGGCAGAATTCGATGAATAACGATCTATTGCGAGTGAAATTTATCAAGTGGGATAGTGTCAGTTTTTTGAATGGATCAACGTACTTACGTGCAAATGTGTGTCATCGAAAAACTACAGTAATGCGAGACCAAGTGAAAATAGATTTTATTGGGGCCAATGTGAAATTTGAAGATCATACTATTATTGACAAAGTTCAGCTGATTTTGACTTCTGAAGCATTTGTTGTTGTACTCGTAATCACCTATCTCAATGATTTTTTTCAGATCACAGATGTCCTATCGCGAGGGAAGAACACACATTTTTGGTGTATTTCCCCTCCTTGTGTGCTCCTCAAAACAAAAAAAATATCAATTTAAATTCTGTTTTGAAAAGCTCTCATCAATACCTTTTATTTGATACCCATATCGGCTACCTTTGAGAAAATTACTTTTTTAGGGGCTACTCCCCTGTATGGGGAGACGATCCCCCTTAAATAGCTTATATGTACATTTTTTTGTAGTTGAACTTTGAAGAAGGCACTACTTAACGCCTACATACAAAATTTTATGTTTTTAGTTTATATAGTTTGCGAGAAAAATTGCTGTAACACAAGAGCGGTCGGCCGGACAGACAGGTCGCAATTTTAGTAAGGCATTGTAAAATTATTTTATGAGAGCCTTAAAAGGAACCAGGCGCACAAAGAATACATCCAGCGACCAAATTAGGTCAAGGAAGAACAATATAAAAGCCTTCGACGTCAAGCTAAACAAGTTGAAGTAGCAGGAGAGTGCTCTTGCCAGAAGGGTATTGTAAAACAATTAGTAAATCAAACAATATATTCTGCATATCAAAACTTGACTTATATACAGATTCCATAAATTGAGTTCGAAGAATTATTATGGTTATTATATTTTATATTCGCCACCATTTCTTCGCTTAGTTAGTTATGATAAAATATCAATATTAAAAACCATTTCCACTATTTTTATCAAAATCCCTACATATTTATCGTGTCTAGGTCCATTGCAAACGTATATCTTGCTAGTATCACGTATTAATGTTGTTGTAATTGTTAAATATTCAATCGGCTATAACTAAGCTGTTTATTGTTTGATTATTGTTAAATTTTCAGAATACATACAATTGCTTTCAAATAACTTAAATTGCAGTTTTTGGGAAATTTGAGGGCCCCATTTTGCTTTCATAGGCAAAAATGTAAAATTTATAAAATGTACTATTATTAACAAATTTGATCGAGTTTCGACTTCTAGGCTATTTGTTGCTTATGTGCACTTAAAGTTTCATCTCTATGATTTTTTCAGATTTTTCGGGTCAAAGGTATCCAATCGCCAGGCGGCGGGGGGACACAAAATGTTCGTACATTTTGCCTTCCCCTGCACCCCTGAAATTAAAACTTGTCATTTTAAGACCTGTTTTGAAAAGTTCTCATTAGAAACTTTCATTTGATACCCATATGGCCTACATGCGATGATATTTTCTTTCGGGGGCCACTCCCCTATATGGGGAGACCCCCCTTAAACATCTTATAAATTTTTTTCCTGATGAAACATTGAAGAGGGCATCACTTTACACCTACTTACAAAATCTTATGTTTCTAGCTTATGCAGTTTGCGAGAAAAAGTGGTGTGACACACGGACGGACTGATGGACGGACGGACAGACAGGGCGCGATCTTAGTAGGGTATTGTAAAATGATTTTACAATACCCAAAAAATGTGTTGAAGAAAGAAACGACTGACCATCAACACCAAAACCCAGCAGATAGAGGAAAACATGACCCTGTACGAAGCCAGATTTGCGTATGCCTCTATCGAATAACTAACATAAAAGACGGCTTCAATCTACAAACAAGTCTTTGCAATAGTTTACAAGGTGGAATTACAGGCAATCCAGTCGAAATTAAGAACAGATGGCCGCGATATTTCCAGAAGCTGTTCACATTGGTCCCAACAACACCTGAAGCTGTGAAAATTTCAGAAGCAGGGCAAGAGGTTTCAGTCTCAACTACTAATTAGAAACGAGGCACACATAGCAGTACAGGACCTCAGAAAAATTAAGGCTCCCGGAATAGATGGAAAGACAGCAGAACTGTTTCAGAGCGGAGGTCCCATTTAAACAACCTTCTGCATCGGCTAATATGCAAAATATGGCCACAGCAGCAGTTGCCAGAGGACTGGCGAAAAAGTATTATATGTCCTGTAAACAAAAACAGGCGCAAATTAAGATCCAACAAGTTGAAGCACCAGAAGGGTGCTCTTGCCAGAAGGCATTTATAAAACAATTAGTAAATCAAACAATACACTCGTATTCTGCATATTAAACAATTTGACTAATACGCAGATTCCATAAATTGAGTTCGAAAAATTATCATGGTTATTAAATTTTCGAATTTGCCATCATTATGTTTCAAGTATTTTGACCTCGTTACTTAATTGGTCCTGATAACACATCAATATTACAAACCATTTCTAAGATTTTTATCAAAACTCCTACATATTTGCAGTATCTAACATAGTTCCGTTGCAAACGTGTATCTCCCTAGTATCACGTGTTAATGTTGGTGTAATTGTTAAATATTCAATCGGTTGTAACTTAGCTCTTTATTATTCAATTATTTTGAAATTTTCAGAATACATGCAATTGCTTTCAAAAAACTAAAATTGTAGCTTTTGGAAAATTTAAGGGTCCTATTTTGATTTCATAGGCAAAAATGTAAAATTTAAAATGTACTATTATTAACAAAGTTGATCGCATTTCGACTTCTGAGGTATTCGTTGCCCTTGTACCCTCAAAGCCTCACCTCTGTGATTTTTTCCAGATTTTTCGGGTGAAAGTTGTTTAATCGCGAGAGGGGGACACCAAATTTTCACACATTTCCCCTTCCCCTGCATCCATCATCCGTTATGGTTAAACTTTGAAGAGAGCATCACTTTGCACCTACCTACAAAATCTCACATACACTAATTTTCAAGTCCACATAATTGGTAGCATATATTGATGACGTCAATATTGTGGAACCTTCAATTTCAGATACCAAAAGAGCACTTTTGAGTCTCGAATCTGAAGCAAATTTGTAATTCAAACGATGAAGGAAAATCCAGCTCAACAAAATCTGACCTTACAACAACGTTGAAAATGTTGATAATTTTTTGTATCTTAGAGGCAACCTGAACAGGAGAGGCACCAAATAGCACGAGATTAGACGCCGCATAAAGGCTGCAAATAAAGCATATTACTCCATACTTCCGAGTCTAAGGTCCAAAGTTGTGCACAAGCAAAATAAGCTCCACATTTATAAAATACTAATCAAACCTGTGCTGTTATATGGAAGTAAATCATAGACTCTGACGAGTGAATCCAAAAAGGCAGTGGATATATTTGAACGCAAAGTGCTCCGGAAAATCTACGGGCCAATGAAGCAAGGAATAGAGTGGAGACTTCGTTCAAACGATGAATTGTATGAACTATTTGACGATACACCTGTTTCCCCTTGCATTAAGTTACGTAAACTGCAATGGTCAGGCCATGTAGAAAGTATGGAAGGAAACCGACTACCAAAAAGAACATTGACGGGTAGAACACAAGGTACGTGTCGAGCGAGAAGACTGAGGACTCGATGGGAAGACACAATAGAGGCTGACAGCAGATCCTTCTTGGTAGTAAACAACTAGTGGACAAGGTTGCACAACCGAAATAATGGGAGGAATTTAATCATGAAGGCAAAGGCCCACCCTTAGGTAAATTGTAATGCTGGGCCATGTACAATAGAAAGAAAGCAAAAAACCGGCTACCCAAAAGATCATAAAAGGATAGAACACAATGTGGACATCCAGTGGGAAGATCAAGAACTTAACGGAAAGAAACGATAGAAGCTGACAGCAGATCCTTGCTGGGAGTCATAAACTGGCGGACAAGGTTGCGGAACCGTAATGACTGGACGAGATTAATTCTGGAGGCAAGAGCATGGCATAGGCTGCTGCACTATAGATGGTAATGATGACTGAGTCCATTTGATGACTTTCCCATCCACTTGATACTGAGACGTGATTTTGTGACACCAAATAATCTTTGAGCTGCCCAGAATCATGTTCAGGATTAGTCACAGGAATAAATTGCGAAATATGTTCTTTAGTCTTCAAAAAATAGATTTTGTTGAACTAATATACTGAATTTAACATTTATTGATACCTACTTTCATTTCTAAAATATCAAGCTTTAAAATGAAGAAATAACTTCAACCGTCCTTAAAAGGGTTGAAATTGATATTTATGAAGTCATGATAGTGTAAAAGGTTTGCCAATAAGAGGTGTTTTTTGAATACCCCGCTATTTTGGTAGATGTCACTTTTGAATGTGTAATTTTTTGACATTTGACAAGTAAAAACTATGCTATTAATAACAATGGGACGATACATGCTTCAGTAATACATTGAAATTATTAAAATTCACTAAACAAATGGTGAACATTTGGCAGAGACTGTTCGTAAAACTCGAACATTTTTGAGTCAACGTGAAGCAACTTGGCGGGCCGCAATACAGAAATTGTTAGAAAAATTTGAGCTGTTGAGACAACTTGGTGATATGAAGAAAAAAAGCCGTGCACGTCACTCAAGAACAGCCGAGACAATTGCTGCTGTAGCCGAAAGCGTTAAAAAAAACCCAGGTTTGTCCATTCCTTGTCGTTCTTTGGAATTAGGAACTCCTCAAGCATCATTACACCACATAAAGGTTTGGGTCTTAAGGCATATAAAGTTCAGTAATCATAAAAAAGTTAACCTAAGCCGGAAACATGGTTATCAGTCCAAAACCACGCTCTGTCGTGATGACATCGGCAATATAATCGCTGATGAAATCAAGATTAAGTAGAGATGGGCATCATATTCCAAGAACCTCCTTAATCCTCCGCACAGCTCCAGAACATCGGAGCCTATAGATGTCTGTAGAGAGCTTCCATTGGCTCCACCAACTCTGGATGAAGTTTGTTCCATCATCAAAGCCCAAAAGAATAATAAAGCGCCGGGAATTGATGAGATTCCAGTCGAGCGCATCAAATATGGTGGCAGTAGTGTTCAACAAGCTATTCATAAAGTCATCCAGCACATTTGGCAACAAGAACATATGCCGAAAGAGTGGAGCCAATCAATTATATTCCCTATCCACAAAAAAGGTAACAAGCTACAGTGCGAAAATTATAGAGGCATATCACTACTTTGTACGGTGTATAAAATATTTTCTAAAATTGTAGAAAATAAAATCGGATCATATGCCAACAGTATTATTGGGGAGTATCAATGTTATTTTAGGGCAGGTAGATCCACTGCAGACCAACTTTTCACAATCAAGCTGGTACTTGAAGAATGCTGGGAATTCAACATAGACGTACACCAAATTTTTGTTGACTTCAAGCAAGCATACGACAATATTGATCGTAACGTGCTGTATCAAATAATGCTTGGTTTTGGCATCCCAGCCAAATTAATCTGTCTTACCAAAATGACAATAACGTCGACAACCTCCCAAGTCCGCATCAATAACCAACTCACCGATGCCTTTGACACAAATATCGGACTAAAGCAGGGAGATGGGCTGGTCCCATTGTTATTTAATTTGGCTCTGGAGTAGTCGCCTATGCGGACGACATCAACATTTTTTCACGGTCATTAACAACTGCCACAGAACTCTTCCAGAAACACGACAGCGAAGCAAAACTAGTAGGGCTACATCTCAACAAAAATTAAACAAAGCTCATGACGCAGTCGAGGAAAAATACCCCAAATACACAAAATATCACACTTGGCGAATACAGTATCAAAAATGTTAGCAAATTTGTGTACTTAGGCGCTAAAATAACGAGAACGGGTGATGAAAGACACGAAATACGCCAAAGAATACAGCTCGCAAATAAAATTTTCTTATTCAGTATTGACGATCTTGAAGACCAGCTGCATACACAGGAAAACAAAGCTCCAAGTATACGAATCTGCGATAAGACCTGTTATGCTATGGGTGTGAAACATGGACCCTAACCTAAGCATCCGCAAATATATTGAGCGCCTTTGAGCGCAGGGTCCTGAGGCGAATAATCGGCGCGAAGCTAGATGGGGACCAATGGCGAATTCGATATAACCATGAGCTGTATGAAATTTTTTGACGAACCGGAGGTCTCAAGGATTGTAAGACTGCGGAAGCTGCAATGGGCTGGACACATGAATCGTATGGATGAACAACGGATACCCAAGAAGGTATTCGTTGTGAGAACTGAAGGCCGGCGACCAGTGGGGAAACCGAGAAAATGCTGGTCTGACTCGGTCGACGAAGACAGTTCATCACTGCTTGGATTTCGGAATTGGATGATGCGATCAATGGACTGAGACAGCTGGAGGCGCTGTTTGCAGGAAGCGAAGGTCTAAGAGGGGCTGTAGTGCTAAGAAGAAGAAGAACATAAGAACTCAAGTTGGTCGATCATCAACAATGTCGTGTCTTTGCTGATTGGGTCCTTGAAATGCATGAAAATGACCCGGAATTCCATCGAAAAATCGTCTTGAGTGATGAGGCCCATTTCCACCTCGGTGGATTTGTCAACAAGCGAAATTGTCGCATCTGAGGCTCAGAAAACCCAAGAGTTATTGTTGAAAAGCCGCTCTATCCTCAACGTGTGACTGTTTGGTGCGGTTTATGGTCCGGCGGAGTCATTTGATCTTACTTTTTTTGAAAATGAGGCTGGAGCAACAGTTATGGTGCATGGATTGTGCTATCGAGAGATGATTAATGCTCTTTTATGGCCGAAATTGGATGGTATTGACCTGGACAACGTTTATTTCCAACAACACGGTGCTGCGTGCCACACAAGCAACGAAACCATTGATCTTTTACGAGAAAAGTTTCCGGACCGTGTTATCTCTCGAAGAAGTGACCACAATTGGCCACCGAGATCTTGTGATTTAACACCTTGTGACTTCTTCGTTTGAGGCCACGTGAAAGAGAAGGTCTACGCCAATAACCCAGCGTTGATTCAAGACCTCAAAGATAGAATTCGTGAGGCTATCGAGGACATGGGGCAGCCACTTTTTGATTTGGTTATAGAAAAATTCATGAAGAGGATATGGTCCTGTAAGCATTGCCGTTGTGATCATTTGCCTGATGTTATTTTTCACTATTAACGGCATACCTTTCTCTTTATAATGAAATAAACATCTGATCATTTGTATTAAAAAATTGCATTTTTCTTTTAATATCAAAATAACACCTCTTATTGGTAAATCCTGTACAAATGCTTTTGTTTTGATATAAAGTACATTCTTGTCATATGTACAACTTTGCACGAGTATGTTTATATTTAGAGTGCTGTCAATCTATTTGATTCTTTGATTTTTAAATATTTTAAAGATCGCTTTATGTATTATATATGTAGGTTGTAATGGACGTTGTAAATTAAAAAAATTTCCCGGCAAATCAATAAATTATGGCTAGAAATAGTTTTTGTGGTTGTGGCTGTAGATCACATACCTCTTCTTCTTCTTCTTCTTCTTATGAATTACTAACTAAAAGGCCTTCTGAATATGTTTAAGTGTTACAATAAAGTGCCAAAATGTTTGTTAGTCTGAGGGCTTTGTCTACCATCCTTTCAATTTCCTAGATCTCATCAAGTGTAAATTATTCATGTTCATATGCCATATATCTCATTTGAAGATGGAGTGAATGATGAAATGGAAGAATGAATGAAAAGATGCATCGATGAAGAAAGCGAATCAAACTTAAGCATGGGTTGGTAAATAACGCCCATTTTCGTAAGAGGCTTCAACAACCATGGTTAAACTCCCCAAACACCGAAATAAAGAAATGCTACATTAAGTTATGCAAAAAACAAAGTTAAGGAGTGACTCACAATTAACATTGTGCATTATGGTTGGACCACCCTATATATATATATATATATATATATATATATATATATATATATATATATATATATATATATATATATGCAGGGTATAAATTGAACGACAATTAAGACACCTGTAGGCCTTCAAATCAGTCACCATTTTGAGAATCGACATTTTATATTGGTTTGCTGTTTGGAATTTTTTTCATTTCGCACTGCAGCCCCTTTTGGACCTTCATTTAGACATAGTTAGAGTACCCCAATATTTTGATGGAATCAATCGGCCCTTAGGAAGGTGATATGACCAGTATCATACTTTGACCGCATGTCTGTCCACCCAGATGCGATACGTCATGATTTTAAGCCAGTAAGTATCATAACTAAAAGGGGTTATAGTCCGTTCAAAGAATCACTCGAAACAAATCTCGTTGTCACCATCGGGACTCGCACGAGGGACCTAGATAGCAATTTAAGTTCCCTCAAAATATTATTTCTTACTGTTTTTGAAAATTTTCGAGTCGCCATTTTGAATTTGAGGCTTTGATTTCGGGTATTGGAACGTATATACTTTATGTAATTCAATCAAAAATTCTGTCGAATCTCATTCGAATCTGGGGTCTTATGATGGTTTTTGTAGCACTACAGCCCTTCCGAGCCTTCGCTTAGAGATAGAGTATCTCAGTCTGATGATCGAATGTGTTGGCACTGTACAGGGTGATATGGCCAGTATTATGCTTTGGGTTTTTGTCCCTCCGCCCAGCTGCAATACGTTCTGATTTTTAAACCAGCACATATTATAACTGAATGGGCTTTAAGTCCGTCCGAACTCACTCGAACTAAATCTCGTTGCCGCCAAAGAGAGTCAAACCAGGGACCTTCGGCCTACGAGATGAGTGCTCTGACTACTACACAACGCGGACTATCTGGGTTGGTCAAACCGAAATCAAAATTTTTTTTCTAAAATTGCAGCTAATAATAGTATGTTTTAGAATCTTGACTTTCTTATTTACCATTTGATTTGCAACATTTTGTGATGTTGGAAGAACTCGGCCAAATTACCCAAAATACCATTTTCATCAACATTTTTTGAAAAACTTGGCCGCTTGGGCTTCAGAAAAATTTGGGAAAGCAGCATTTTTGAATTACCGCCATTATGAAAGCTACTCTTACATCAGGGCCGCAATAACATCATTGCTAGGTCTTATAAGCATATCCTTTGATTTTGACTGTTGTATAAATCAAAGAAAATTTTGTGACTTATATAGGCTTTCAAACTTCCTAACCTTGACCAGTTTGGAATGAGAAAGCGAGCCTCTAAAACTTTAAATTTGTTAACTAGATGTTTTTTATTCCGACCTTACGGAAAAATTTCATCAAATTCTACCGGGCAGTAGGGTCTGAGCCACATCAGTAGATTTTTGCACGTGTTTAACTTTCGAATGGTTCAACATTTTGTGCAGAATGACTTTGAATCTTTTATTGTGAGCTTCATTGTACAGTTCAATAAATACTTGTATCGAATTTCGCGAAAATATAAGCTCAACGTTAGTCAAAGCAGAAATTAAGCATCGCCGCCATTTTGCTTTCGTTTAGCCGATTTGGCTCTATAGTTAACTTAGGCAAAATAATAGCCAGATATACCTTTCCTAACAATTTGATGCAAATCGAAGTAAAATTGTGACCTCCAGCGTATTTTGTAATTTTCACTATTGGCGAAAGGGGACAAAACTGAGATTATATATAGATAAAGCAAATCAATTACTCAAAATTGACTTTTATGGAATTGTTGTCATATTAGTTTTACATTTTTGTTTTAATTCTTAGTGGTAATGTGTAAGCTATGAAAATCAAGTGCGATTCCGTTCCTATTCAAAATGTCATTTAATCGTTACTATTATAGTAAATTTAGTATTTTACAAAGAAAAGCTACGAGTAAAAAAATCTTTACCTTAAACCTTTATTCAAATCATATTCAAAACTAAAACTTATAAAAAATTGCAACGCATCCACTTTTTTATTATTATACCGAAATTCGTGGTCGTGTTGGTAGGTATATTGCGTTGATACCGTTTGCTACAATAGCCAAGTGATAATGATGCTAAGAGAACCTTCACGCTGAGAAAGGACAATAATTGGTTCCTTCCTCTTAAAAAGCACAACCATCATCTTAATTTTTTTCTCCAGGATACATTATGTCCTTCGGCTGTTTTATTGATCGATCATCATATTCCGGATATCATTTGCTTTTGCTGAAGGTGACTATGAACTTTTAATTGAATTTTTATGGCGCGGCATAAATTGCCATGACTGGATAAAATTCAGTAATTGAGTTTTTCAAATCTTTCAAGGAAATTTATGGATTTCCTCAAGCTGTCCTACGGAAGAAAAAAACTTGATGAATATGAATAAACACGTGCAGCTCACGCTAGTTCAATTTATCATTTGCAAGCAATGTGCTCTTTTTTTGAATTATTGGTGTTATGCTTTTAGGATCTTACACGATTTTTCTAATCAGAGATAGATAAGTACAGTCGTGTTAAATAAGATTTTCATAATCTAGAATATTTTCCTTCTTTTTGCATAGTTTGAAGGTAGTACAAGAATTATTAGTAATATAAAATAAAAAGTTGGTTGGCAGTAGTATGTTCCTATCAGTAGTTTTCCCTTACATCTTGGTGAATAAGCTTACAGATAGTTCAACAGTGTTTATACTTCCCCATAACTGATTCCATTGATCAAGCAAACCCTTAGATGTTCATAATATGTATGAGTCTGTTCTGAAATTTTTGTGAATATCCTAGAAAAACTTTGGTATCACTTTATTTTACAAATGCTATTCTCTTCGTTATGTTGTATGTTTTATATTTACAAATAATCCTCAATCAATTTGGGTCTCTAAATACTCGTAGTTATAGGTGGTGAAAGCGTATATGAAACTAATATAAAATTTTGTAAATTTCTCATAATAGAGTGGGCATGCTGTTTTGGCGTGGACACCGTCACAATGGTGGCTTCGGCTTAAGGGAAGCTCATTTCGAAGCTTGAAGAAAACTCGACGATTCGTACCGACGGAGCAATCCTGACCCTTGGACAGGCATGTTTAAAGCTGATGGAACTACTAAACAAGTTGAAAAGATAGAATGACGCTCGCATTAGACGGGTTTTGTACTCAATCTACGATATCCAGTCACCAACATTGAGAAAAGGAAGAAAAAAATCATTGTTGGCCCAATTTGACCGGCCCCATTTTGTTGCAATGTAACAAAAATTACGCATACTACTCGGTATTTCCTATGCTGAAATTTAGAGATGTTCAAATAAGACATGTGTTGCTGTATGAATGTGAAGCCTCGACTCTTACAAATGTTTCCAAAAAGGCTCTGGACGTCTTCAAGCGCAGCGTGCTTAGGAAGATATATGGCCCATAAAGCATGGAGCAGGGTGTGCTAGAGAAACTCATCAAAGAAAGACTCACTGACGTAATTTGTACGGTTTTATAGTACTCCACCAAACGATGCGATTGCAATGGTAGTGAGCACAGTCCAAAATGCATTGGTATATAGCCGCACCTAGTGACGAATCATTCTGTCGGTGACACTCGAAGTTAGGAACGCCTTCAACTCCGCTAGATGGGTGGATATTCTGGATATGCTGAAAACCCCTTTTAAGTTCCAGAATATCGAATGCGGCTTTTGAGGGGACCGAAACTTGCTTTACGACACGACATAGGGCCAACAAAGGAAGGAAGTTACATCGAGCGCTGCTATCCTTGATGCAGACTTTTCTAGCATATTTTACGACAGGCTTCTAGGACAGAAGATGCCAGATAAGTCATGCTTAATCGGCTATGCGGATGATGTTGTGGCTCTAGTCACTAGATGCACCATTAAACAAGCGCAACTTAGGCTAGGTATGCTAATGCGCGGAATGAAAGAATGGATAATGGCTCCTGGGTTCAGTCTAGCACTGGAGAAAACCAAAGCCGTCATCTTAACAAAGGAGAGAATCCCTAAAGCAAGGATAATCAGTATTGGAGACATACTTATCGAATTGAACCCAGCAGTGAAATATCTGGGGTTACTGATGCTCGAAGAAAAGTTTCTCTGAGCAAATCGGCACAACGGCTGAAAAGGTTGCTTCGGGAGTATCGGCTCTAAATCGACATACAGCCAACTTAAGGACACCCAATCCATAAAGAAGATGCCTCTAGATCAGTGCTGTAGGGTCCATGCTACTGTGTGGAGCAGAAATATGGCGCAACAGTCTTAGTTAGGAGGTATACCGAAAACGCTTGGCATAGGTACAGAGACGAGGAATACTAAGGATTGCATCTTCATATCCGAGAGTCTCTGATTTGGTGGTGAGAGTTATTGTAGGTGTGGCACCTGTTGCTAGAGAGCGCCATGCTATTTACCTGCTTCGAAGCACGAGCGCGAGGGGGAATCGTTGCCCACGATGAGAGACAGAGCTCATTCTGCAATTGGTAGCTGTCCAGGGTAAATTGCGTGGCTTATCGCGGATGTGAGACCATGGCTAAATCGAAGACGTGGTGAGACTGACTTCTATCTGACCCAGTTTTTGAGCGGGCATAGGTGTTTTCAGCTTACCTGGAAAAGATTAGTAAGTCACGGTCTTCCAACTGTATATTCTGCCCAGTAGAGAAAGACAATATTTTCCAAAAATTTTTGCATGCAAAAAATGAGACAGACTATGACGAAACCTCTACAGGGAGACGGGAAAGCTTACCCTGGATATTGTAGTTGCAGTGATGCTTGGATCAATCGACTAATGTAACCATGTGGCACAATATGTTTGGGCAGTCCCAAAAGATAAAAGGGACTCACAGGAGCCAGGTACGTCAAGACTGGGAGATCACTTGTTTGGCAATCCTTCCTCCTCTCTACCTTCTCACTAGAATAGGCATACCCCAGTTTGAAGGGGCCTCACGGTATAAAAAACTGCAACCTGGCCCAAAGTAATGTATCAAAGAGTTCCAGGCTGGGTTTTCAAGTTGACAAGGGAGGTATTTGGTGCTCTCAGTTTGAACATTTGGGATCCCAAAAGTTGAATGTTTCACACAGAAGGAAGCAAATTATTATATCAATAGTATTTCTCTGTTCATCCAGGAGTCATGGAATATATGACAAAACCACTTGACCATATCACATTGCATATTAGCACAGCAAAAAACACTGTCTTGAATTAGTTTTTACTAGATACTTTCACTAGCTAATCTTTTTTTTCTCATTGCATGCAAACTCTGTAAATAAATGTAATTTAAGAATGATATCTTAAATCACATTTATTCACACAGTTTATTTCGCTTAGCTTACTTCTTAACCTCCTTCAACCTGCTTAACCTATCCTACACCTTTATAAAGGCATTTCCTTCAACACATCCTATAAACCAGGCATGTCAAACACGCGGCCCGCCAATATTTAAACTGCGGCCCGCTGACACATTCCAACTCAATCGAATATATGATCCTATTTGACAGAACATTTTATTTTCATTTAAAGGAATTTAGTTCAATGTTATTGCAGTATCGAGTTTAAATTTTAGACCAGAGTCATTTTCAATTAACTGAATGAAAAACATTCAATCAAACGAAAACAAGATTCTTATCATGCGGCTCTGCGATCATTTGGGATAGCACAAATGTAAGTGGCAGCTAAGCAGAATGGTGATAATTTAGGGTTGTCAGACGTCCCCGTTTTCAGGAACATGTCCCCACTTTTGACCATTTGTACCGCGCTATTTACCTACGTCGAAACGCAGACGCAAAGGAGATGGTTGTTTGCAAAGAGAGACAGTGCTCACTCAACAACTGGCAGCAGTCTTGGATGAATTGCACGAAGAAAAGGTGAACTGCGCACTTCATCCCGGATGTGAGACCGTGGTTAAATTCGAAGCATGGTAAGACTGATTTCTTTCTGACCCAGCTTTTGAGGAGCATGGGTCTTTTTAGCTTACCTGCAAAAGATTGGTGGACTGTCGGTTTTGCTCAGGAGAGGAAGACAATGCCTGCCACACATTTTGTGCGTAGACAAAATGGGACAGGCTGCAAAGGGACCTCTGCAGGGAGACGGGAGAGCTAACCTAGGATAGTATAGTCGCGTGAATGCTCGAATTGATTCGCAAATGGAACCAGGTGGCACATTATCTTGGCGCAGTCCTAACAGATGGAACGGACCCCCAATTCCTCTTCCCCTCTCTCCTCCCGCTGGAAGAGGGGGGTCCCCAGCTTGAAGGCATCTCATGGCGTATCCATGGCGTATTTGGTTGGGATCAAGGGTGTGTTAGAAATTCATTCTCAAAATATGTACTATAAGAATGCAATGGCAACTGGGAAGGACTTCGTGAGAAACTATCACAATCCACAACGAAGCGTCCGTAATCTTCTCGACGAAAACCATCTTTCGGAAACGCAAGAGAACAGAAAACGACTCATCCCCATTGCGAACACGGTCATTTTTTGCGGAAAGCAGAACATTCCACTTCGTGGGCATAGAGATGACGGAGATATTCAAAAAAATAAAACGCCCGTGCAAAACGAAGGGAATTTCAGGGCTTTGCTGAGATTCAGAATCGATTCAGGTGACACAACTCTGGAGCATCACCTTGGGACCACATCTTCAAGAGCGACCTATACCAGTAAAACGATTCAGAACCAACTAATTGAATGCTGCAGGGCAGAGATACTGGACAAAATTTTGCAACGAGTGGCTCGTGCTGAGTTTTACACGATTGTTTTCGATGAATCTCCAGATCTGTCGGGAAAAGCTCAGGTAATACTTTAATCCTGCCAATTATTAATAATAATAATTGATGCCTATTGTCTGAACTATCGGATAGAGGTTGTTCCCAAGAAAATGAACAGAAATTTACAGAAGAATAATGTTTCTCGTTACAGATTAGCGTTGTACTCAGATACGTCGATCGAAGACTTTGTATCTTTTTTGGACGCATTTGGTCAACTTTCGAAGAATACTCTCGCGGAGGGCACAGAATCAGAAGAAAGCGAGGATGAAGATGGATTAATGGCTTACAGGACTGCTGGAAAAAATGACCGAGCCGACGAAGAATTGTCTCTAACTGGATCTGACATCGGGGGGCTTGCTCTTGGAGACATGAAGAAAATGAATCTCCGAATGGACAAATGCGCTTCGATAGGGACTGATGGATGTGCGGTCATGCTGTCAGATATCATAGCAGTCAACGAAATTTGGAAAGTAGCAAAAAATGCTGTCATGACTCCGTGTTTCTCGCACAAACTCAACAACACTATTTCAAAGTCAGTGAAAGTACGATTAATCGAAAACGTTGCCAGTGCCATAGGAGAAGTCGACAAATTCTTCAAGAACTCATTTCCAAAACGTGTGACTGTATTAGCAAAGATACTTGGTGAAAAAATTGTCCAGTTGTGTAAAACAAGATGGGTAGAGAGACACGATGCTGTCCTTCAATTTGTTGCGAAGTTACCGTTGATCATCGAAGCTCTGTCAAAAATCAGTGAGTGGAAGAACAGAGAAACAGCAGGCAAAGCAACAATTCTCATATCGGCTTTGTGCAAGTTCGAATTTATCGTCGGGCTCTTCTGTCTTAGCGACATTCTATCGCTCACCCATTCGCTTAGCGTAGTTCTTCAGAAGGAAGCAATAGATTTGGCGAAGGCATCAAAAATGATTAGGACGTTGCTTGCCACGTTGGGAAAAAAGAGGGAAAAAGTTGATGAAATATTCCGACTGATTTATTCAGATGCCAAGAAAATTGCGGAAAAACTCGATGTTGACGAAGCGAAACCGAGAACATGTGGTTGGCAAACGAAACGCAAAAATTACGACGTGAAAACTTGCGAAGATTACTACAGGGTCTCTGTCTACATACCTCTGCTGGATACCATCAAAGAAGATTTGGAAGCTCGTTTTTCACAAGAAGTTTTGGATGGTTACCAATTGAGTGTGTTGCTCCCAGAAAAAGCAAGTCTTTTAAAAGAAAACGAAATCGATGATCTAATCGGATGCTTGATAGAAAGATTCGGGAATCTTCTGGATGATGACAAAAGCGTACAAAAATTGAAATTCAAAGGTGAATTGAGCTACTGGCAATGTCACTGGCAGCAGCAACAAAAAATTGAAGGCAGCGAAATTCCAACTTCTGCACTGGAAACATTAAGAAAATGTGATGTCGACATATTCCCAACAATCCACACCTATCTCCGAGTATTATGTACACTTCCCGTAACAAACGCGAGCTCTGAACGATCTTTCTCTTATCTTCGCCGAATTAAAACATGGCTTAGGACGACCATGCTTCAAGAAAGACTAGTTGGATTAGCGTTGCTTCATACGCATCATGACATCGAAATCACCGCTGAAGAAGTCATTGAAAGATTCGCAAAACTTGGCAGCCATCGTTTAGCGTTATGAAACACGCAATGTAAAAGCATTTTTCTGTTTGAATTTCTAATAAAATGAGCCTGTACTGTATTTCTCTCGCAATAATAAGTTTGAACCCCAAATCGAAGGATAAATTCAATTTCCCCCCCCAAGAATCGTCTCTGGATCTGGTCTTATGACGATGTTGTGGTAAGCCCAACCAATGACAAAGTGAACCTCTTCTCTAACACACGAAGCCATTTCGCTTCTTCGGTTGAACTTCCCATATCTGATGTAACTTTTTCTCAAACGTACAATGACTGTATTGTAGTTAATTTCTTAAATGCTGATTACAAAAGCATTAAATTTTATCTTGCCAATATTGATTGGAACTATCTTTCAAGTTTAGATTTAGAGGAAACAGTCTCTTCATTCTACAAAACACTCTTCGAATGCATTGAGACTCATGTTCCTAAAATAAAGAAAGAACTCAAAGTTTCCGAGCCCTAGCTTGATCGCAACCTTCGACATCTGCGAAATCAAGGGAGCAAACTCTATAAATTAATGAGAGATAACAACTTTGAGACAAGCTTTAAGATAAAATATGATGAGCTGGCCACGGAATTTACTATGAGATCTCGCGAAGCATATGATCAATACATCAATTCAACCGGGGAAAATATTATCCGTAGTCCCAAAGAATTTTTCGATTTCGGAAAAACCAAGCAAAAAGCCACAGGATTTCCAACATCAATGTATTACGACAGCACCATTCATTGATGAAATGAGTTAGTCAAGTGAAGATATCATAAACGCTATTAAAGAACTTGATATTAACAAGGGACCTGGACCTGACTCTCTTCCGCCGAGATTTATTTTTGAGTGTATACATCAAATCTCTTCCCCTCTGTTTATTCTATACAACGCATCTTTATCACAAGGGCTTTTCCAACTATCTGAAAGTCTTCTCATTTGACTCCGATTTTCAAAAGTGACGACAAGCGGTCTATAACAAACTATAGAGGTATTGCGATACTATCAGCTATTCCAAAGTTGTTCGAAAAAATTGTTTGTGATAAGCTCACCACGTTGGTTGAACCACGTTTAAACGAACAGCAGCATGGTTTTCGCAAAGGTCGATCAACTACCACTAACCTAATGCTTCTTATCTCAACTTTTCTCTGCGAAATGGCAAAAGGTAACCAGATTGATGCTGTTTACACAGACTTCGCCAAAGCTTTTGATCCAGTCGATCATGGAATTTTGATCTTCAAACTTCTGAAGTTCAGCATCTCTGGGTCCTTACTGAGTTGGATTGCATCATATGTAAATAATCGAACACAGTTTGTTAAATTCCAGGGTACTTTTTCACGAGAAATTATTGCCTCTTCTGGAGTGCCACAAGGTAGCCACCTGGGTCCCCTTTTATTCAACAATTTTATTTCCGACTTGTCTGCAATTTTAAGTGACATACCTCATCTTCTTTATGCTGACGACCTCAAAATATACCACACCGTCAATTCCAATTCCGAGGCTGTTTTTCTGCAAGCCAAAATACATTTATTATTGAAATGGTGTAAAAATAACAGGCTTTATCTAAACGTTGGAAAGTTTTATATTATAAGGTTCTCGAGAAAAAATTCAGTATTTGAGCACACTTATAATCTGAATGATTCTCCACTTCAAAAACTTCACCAGATCTCAGACCTGGGCGTTCTGTTGGATAGAAAGTTGAATTTCCATTGTCAATACGATACAATTCTTGCTCGGGCATGTAAGCAGCTCGGTTTCATAAAACGTCGCGCCAAAGAATTCAAAACCTATGAGTCAGCAAAACTCTATACACCTCATTTGTTCGCCCCCTCCTTGAATATGGTTGTATTATTTGGAATCCATGCTTTGAGAATCACAGCATCCGCATTGAATCTGTGCAGAAACAGTTTATTCTTTTAACCTTGCGTGATGCTTATGACCCAAGAGACTTTGCTAACTTGCCACCTTACCAGCAAAGATTAAATATTTTGAATCTTTCCTCGCTCTCATCTTGAAAAACGATCTTAAGTTCTTGCTTTATTTTGAATGTAATCAATAAGGTAGTAAATGTTGCATTACTATCAAGCAAAATCACGTTCAAGGAAACGATTAAATATACTAGGAACACTCGTCTGCTTCATGAAGACCAACATAAAACCACATACGCTGACAACGAGCCAATTAATAGGTGTTGCAAGATCTTCAATTCTATGAATGAACATTACTCTTCCTCTATCACAATACGTAACTTCAAAAAAAAGATTACTGACGCATGAAAATAAGTTATTGCTTAATATATATTTACTTTTTATTTTGCGATTTGTTTCGATATAAATATTTGGGATAGCACAAATGTAAGTGGCAGCTAAGCAGAATGGTGATAATTTAGGGTTGTCAGACGTCCCCGTTTTCAGGAACATGTCCCCACTTTTGACCATTTGTACCGCGCTATTTACCTACGTCGAAACGCAGACGCAAAGGAGATGGTTGTTTGCAAAGAGAGACAGTGCTCACTCAACAACTGGCAGCAGTCTTGGATGAATTGCACGAAGAAAAGGTGAACTGCGCACTTCATCCCGGATGTGAGACCGTGGTTAAATTCGAAGCATGGTAAGACTGATTTCTTTCTGACCCAGCTTTTGAGGGGCATGGGTCTTTTTAGCTTACCTGCAAAAGATTGGTGGACTGTCGGTTTTGCTCAGGAGAGGAAGACAATGCCTGCCACACATTTTGTGCGTAGACAAAATGGGACAGGCTGCAAAGGGACCTCTGCAGGGAGACGGGAGAGCTAACCTAGGATAGTATAGTCGCGTGAATGCTCGAATTGATTCGCAAATGGAACCAGGTGGCACATTATCTTGGCGCAGTCCTAACAGATGGAACGGACCCACAATTCCTCTTCCCCTCTCTCCTCCCGCTGGAAGAGGGGGGTCCCCAGCTTGAAGGCATCTCATGGCGTATCCATGGCGTATTTGGTTGGGATCAAGGGTGTGTTAGAAATTCATTCTCAAAATATGTACTATAAGAATGCAATGGCAACTGGGAAGGACTTCGTGAGAAACTATCACAATCCACAACGAAGCGTCCGTAATCTTCTCGACGAAAACCATCTTTCGGAAACGCAAGAGAACAGAAAACGACTCATCCCCATTGCGAACACGGTCATTTTTTGCGGAAAGCAGAACATTCCACTTCGTGGGCATAGAGATGACGGAGATATTCAAAAAAATAAAACGCCCGTGCAAAACGAAGGGAATTTCAGGGCTTTGCTGAGATTCAGAATCGATTCAGGTGACACAACTCTGGAGCATCACCTTGGGACCACATCTTCAAGAGCGACCTATACCAGTAAAACGATTCAGAACCAACTAATTGAATGCTGCAGGGCAGAGATACTGGACAAAATTTTGCAACGAGTGGCTCGTGCTGAGTTTTACACGATTGTTTTCGATGAATCTCCAGATCTGTCGGGAAAAGCTCAGGTAATACTTTAATCCTGCCAATTATTAATAATAATAATTGATGCCTATTGTCTGAACTATCGGATAGAGGTTGTTCCCAAGAAAATGAACAGAAATTTACAGAAGAATAATGTTTCTCGTTACAGATTAGCGTTGTACTCAGATACGTCGATCGAAGACTTTGTATCTTTTTTGGACGCATTTGGTCAACTTTCGAAGAATACTCTCGCGGAGGGCACAGAATCAGAAGAAAGCGAGGATGAAGATGGATTAATGGCTTACAGGACTGCTGGAAAAAATGACCGAACCGACGAAGAATTGTCTCTAACTGGATCTGACATCGGGGGGCTTGCTCTTGGAGACATGAAGAAAATGAATCTCCGAATGGACAAATGCGCTTCGATAGGGACTGATGGATGTGCGGTCATGCTGTCAGATATCATAGCAGTCAACGAAATTTGGAAAGTAGCAAAAAATGCTGTCATGACTCCGTGTTTCTCGCACAAACTCAACAACACTATTTCAAAGTCAGTGAAAGTACGATTAATCGAAAACGTTGCCAGTGCCATACGAGAAGTCGACAAATTCTTCAAGAACTCATTTCCAAAACGTGTGACTGTATTAGCAAAGATACTTGGTGAAAAAATTGTCCAGTTGTGTAAAACAAGATGGGTAGAGAGACACGATGCTGTCCTTCAATTTGTTGCGAAGTTACCGTTGATCATCGAAGCTCTGTCAAAAATCAGTGAGTGGAAGAACAGAGAAACAGCAGGCAAAGCAACAATTCTCATATCGGCTTTGTGCAAGTTCGAATTTATCGTCGGGCTCTTCTGTCTTAGCGACATTCTATCGCTCACCCATTCGCTTAGCGTAGTTCTTCAGAAGGAAGCAATAGATTTGGCGAAGGCATCAAAAATGATTAGGACGTTGCTTGCCACGTTGGAAAAAAAGAGGGAAAAAGTTGATGAAATATTCCGACTGATTTATTCAGATGCCAAGAAAATTGCGGAAAAACTCGATGTTGACGATGCGAAACCGAGAACATGTGGTTGGCAAACGAAACGCAAAAATTACGACGTGAAAACTTGCGAAGATTACTACAGGGTCTCTGTCTACATACCTCTGCTGGATACCATCAAAGAAGATTTGGAAGCTCGTTTTTCACAAGAAGTTTTGGATGGTTACCAATTGAGTGTGTTGCTCCCAGAAAAAGCAAGTCTTTTAAAAGAAAACGAAATCGATGATCTAATCGGATGCTTGATAGAAAGATTCGGGAATCTTCTGGATGATGACAAAAGCGTACAAAAATTGAAATTCAAAGGTGAATTGAGCTACTGGCAATGTCACTGGCAGCAGCAACAAAAAATTGAAGGCAGCGAAATTCCAACTTCTGCACTGGAAACATTAAGAAAATGTGATGTCGACATATTCCCAACAATCCACACCTATCTCCGAGTATTATGTACACTTCCCGTAACAAACGCGAGCTCTGAACGATCTTTCTCTTATCTTCGCCGAATTAAAACATGGCTTAGGACGACCATGCTTCAAGAAAGACTAGTTGGATTAGCGTTGCTTCATACGCATCATGACATCGAAATCACCGCTGAAGAAGTCATTGAAAGATTCGCAAAACTTGGCAGCCATCGTTTAGCGTTATGAAACACGCAATGTAAAAGCATTTTTCTGTTTGAATTTCTAATAAAATGAGCCTGTACTGTATTTCTCTCGCAATAATAAGTTTGAACCCCAAATCGAAGGATAAATTCAATTTCCCCCCCCAAGAATCGTCTCTGGATCTGGTCTTATGACGATGTTGTGGTAAGCCCAACCAATGACAAAGTGAACCTCTTCTCTAACACACGAAGCCATTTCGCTTCTTCGGTTGAACTTCCCATATCTGATGTAACTTTTTCTCAAACGTACAATGACTGTATTGTAGTTAATTTCTTAAATGCTGATTACAAAAGCATTAAATTTTATCTTGCCAATATTGATTGGAACTATCTTTCAAGTTTAGATTTAGAGGAAACAGTCTCTTCATTCTACAAAACACTCTTCGAATGCATTGAGACTCATGTTCCTAAAATAAAGAAAGAACTCAAAGTTTCCGAGCCCTAGCTTGATCGCAACCTTCGACATCTGCGAAATCAAGGGAGCAAACTCTATAAATTAATGAGAGATAACAACTTTGAGACAAGCTTTAAGATAAAATATGATGAGCTGGCCACGGAATTTACTATGAGATCTCGCGAAGCATATGATCAATACATCAATTCAACCGGGGAAAATATTATCCGTAGTCCCAAAGAATTTTTCGATTTCGGAAAAACCAAGCAAAAAGCCACAGGATTTCCAACATCAATGTATTACGACAGCACCATTCATTGATGAAATGAGTTAGTCAAGTGAAGATATCATAAACGCTATTAAAGAACTTGATATTAACAAGGGACCTGGACCTGACTCTCTTCCGCCGAGATTTATTTTTGAGTGTATACATCAAATCTCTTCCCCTCTGTTTATTCTATACAACGCATCTTTATCACAAGGGCTTTTCCAACTATCTGAAAGTCTTCTCATTTGACTCCGATTTTCAAAAGTGACGACAAGCGGTCTATAACAAACTATAGAGGTATTGCGATACTATCAGCTATTCCAAAGTTGTTCGAAAAAATTGTTTGTGATAAGCTCACCACGTTGGTTGAACCACGTTTAAACGAACAGCAGCATGGTTTTCGCAAAGGTCGATCAACTACCACTAACCTAATGCTTCTTATCTCAACTTTTCTCTGCGAAATGGCAAAAGGTAACCAGATTGATGCTGTTTACACAGACTTCGCCAAAGCTTTTGATCCAGTCGATCATGGAATTTTGATCTTCAAACTTCTGAAGTTCAGCATCTCTGGGTCCTTACTGAGTTGGATTGCATCATATGTAAATAATCGAACACAGTTTGTTAAATTCCAGGGTACTTTTTCACGAGAAATTATTGCCTCTTCTGGAGTGCCACAAGGTAGCCACCTGGGTCCCCTTTTATTCAACAATTTTATTTCCGACTTGTCTGCAATTTTAAGTGACATACCTCATCTTCTTTATGCTGACGACCTCAAAATATACCACACCGTCAATTCCAATTCCGAGGCTGTTTTTCTGCAAGCCAAAATACATTTATTATTGAAATGGTGTAAAAATAACAGGCTTTATCTAAACGTTGGAAAGTTTTATATTATAAGGTTCTCGAGAAAAAATTCAGTATTTGAGCACACTTATAATCTGAATGATTCTCCACTTCAAAAACTTCACCAGATCTCAGACCTGGGCGTTCTGTTGGATAGAAAGTTGAATTTCCATTGTCAATACGATACAATTCTTGCTCGGGCATGTAAGCAGCTCGGTTTCATAAAACGTCGCGCCAAAGAATTCAAAACCTATGAGTCAGCAAAACTCTATACACCTCATTTGTTCGCCCCCTCCTTGAATATGGTTGTATTATTTGGAATCCATGCTTTGAGAATCACAGCATCCGCATTGAATCTGTGCAGAAACAGTTTATTCTTTTAACCTTGCGTGATGCTTATGACCCAAGAGACTTTGCTAACTTGCCACCTTACCAGCAAAGATTAAATATTTTGAATCTTTCCTCGCTCTCATCTTGAAAAACGATCTTAAGTTCTTGCTTTATTTTGAATGTAATCAATAAGGTAGTAAATGTTGCATTACTATCAAGCAAAATCACGTTCAAGGAAACGATTAAATATACTAGGAACACTCGTCTGCTTCATGAAGACCAACATAAAACCACATACGCTGACAACGAGCCAATTAATAGGTGTTGCAAGATCTTCAATTCTATGAATGAACATTACTCTTCCTCTATCACAATACGTAACTTCAAAAAAAAGATTACTGACGCATGAAAATAAGTTATTGCTTAATATATATTTACTTTTTATTTTGCGATTTGTTTCGATATAAATATTTGGGATAGCACAAATGTAAGTGGCAGCTAAGCAGAATGGTGATAATTTAGGGTTGTCAGACGTCCCCGTTTTCAGGAACATGTCCCCACTTTTGACCATTTGTACCGCGCTATTTACCTACGTCGAAACGCAGACGCAAAGGAGATGGTTGTTTGCAAAGAGAGACAGTGCTCACTCAACAACTGGCAGCAGTCTTGGATGAATTGCACGAAGAAAAGGTGAACTGCGCACTTCATCCCGGATGTGAGACCGTGGTTAAATTCGAAGCATGGTAAGACTGATTTCTTTCTGACCCAGCTTTTGAGGGGCATGGGTCTTTTTAGCTTACCTGCAAAAGATTGGTGGACTGTCGGTTTTGCTCAGGAGAGGAAGACAATGCCTGCCACACATTTTGTGCGTAGACAAAATGGGACAGGCTGCAAAGGGACCTCTGCAGGGAGACGGGAGAGCTAACCTAGGATAGTATAGTCGCGTGAATGCTCGAATTGATTCGCAAATGGAACCAGGTGGCACATTATCTTGGCGCAGTCCTAACAGATGGAACGGACCCACAATTCCTCTTCCCCTCTCTCCTCCCGCTGGAAGAGGGGGGTCCCCAGCTTGAAGGCATCTCATGGCGTATCCATGGCGTATTTGGTTGGGATCAAGGGTGTGTTAGAAATTCATTCTCAAAATATGTACTATAAGAATGCAATGGCAACTGGGAAGGACTTCGTGAGAAACTATCACAATCCACAACGAAGCGTCCGTAATCTTCTCGACGAAAACCATCTTTCGGAAACGCAAGAGAACAGAAAACGACTCATCCCCATTGCGAACACGGTCATTTTTTGCGGAAAGCAGAACATTCCACTTCGTGGGCATAGAGATGACGGAGATATTCAAAAAAATAAAACGCCCGTGCAAAACGAAGGGAATTTCAGGGCTTTGCTGAGATTCAGAATCGATTCAGGTGACACAACTCTGGAGCATCACCTTGGGACCACATCTTCAAGAGCGACCTATACCAGTAAAACGATTCAGAACCAACTAATTGAATGCTGCAGGGCAGAGATACTGGACAAAATTTTGCAACGAGTGGCTCGTGCTGAGTTTTACACGATTGTTTTCGATGAATCTCCAGATCTGTCGGGAAAAGCTCAGGTAATACTTTAATCCTGCCAATTATTAATAATAATAATTGATGCCTATTGTCTGAACTATCGGATAGAGGTTGTTCCCAAGAAAATGAACAGAAATTTACAGAAGAATAATGTTTCTCGTTACAGATTAGCGTTGTACTCAGATACGTCGATCGAAGACTTTGTATCTTTTTTGGACGCATTTGGTCAACTTTCGAAGAATACTCTCGCGGAGGGCACAGAATCAGAAGAAAGCGAGGATGAAGATGGATTAATGGCTTACAGGACTGCTGGAAAAAATGACCGAACCGACGAAGAATTGTCTCTAACTGGATCTGACATCGGGGGGCTTGCTCTTGGAGACATGAAGAAAATGAATCTCCGAATGGACAAATGCGCTTCGATAGGGACTGATGGATGTGCGGTCATGCTGTCAGATATCATAGCAGTCAACGAAATTTGGAAAGTAGCAAAAAATGCTGTCATGACTCCGTGTTTCTCGCACAAACTCAACAACACTATTTCAAAGTCAGTGAAAGTACGATTAATCGAAAACGTTGCCAGTGCCATACGAGAAGTCGACAAATTCTTCAAGAACTCATTTCCAAAACGTGTGACTGTATTAGCAAAGATACTTGGTGAAAAAATTGTCCAGTTGTGTAAAACAAGATGGGTAGAGAGACACGATGCTGTCCTTCAATTTGTTGCGAAGTTACCGTTGATCATCGAAGCTCTGTCAAAAATCAGTGAGTGGAAGAACAGAGAAACAGCAGGCAAAGCAACAATTCTCATATCGGCTTTGTGCAAGTTCGAATTTATCGTCGGGCTCTTCTGTCTTAGCGACATTCTATCGCTCACCCATTCGCTTAGCGTAGTTCTTCAGAAGGAAGCAATAGATTTGGCGAAGGCATCAAAAATGATTAGGACGTTGCTTGCCACGTTGGAAAAAAAGAGGGAAAAAGTTGATGAAATATTCCGACTGATTTATTCAGATGCCAAGAAAATTGCGGAAAAACTCGATGTTGACGATGCGAAACCGAGAACATGTGGTTGGCAAACGAAACGCAAAAATTACGACGTGAAAACTTGCGAAGATTACTACAGGGTCTCTGTCTACATACCTCTGCTGGATACCATCAAAGAAGATTTGGAAGCTCGTTTTTCACAAGAAGTTTTGGATGGTTACCAATTGAGTGTGTTGCTCCCAGAAAAAGCAAGTCTTTTAAAAGAAAACGAAATCGATGATCTAATCGGATGCTTGATAGAAAGATTCGGGAATCTTCTGGATGATGACAAAAGCGTACAAAAATTGAAATTCAAAGGTGAATTGAGCTACTGGCAATGTCACTGGCAGCAGCAACAAAAAATTGAAGGCAGCGAAATTCCAACTTCTGCACTGGAAACATTAAGAAAATGTGATGTCGACATATTCCCAACAATCCACACCTATCTCCGAGTATTATGTACACTTCCCGTAACAAACGCGAGCTCTGAACGATCTTTCTCTTATCTTCGCCGAATTAAAACATGGCTTAGGACGACCATGCTTCAAGAAAGACTAGTTGGATTAGCGTTGCTTCATACGCATCATGACATCGAAATCACCGCTGAAGAAGTCATTGAAAGATTCGCAAAACTTGGCAGCCATCGTTTAGCGTTATGAAACACGCAATGTAAAAGCATTTTTCTGTTTGAATTTCTAATAAAATGAGCCTGTACTGTATTTCTCTCGCAATAATAAGTTTGAACCCCAAATCGAAGGATAAATTCAATTTCCCCCCCCAAGAATCGTCTCTGGATCTGGTCTTATGACGATGTTGTGGTAAGCCCAACCAATGACAAAGTGAACCTCTTCTCTAACACACGAAGCCATTTCGCTTCTTCGGTTGAACTTCCCATATCTGATGTAACTTTTTCTCAAACGTACAATGACTGTATTGTAGTTAATTTCTTAAATGCTGATTACAAAAGCATTAAATTTTATCTTGCCAATATTGATTGGAACTATCTTTCAAGTTTAGATTTAGAGGAAACAGTCTCTTCATTCTACAAAACACTCTTCGAATGCATTGAGACTCATGTTCCTAAAATAAAGAAAGAACTCAAAGTTTCCGAGCCCTAGCTTGATCGCAACCTTCGACATCTGCGAAATCAAGGGAGCAAACTCTATAAATTAATGAGAGATAACAACTTTGAGACAAGCTTTAAGATAAAATATGATGAGCTGGCCACGGAATTTACTATGAGATCTCGCGAAGCATATGATCAATACATCAATTCAACCGGGGAAAATATTATCCGTAGTCCCAAAGAATTTTTCGATTTCGGAAAAACCAAGCAAAAAGCCACAGGATTTCCAACATCAATGTATTACGACAGCACCATTCATTGATGAAATGAGTTAGTCAAGTGAAGATATCATAAACGCTATTAAAGAACTTGATATTAACAAGGGACCTGGACCTGACTCTCTTCCGCCGAGATTTATTTTTGAGTGTATACATCAAATCTCTTCCCCTCTGTTTATTCTATACAACGCATCTTTATCACAAGGGCTTTTCCAACTATCTGAAAGTCTTCTCATTTGACTCCGATTTTCAAAAGTGACGACAAGCGGTCTATAACAAACTATAGAGGTATTGCGATACTATCAGCTATTCCAAAGTTGTTCGAAAAAATTGTTTGTGATAAGCTCACCACGTTGGTTGAACCACGTTTAAACGAACAGCAGCATGGTTTTCGCAAAGGTCGATCAACTACCACTAACCTAATGCTTCTTATCTCAACTTTTCTCTGCGAAATGGCAAAAGGTAACCAGATTGATGCTGTTTACACAGACTTCGCCAAAGCTTTTGATCCAGTCGATCATGGAATTTTGATCTTCAAACTTCTGAAGTTCAGCATCTCTGGGTCCTTACTGAGTTGGATTGCATCATATGTAAATAATCGAACACAGTTTGTTAAATTCCAGGGGACTTTTTCACGAGAAATTATTGCCTCTTCTGGAGTGCCACAAGGTAGCCACCTGGGTCCCCTTTTATTCAACAATTTTATTTCCGACTTGTCTGCAATTTTAAGTGACATACCTCATCTTCTTTATGCTGACGACCTCAAAATATACCACACCGTCAATTCCAATTCCGAGGCTGTTTTTCTGCAAGCCAAAATACATTTATTATTGAAATGGTGTAAAAATAACAGGCTTTATCTAAACGTTGGAAAGTTTTATATTATAAGGTTCTCGAGAAAAAATTCAGTATTTGAGCACACTTATAATCTGAATGATTCTCCACTTCAAAAACTTCACCAGATCTCAGACCTGGGCGTTCTGTTGGATAGAAAGTTGAATTTCCATTGTCAATACGATACAATTCTTGCTCGGGCATGTAAGCAGCTCGGTTTCATAAAACGTCGCGCCAAAGAATTCAAAACCTATGAGTCAGCAAAACTCTATACACCTCATTTGTTCGCCCCCTCCTTGAATATGGTTGTATTATTTGGAATCCATGCTTTGAGAATCACAGCATCCGCATTGAATCTGTGCAGAAACAGTTTATTCTTTTAACCTTGCGTGATGCTTATGACCCAAGAGACTTTGCTAACTTGCCACCTTACCAGCAAAGATTAAATATTTTGAATCTTTCTTCGCTCTCATCTTGAAAAACGATCTTAAGTTCTTGCTTTATTTTGAATGTAATCAATAAGGTAGTAAATGTTGCATTACTATCAAGCAAAATCACGTTCAAGGAAACGATTAAATATACTAGGAACACTCGTCTGCTTCATGAAGACTAACATAAAACCACATACGCTGACAACGAGCCAATTAATAGGTGTTGCAAGATCTTCAATTCTATGAATGAACATTACTCTTCCTCTATCACAATACGTAACTTCAAAAAAAAGATTACTGACGCATGAAAATAAGTTATTGCTTAATATATATTTACTTTTTATTTTGCGATTTGTTTCGATATAAATATTTTTTGTGATTGCCTTGTTTGGCTTATTAAATAAATAAATGAATCATTCACTATTGCATCTCGCATGTGTATGTATTCTTCCGATCGCAATTCGGCTTGATTGAATCGAAGGTAATTAGGGTGCTCTGCTTCAATTTTCGCATACATGTCAACAGCGTATTGGTGGATAAGTTTGCCACATCGCATAATAAAATTGTCTTCTTGTGGGCGAATCTCGAATCAATACGAATAATAATTCACTCCACTAACTTTTTTTTCTACCTCACGACCTATGATAAATACATCATCAGAAAATTAAAATCATGTATTCTTGTTTTGAAATAAATACATATTAAATTGAATCCATATATATTTTACCGGTTCGTGGATCTATCATTCGTATATTGATATATATCACCTTACGAGTGCAATAATGGATATTGTAATGAATCATAGCGGCGGTAAAGCTCTGAAACACGCCGTAATTCTTCATTTCTTCGATGTAGCACAATATCGCGAGATTAAAACTGGTATCCAACAATTACAATCGCCACTTCATCAATTGTTGGTGCATTAAATCGTCTCGCATGCTCTTCAAAATGCATTTTGTCAGCCCCGATAACGATTCTGTGATCATCGGATAGCATACAATCGAGAGCGGTTTTAAACAATCGAATAAAAGCATTGTACTGATGTAAGAAAGTTTGAAGTTCAGAAACAATTTGTCGCCATACACGCGCAGCAATTGTGCAATGCCGATCCAATTGACGATTTGCATCTACGATGAAATAGATTTGCAAAAATTGATGATCACCATCAGAATATGGCAATAAAGAACCAGTTCGATGATAAATCTGACCTTGAATCTGTAATATTTGTGAAATCTAATTAGATGTTGGGTCAGAATTCTTGAACACATAAAAAAAAATTGCTGTTCAGATCATTTTTCATATGATATTCCGCATGAAGTAATCACTTTAAACGTCGGCATGAAATTGTCTCTTACAATTTTGGTCGCACCAAAAGAAGTCATTTGAAATGCCGCAATGTATTCTTAAGTCTGAGACAAAAAATGATTAGACGTTTGCGACGTTTCAAAAATGAATGTATGAAGTGGATCGGGTGGAGATTCAAATGCTGGCAGTCTCACTTTGCCATTAGCATGACACATGCCAGGCGTTTCACCTTAAAATTTGGCTGCATCACAATGTGGACATATCACCGTCATTCCACCAATATTGGCATGATCACTTTCATCATTTTCGCTATTCTAAGCGAAACCAGCATACTCCATCTCTTGCACATCTCGATGCAGGATTTAATGGATTTGGATTTGCCGTTCTATGATGACGTGCGTTTCGTAATTGTTGTACTTGAGTTTGTTGTGGGTGTTCCTCTACACTTTGCGCTCTCCTTTGATTAACTTTATAGGTAGAATTACGCGTACGTCGACCTATAGTTGATCGTCTTGTTGGTGGCATTTTTTTCTAAATCAATGAAATTAATTCAATATGAATTTAGGATTGTTTATTTAATAATAGTTCAAAAATGTATTGTTGTTGTGTGAGTGCTATTATACGTAGCATCCAATTAAACTTTCCCAAAAAATCATTATAGTAAAGCAAATTTGTTATTTGAAAAATATTTGCACTGAACACATTTAAAATCACTTTTTATTTTGTTAATTCTAACGTGATTTTTTTGAGTTTCATACATATGAAACTCAAAAAAATCACTTGTAATAAAATTCCAATTTGAAAGCAGCGAATGTATGACCGGCTGTATCCGAATCCAAGAGTGAAAGAAAGTGATTGGCAAACATGTCCATTTTGACAGGTTCTTCTGTTTGACATTTCTGTGCTATCAATCAAATAAATGTGTGTATTTGTGAGTTTGTGTATTAGTTGGGTTCGATCTTTGTCGTTATGTCGGACCGAAATTTCAACTTTTTTCAAATGTTGAATTAAAATTTGTTCAAAAGGGGGGGGGGGGGCTAGGACCATACCCAATCAATCACAAAGTGTGTGCATGGGGTATGAGAGGGGGAAGTGACCTTATTTTTTTCGCTCAGATACACCGTTTCCGATATATTTGCAATTTTTCGATTTTATTTGTAGTTGTTGTTGTTTTACAAAGAGCGAGTTCATTTTATGAAAAAAATCCCCGTTGGCAGCACCAGCCGGAAAGGTAAATTTCTCGTATGTAGCGTAAGATTTTGGAAAAGAGTTTGGCTTGTGTACTGCAATTTTTGTAGCACCACATGGGTGTTTATTGACATGAAAAGAATCTGCCGACGTTCGTGTTTAAAGACTCTTTATAGAGGCGCAAATATTTTGCTCATTCAATTGAGTTGCACATTTATGGATCACATATTGAAATGAGTAGAAAATGCATTGTTATAAACATATCAATACAGGTGTTGTCCTTCTCAGATTTGCTGTTTATACATTTCACAGTGGTTGCCACACAAAGGTGATAACTTGTCGGCTTAAATAGCTCAAAAAGAAAATTTCAAAAGATTTCCATAAAAGTTTAAACAGCACTTGCGTTGCTGTTAATATAAGTATTTTCAATTCTTTTCTGAACCATAAGGCTGCTAAAAATAATCAGCTGTAAATTTTCGACTTCTTCATTTGTCATCCGATTTGCATAATTTTTTTGCAGGTTAATTTAACTTGCTTTAATAACTTATAATTTAAAATTTCATCGGAGTCTGTTGAGAAACTTGGCGGCTAGAGGGCTACAGAAATAAAAAAATGTTTAAGTCACATCTCCTTATGGGGAGGCTTTAAAATATTTTCCTGCACCGCAAATTTCGAGAGGCACCACTTTTGACCTTCGTAGAAAATTTCCTCATTCTAGCTCATGTGGTTGGCAAGGAAACTTACTGTGACACACGAACAAACGGATGAAGAGACGGACGGACAGACAAGCCAAATTTTTTAAGGGGATTGTAAAAATATTTTAACAATATCCTGAAAAATAAATATATACTTCCAAGTTAAGTGATTTAAAACGTTTCCATGAAAAATATTCATTATTTCATTTGCTACTAAAATAGCGAAATCCGCCATAGACGAGCCCAAGCCCGTTTGAGAAAGGAGGAGGGCACCCCTTGTTTCCCCAAGCCATAGCTTCCCTGATTCCTCATTCCCAACCCCCCCAACTAAATGGTAGTAAATGCTCTTGGGGTGCACATTGGATTTACTGGTTCCCCAATAATGTAACATTAAATGTCAAGAAATGCTCATAACTGTAAATACATCTACAGCTCTGCTACTAAATCCTGCTTACACCTCCTTTGTGAGGATGTAAGAGGATGAAGACGAATCTTCCGCGCCTGATAACGGAATCGACGTAATAACCATACCGCCAGAATGGAGGTTGGGCGACGGGCTAACTCTCCGTTCCTGGAAAATCTTTAATTGTTTCGAAACCTGCAGATAGGCCTCGGAATGGATTGGACTCATGGTAACGACCTTGCAAACGAAAAAAGGATTATTGTATTGGATCCTGGAATATCAGATCAATCAATTACCCTGGCGCTGTAAAGGACCTTTTACAACAGGCCAGTCAATATCAATTAAAAATACTGGCAGTCCAGGAAACGAATTGGGCTGGAAACGACATTCAAGACAAGAGATCGCACACAATATTTAAAAGTGGGAAGCCTACTGGCAAACGAGAATTAGGAGTGGCCTTCATTGTGAGTAGGGAGTTCAAATCGCACGTTATTGATTTTAAGGCAGACAATGAACGGTTGTGTGCGATCCGAATAAAAGCGAAATTCTTTAAATCTGGCTGATAAATGTTCACGCCCCGACCGAAAAAAAAGAGGAAGAAACGAAGGAATCGTTTTACAATCACATGGAAAGACTGGTCGACTCATTGCCCACAAACGACACAAAAATTATTCTGGGTGATTCATCGTTAAATCGTTATCGTTAAAGACAAGCAACGAGCTCTGGATGGAAGTGAAAGCAGCTATCAGAGCTGTGGCAGAACAGATGATCGGACATCAAGCCCGGCGCAAGAGGAAAGATTGGTTTGATGATGAGTGCCAGAATACGTTAGATAAAAAGAATCAGGCGTACAAAGAATACGTAGGTAGGAAAACCAGGACGAAGAGAGAACACGATGAAAATCTCAGAAGAGTTGCGAACAAGATAATTAGTATGACGACCAATTGAGAAGTATAGATGTAAGTTTAGCAAGCAATAACACGAGACAAGCATACAAAGTAGTGAAAAGCCTGGAACGTGGTTATCAGCCCAAAACCACGCTCTGTCGTGATGACAGCGGCACCTCCTTAATCCTCCGCACAGCTCCAGAACATCGGAGCCTATAGATGTCTGCAGAGAGCTTGCATTGGCCCCACCAGCTCTGGATGAAGTTGGTTCCATCATCAAAACCCAAAAGAAATATAAAGCGCCGGGCATGGATGAGATTCCAGTGGAGCTCATCAAATATGGTGGCAGTAGTGTTCATCAAGCTATTCACAAAGTCATCCAGTACATTTGGCAACAAGAACATATATCGAAAGAGTGGAGCCAGTCAATTATATTCCCTATCCACAGAAAAGGTGACAAGCTACAGGGCGAAAATGATAGAGGCATATCACTACTTTGTACAGCTTACAAAATATTTTCTAAAATCTTAGAAATTAAAATCGAATCATACACCAACAGTATTATTGGGGAGTATCAAGGTGGCAGGTAGATCAACAACAGGCCAATTGTTCACGGTTAAGCAGGTACTTGAAAAATGCTGAGACTTCAAGATAGACGTACACTTCAAGCATGCATAGTATTCACCGTAACGTACTGTATCAAATAATGCTTGGTTCTGGCATCTCAGCCATATTAGTCCGTCTTACCAAAATGACAATGACTTCGACGACCTCCCAAGTCCGCATCAATAACCATCTCACCGATGCCTTTGACACAAATATCGGACTAAAGCAGGGAGATGGGCTGGCTCCATTGCTATTCAATTTGGCTCTGGAGTACGTCATACGGTAGCTACCTGTCGATACGCGAGGTAGGTATGGTAGGTACATTACTATAGAAGCCTATGCGGACGACATCAACATTCTGTCACGGTCACTAACAACTGCCAAAGAACTCTTTCTGAAACTTGACAGCGAAGCAAAGCTAGTATGGCTACGAATCAATGAAAATAAAACAAAACTCACACTCTGTCGAGGAAAAGTACCTCAAATACACAAAAAATTCACACTTGGCGAATATAGTATCAAAATTTTGGCGAATTTGTGTATTTAGACGCCAAAATAACGGAAACGGGCAATGAAAAAGACGAAATACGCCAAAGAATACAGCTCGCAAATAAAATATTTTATTCAGTGTCAATACTGATCTTGAAGACCAGCTGCATACACAGGAAAACAAAGCTCCAAGTATACGAATCTGCGATAAGACCTGTGTTATGCTATGGGTGTAAAACATGGACCCTAACCCAAGCATCCGCAAATATATTGAACGCCTTTGAATGACGGGTCCTGAGGCGAATGATCGGAGCGAAGCTAAACGGGGACCAATGGCAAATTCGATACAACCATGAGCTGCACGATATTTTTGACGAACCGGAGGTCTCAATGATTGTAAGACTGCAGAAGCTGCAATGGGCTGGACACATGAATCGTATGGACGAACAACGGATACCCAAGGAGGTATTCGTTGGGAGAACTGAAGGCCGGCAGCCAGTGGGGAAACCGAGGAAGCGCTGGTGTGACTCGGTCGACGAAGACAGTTCATCGCTGCTCGGATTTCGGAATTGGATAACGTGGTCAACGGACAGTTGAAGGCGCTGTTTGCAGGAAGCGAAGGCCCGAAAGGGGCGGGAGTGCTAAGAAGAAGAAGAAGACTAAAATAGCATGCATTTGACTTTCGATTATTTTGAATCTTTGTATCCTAGGACTTAATCAATCAATGTGCCAAATCTCAGTCAAATCAGATTTTCACTCTAGACAGGGAAAAATTATTCAATTTTTAGTGAAAATGGTAGCTAAAAATATTAGGACTTAAAATTCATACATTTTTATTCTCCGTTCGATTTCAAAATTTTTTGCACAATACATGAACTTAGTACAAAAATCCATAGTCCCAAGTTTCATCAAAACCCGTCGGAAAATGTGACCACTAAAGAGCCACGAAAACCTGAAAAAGTCGCATATTTAAACCGCTGCCATATTTGAAATTGCTCATGCATGATCACCGAAATATCGACGTTTCTAGAACTGATTGATTTCTATCTTAAAATCAAGTTCCATATACATCGAATTAAAATTGCGACTTTTAGGAGACTTTGGAATTTTGAGTTTCAACTGGCCGCCATTTTAGTTTTTGCAACCGGAACTCCAGTTTTTTTACATAACTCTTTAGGCTCTTATAGTTTCTATCAAACTTTTGAATTTCATTAACATTGGATGAAAGCTTTGGTCAAAACTACAACAACAAATTTTTGTACGTTTTTCGACCTTAGAGCGGCCGCCATATTGTTTCAGCCCTACCGACTTTGGGTTCTTTATTGCAAGATTGATCACATACATCAGTGAACCTTTGTACCAAATTTCATGCAAATCGGAGCTATTCTTTGGTCAGAACAGAAATCATGATTTTTCATCTAAAATGGCCGCCATTTTGTTTTCGTCCGGCTGATGTAGCTGGTTCACGAAATTACCTGAGATATTTACTCAATTCACCTTTCCTGAGAATTTGGTGAAAATCGAAGTAAAATTGCAACCTCTAGCGTGGTCAAAAATTTCGTTACCCATAGATATATATATATATATATATATATATATATATATATATATATATATATATATATATATATATACATGTATATGTTTATAAGATACTCTCCACAATAGGTAAATTTCTCCCGAGAAATTTACCTGAAATCATAACTCGAGAACGGCTGGATCGATTTTAAATTTCAAAATTAACTAACCATTATCATTCCTCTTGCACCTTCCCTAAAAATTTTATGGCAATCCGTTGGGCCGTTCTCGAATTATGGACTGACAATCAAAATGTACACTTCATTTCATATATATATATACATACATACATATATATATATATATATATATATATATACATATATATATATATATATATATATATATATATATATATATATATATATATATATATATATAATAGGGGTACCGGTTATTTCGTACGGTTTTCTAACAGATGGCGTAAATTGATTTTTATTCCAGTGATTCACCTTTCCAAATATGTGTTGTAAGGCTACTGTCATATAGTTTCAGAATCAGTATGTGTCATTTAGCTGAAGCGTAATCAACAATGGTTTTTTTTACTCTGAAAATGTCGAATTTTGTGCCGAATAAAGGGTTTTAGCGGGGAGTACTTCTTCATTGAAGAAAAAGGCTGCCGAAAGTCATCGTATTTTGGTGGATGCGTATGGTGTGCATGTTCTAGCTAAGCGTACGTGCCAGAAGTGGTTTGCACGGTTTAAAAGTGGCAATTTTGACTTGGAGGACGATGAACGGCCCGGGCAGCCTAAAAATTTGAAGATCGCGAATTGGAGCCATTGCTCGACCAAGATCCATCCCAAACTTGCAAAATCACTTGGCGTCGCTCAACAAACCCTTTCCAATCGGCTGAAAAGCTATTTTTCACAATAAAGCTTAAATTTTCGAAGAAAATTAACCGGTACTTCTATTATATAGATTATAATTTTTTATGAAGTATTATTCTTATGAAGTGTATTTATTTTCTTTAAAAAAGATTCTGTTGATTTTTTTTTTTTTTAAGAAATGGCTTTAGCTTTAGTAATTGAAAAACTTATGCAGTTTTTCTAAAGAATGAAAATTAATTCCTAAACATATGTTATTTATTTCAATTCGCTATTAAAAGTACTTTTAAGCATTTTTGCATTGTTTTTAGGATCACATGTGAATTCACAATGATTAATCTGTCACATAATAAGGAATCATTTTGATTCGATTACGGACATCCCAGTCGAAGCGTTCCAAAAATGTTACGAAGCGTGGAAAACGCGCTGGAACCGTTATATAGCTGCCCAAGGGGATAACTTTAAAGGGGATGGCAGAGTTGTAGAATAATTTTTAAATATACGGTTTTCGTGGAATCAGTCTCATTACTTAATTGTCACACCTCGTATACAATTTTTAATATTTTTCAAATAATCATGGCTCAAACAAGGTATCATAGTTATCCCAACTCGTAAAGAATGTACATAAAAATAGGGTCGTACAAGGTTAACATTGCGTTGATCTTTAAAAAAGCACGTGACTTGTTATATTTTAGAGCATTCGAGACGCATTCGGTGGATAGTGTACCTGGGTGTGGCATTTATTCACAAATGACATTACTAAATTTTTTTCAAGGGCTTTTTACGTTAAAATACAGAATAAACGGTGATTTATAACTATCTATTTGAATTGAAAACAAAAGTTAGCTGGAAATACTCAAATTAATACAATTATGTGGATAGGTCAATGTTTTTTCAGATTATTGATTGTATGCCATCTATCTGAAGAACTAAAGACAACCCAAACAAAGTAAACATGCGGTATCGTTGTGGATGATGGACACTCCTCAGGAGCTGCCACACGCCATCACCCACAGGGCAGCTCGAATTATGGAGGAGTGTCCATCCCCCACAACAAAACCGCAGTTTGCTGGCACCAGCCCTACGCTGGAAACGCTGGTCTCCATCGGGCCAAGAAAATGTGCTATCATGTTGATAGCCAATGATGGCCCAGGTGAAGAATAAGTGGTACTTTCACTTTGGAGACTGGCACCATTATACTTAAACACGTTAAAGTAAACATATTTCTTGTATGGCTATTGGAAGTACTTTAGAAATCAGTAATAGAGCTCTTGCCGTTGAAAATAAAATTTTTTTATTCCTCTGTGTGAAATACGACTATATTCGACTTCTACTTTTTTCATTCCGATATAATTAAGTTTGAAAGCATGATAAACATTCAGAATCAAAAGAGGAAAATGTTTTGGCCCCTAACCCTTAAATTTATTAATCAATATAGGGCATTATAAATTCTGCTCTTTTTTTCCCGAATACTGAGTATCCACTTTGTACAATGTTGCAATATGCATGAAATAAATCTTGTAAATTTTGTTTTATGCTCTCCGCTTAAGTCGTACAGGCTGAAGATTTTTTGTTTTCAAGGTTGAACATTATTCTTATACAAAGCACATTCTGGGCCGTATCCTTAATGTGATAAAACTATGTAATTAGCAACTTATCTAAAATATAACTTACCCTTGTTCGTCCTAGTAACAAAGCATCCATTTCGCCTCCGTTTTGCGCAGTCGTTGCTGGTCCACCACTTATTACAGAAATTTTATTAGATCCTCGCCCATCTAGTCCGTCAGACATTTTCTCATACAAAACAATATTTTCATGAAAACTTACTCCGCTAGAATGCAACTATGTAAGGTCATGAAATACTTTCTTCTACGCTTTTTGGTTTATCTTTAACTATTTGAACTGTAATATTTGAGTCATTGCTATTCAATCGGTTAACAAACACTACAAACAACTTTACTAATATCAAATATATTTGCTCTATATATGGTTAAGTCTCAACACGTTTTCTTAAACAAACTATGTGTCTTACAAAAATATATGGTTCTTGCAATTGCAATATGACAAAAACATCGATATGCAGAAGGAGTTCAACTTTCTATGTACGAGTATGTTGCATTATTAGGTGTAGTTCGTCGTTTAACATTATTCGGATCTGCTTTAGTTTCAGACTTTTTATTCTTTTCCAACAAAAAAGTGTTAAAGCAATACGTTAACTTCGGTTGGCACTATAGTTGGTCTTTATAAGTTTAAAGAGTTTTTTGTTTGTCACATGATATTTTAGTAGATATGGTGGTGCGTGATGCGTTGGAACATTTATACAAAAATCTGTAAATATGCATGTTGAAGGTTACAAATAAGAGCGACTGCAATACGTTGAAGCGATGAACCATATCAAAATTTCAACCACCATTTTTGAAATTCTATCACATAAAAATTTAACGAACTCAAACTCAATAATACTTGTAATTTTCCATTCGTTATTAATAAATGCTTACCTCCAAAATTTTCACGCTTAGAGTTCCATTTGGAGTTTATTCACAATTCCAAATAAAATTACAAACAGAATATAAGTTTAAGTTTAGTTACCTTTACATTTGTTCAGTCACGTGTATCATAGCATAGTACTAATAAATGTAACGTAATTTACGTATTCCAAAGTGCTGACTATTCTAAAGACGACAAAATCCCAGAGGTATTTACTGCTCCCTGGCAAGGACAAACAATTAATATCGTCCTGACCCGCAAATAAATATTTACCGGAGCCCCACTCATAGCTAAGTTTCTTTCCTACTTGCATGCTACATATTCATACACACTCGTACTCCACATATGTATATTGAGGCGTATGCAGGTAAAATGTAAATAACGTGACTCAATGAGAAAGAAAGACCAAATTAGAACGATACATGAGCAAACAGAAAACTATACGTGAATAATAAACAACTTCAAAGCACAAGTTCTTCTATGTCGGCCTTTCAAGGGTTCTTTTCGTACCGTTTTAATTAATTTATGATGCTTCCTTAAACTTCAGTCTAGCGCAAATCCCCCGGTCCCCCCTCGACTACGAAGTGTCAATTGGACCTAGTTTACGGCGAGTGAAAACTCCAAACTTGAAAATCAATTGGCACCAACAGGATAATGGGTTACAAGGATTTTTCCTAGAGAAATTTTCTCGTCCAAGTTGAATTGGGAAGTGTAGGCCACTTGCGAGTGATTGAGTGTCAATTGGATGTTGATCATCGCTTTGACTTTTCTAACAAATCAAAGAGAATATTTTAGCAACGTAATAAGGTTATCATGTTAGGAGAAAATTTTGCTATAAATATTAATTTTGAGTAATTGAATCATAGAATGTGGTGATGTTTTAACAGTGAGGGCGTGGTATGATTTTGTATTTCCCTAAAAGACCAGAAATATTGTATTTCTTTAGATTTAGAAAGGTTTGCCCTTTTTTCCTGCGTATCCAAATTTTTATTTTTATATTATTAAAATGCCCCAGTTTTTTATTTTGGTATTCTAAAATAATGATAGCTCTTCAATAATTATGTTCATTATGATGAAATGGCTATTTAAAACCTACTTCCACAGAAAACAAGCAAATCAACTTCATACGTATATTTTTTTGCATGTTCTCGCAAAACTTTTGAACGAGGATGATAAAGGGATTCGATTTTCACTAAGTGGTTGATCTTGTTTGTCATTGGGTCCCATTTGATATATTCCAGTTACTTTGGTTGCATATGAAAGGCAAAATATTATTGTATAACATGTCAGTTTTTGGTTTTGGTTTTTGGTAACACAAGATAAAAATAGTCAAAAAAAAGGATTTGATAATTTTTTGCTTCAAACTGCTTGTTATTTTTGTACAGGGATAAAGAGTTGAAAACTGTTTTCGTCAAATTATTCGGTTTACTTTAGGTAAAGTTGCATGCAGAGGACATATCGATTGGATGAAGGAAACTGACAATTATAGTCAGATAAAACATATTTACACGACTTTAGTGTTTAGTGTGAAACTGTTGGATATATGGGTGAGTTTCAATTACAAAGGATGTATGTAGTAGCCTAACAAATATGACGATAAGAATTAGTAATTGAACCAGCATTAGCTCATACTATAGCCACTAATCATGCTCATGTATAGGTCCACGTAGTGTAGTGGTTAGAGCACTCACTCCATAAGCCAAAGGTCCCTGGTTCGAGTCTCGTTAGTGACAACGAGATTTGTTTCGAGTTGTCAGTTGTGATACTTACTGGTTTAAAATGAGAACGGATCGCAGCTGGGTGGACGGACATACGGCCTAACCGTGGTACTGACCATACCACCTTCCTGAGTCCCGAAACATTCGATCAAGATAATAAGGTACTAGACCTATCTCTAAGCGAAGGCCCGAAAGGGCCTGCAGTGCTAAAGCAAAAACAAAAAAAAAAACTAGCTCATGCAATATCGTCTGTTGCGAATGATATCATTGCGAGCAAAATTAAAAAGGTTTTCCTAAAGAAAAAGTTGACGGACAAACGAATCATAGTGAACTACTGCTTTCTAATATCATATGCAGATTGCATTTTTATCGTCTCCCTTTCATCTCCATTCTGCCTTCACATCCGCTTCTTATTGTACTTTTATGACCTTCTTATTTATTCGGTTGCATCCAAATGTGAATTGAAAACAGGAAGTTGACTCAGTGCATGTTTTTGACTTCTCCCATCCCACCCGTGCAAGGTTTTCGAAGTTGCCTTTTTCAAGGAGGTTAGTGTAATTCTTATCCTAGAAGACAACATTCGAAGTGTCAAAACAAAGAAGTGTCAGTTTCAGCTCTTTGAATTTCTTGGCTTAAGTGAAGTTTAAATTCTGTCATAAATTATAATTAGCTGTGTGAAATAAATGGAGTGTTTACTAGTGTCGTTTTATCAAGTTTTCGAGATAAGTAGCGATCTTTCAAGTCATCAATTTCATTGATTAAATTTTTACTTAGGCGAACGAAAATTAACGGAACCGGGAATTCTTACTTTGGTCTAGGAGTGAGATTCCCGTATAGCTAAATTCATTCTAAACAATTTTTGAATTTAATTTTAAATTTATATTTTGATATTTTAAATTATTTTTTTTTGCAAGTACGGATTTCTGCATTTTTTTTTCACTAACTATATTAAATAAAATCAAGGATAATAAAAAATTTTATAAAAAGCAAATAATTAAAAAAGTTAAAAATATAATGGCTACTAAACCAGATAAGTGTGGAAAGTGTAGGAAACCCGTGGAGGATATCCACTCGGCTATGGGGTGTGATGGCTTCTGCCTCAAGTGGTTTCATTTGAGGTGTATCAAAATGTCGGAGGAGAGATATCGGGCTATTATGGACATCACCGAAGATGTGATTTGGATGTGTGCCGGATGTAGAGCTCAGCACCGTAAATCGTAAGAAGACCAACTCTTCCAACAAATGAAAAACTTGCAAAGCCAAGTCGAAGAGATGAGCTCAAATGTCACCTTATTAATAGATAAATCTACGTCTGCGAGCAAGCCCTCATATGCCGAAATTATTAAAAAATCTACTTCTCCTCCATTAGTGCATCGATCTAATACAATATCGCAAAAAGGGATTATAATTAAGCCTAAAAATCACTCTTCATCAGAAACAACACTGATTGATTTTTAGTCGAAGATCAGGCCATCAAAATGTAAAATTCCTCTACAACTAATGAGGCCTATTCGTAATGGTGGGGCGATTATAAAAACATCGACAAATGAAAATACTACTTCGCTTTTTAATATAGCAATGGATGCAATGAAAGAGGAGTATGATGTTGCTGAGACCAGATTGCGACAGCCTAGACTTGTCATCAATGGACTAGAAAAACAATACGCAAATAATGAACTAAGAAATGAGATCCAGGCATTAAATCCCAATATAGAGGAGCGTGATTCTATGGAACTTGTACATGCTAGGCGAACAAGAAATGGAAGGTGGTTGCACATCATCCAGGTAAACGGGAGCATGTATAAGAGGCTTGCGAATAGATACATTAATATAGATTATGGATCGTATTTTGTGAAGGAGGACTTCAACGTAACGAGGTGTTATAAGTGTCAAAAATACAACCACAAAACATCAAAATGTGAAAGGGAGCAAATATGTGTAAAATGTGGAGGAAAGCATGACCTAAAGGACTGCAAAAGCACGATTGAGAAGTGCTCTAACTGTATTGGTAACAATAACAATGCTGATCATTCTCACAGTGCTGACTCTTTAGAGTGTCCGGAGTTTCAACGCAGAATATTGATCGCCAGGAGGAGTACCGACTACAACTTTGATGATTGCTTATCTTTCTAATCAATCAAGTGGAACAAATTTAACACTTATGTATGCTAATATAAGAAGCTTAAGACATAAGCTAAGTGATATTCAGATTTACCTGCAGCAAAATCCTGACATAGATTTGATTATTCTAAATGAAATCTGGATTTACCCAGAAGAAGCACGGTTTTACAATATTGAAGGATATAATGCGGTATTCTCCTGCAGACCTGGAAGAGGTGGAGGTACAGCAATCTACGTAAAAAATACAATCAATTTCATTACCAAGAGAGTGATGCCTGATAAGTATAACGTTATAATAATTGAAGTACGCCATGCAGGTAAAAAAATAAAATTAGGGACGTACTACAACCCCAATCGAATGAATGCGCAAGATTTTTGCACAGTACTAGATACATTATTCTCAACTGAAAAAAATTTGATCACGGTAGCGGACACAAACATTGATGTGCTAACGGAATCACCAGAAACACGGATTTATAAGGATACGCTAGAAAAGAATGGAGCGGTAATGATAAACAACAACCAAATTACTCGCCCAGTGTCAAATACCTGTCTGGATCATATAGTAACCAATGATTTAAAAGTCGCTGAAAGCATGATATACATATTTGAGGACTGGCCGGAACTGGATCATCGTGTGATAAAAATTGCTATTCAAGACCAAACCCTGAACAAACAGAAGCCGACCTACAAAACGTTCAGATTTCTAGACAAGGAGCTCTTTAAATCAAACATACGAGAGTTACTGGAAAAGCGGAAACCAAATAGTATTATTGAACTCAAAAATATCATCATATCTGCTAAGCAAAGTTCTACAATTGAGAAAAAAATCAGGTGTCGACAACGGACTTGGATAACGAAAAAAGTAATTGATGCAAGTATTAAAAAAAGGAAGGCATACATGGACTACAGAAAGAACAGTGGAAACCAGGCTTTCAAGTTTCTGTATATGCAAGCGAAAAAAGGAATCGAAACGACTGGTGAAAGAGGCTAAATTATTAAATTTCTCAAGAAGAATGGAAACAGCGGCTGACAACTCCCGCGAAATATGGAAAATAATAAATGAGGTAAAGAATAACTCTTCAACCCAGGGTATATCACAAAACTTTCAACTGAATCCTGATGGGCCCTCTAACACATCGTGTCCACGTGACGCGGCGAACTCATTGAATAGTTTTTTTCAACAATTGGTGGAAGAATCACTAAAGAAATCATTGCCAGTTCAGCAGGCAATGTAAATAATACAAATATCGCAATAAATTCCATCTTTCACATTCATCAAACAAATAAAAGGGAAGTCTTAAATGTAATCAATGAATTGAAAAAGAATACGGCGCCAGGCATTGATAGCATCACGATGAATGAGATTAGTATAATAAAGGAGGACATAGCCCAGATTATGGCAAATTTTATAAACGTGCATATTAGGAATGGGACTTTTCCGGAAGAAGAAAAACTTGCAAAAATAGTTCCTATATTTAAGGGTGGTGATCATCTTGACCCGAATAACTATCGCCCGATTGCGCTGCTGACGGGATTTAGTAAGATATTTGAAAAAATACTAAACAATCGATTAACATCATTCTTAGTTGAAAACTCTATCATAAGCCAACATCAGTTTGGTTTTCAAAAGAACAAGAGTACTTTGGATGCCCTACATTCTGTCACACGTTTCATCAATCTAGGACTTGACAGAGGTGATTATGTCATCGCAATTTTTGTGGATTTAAGAAAAGCATTTGATACAGTTTATCATGATCTCTTGTTTCGTAAACTTGAATCGTACGGTATTCAGGGTAGTCCTAAGCAGTTGTTTAAGAGTTACTTGGAGGGAAGATCGCAGAGAACTTTAATCAACAATGTCCTGAGCGACCATGCACCTACGGAAACAGGAGTTCCCCAAAGTTCAATACTGGGCCCAACTTTGTTCCTGCTATATAGAAATAATCTAAATACATGTGGGCTGACGGGATATCACACATTATATGCTGATGACACAGTTCTACTTTATTCAGTACGAGACAAAACTGCCATTGAGAACACTATCAACGACGATCTAGGAAAATTCCATCAGTGGATAATTGGAAACAAACTAATATTGAACACATCAAAGACAAAATATATTGTTTTTAAGCAAAAGAACAAAGGAGACATAGATGTCTAACTAAATATAACGGCGAAAAATTGCAAAGAGTGCTAGAAATGAAATATCTTGGTCTTATCATAGACCATCGTATGACCTGGTTACCACACATAAATAGCTTAAGAAGGCAATTAGCCCCAATAATAGGATTGTTAAGAAGATATGAGGATTTTCCAATGCACATCAAGAAACTTGTTCTAAATGCGTTTGTCCTGGCGAAATTGCATTATGGAGTACTTATTTGGAGTCAATCAGCGAAGCAACATTTAAACAGTATATCCAGGCTGCTGACCAAAGCGTATAAAAACATTCTGAAGCTGCCAATGCTTACTCAAACTAGTTTGGTTTACCAATTGGCAAAATCATTAACCTTTAGTCAAATTATTATTATGGAGAAAGCGAAGTTTATCTACAGAAATTTAAAAACTAATGGATCGGAACGAGCGCCATTAATTAAGGTATCACAGATCAACCCATATAATGCGAGGAATGCAAATCAATTCGTAATACCTTTTGCCAGAACGGATCGACTAAAGAACGATGCAACGAATGATGCTCTGCGTATATATAACAATCTACCAGAAATTGTTAAGGAAGCAAACTCACTTTTGGTATTTAAGAAAAGACTAAAGGAGCATTTAATGAGTACTGATTGAAGCGTGGACCTGTTATTCTGCTTTTATGAGCCCAGTATCTTAGGGCGTTCTTTTTGACCCTATCGGCGAGATACTGAAGTGACAGTTACTCAGAGTTTTTTTTTGAATGCGTCGTATGATATTGAATTTTTTTTTATCTCTGAGAGCTGATCATGATTTTTTGGACTAGATGTTCACGAAAAGGACTATTTCACATTATATTGTGCGCCCCCTTATACCGATGTGTTAAACATTGTCTGGGTGGCACAAAGGACCAAGCGACGTAATGTGAATGCAGATCGCACGAGCGTTGTGCGACGAAGAAAGAGTGATGGAGAGAGTGGTAGGGAATGGAGGTAATTAAAAAAAAAAAAAAAAATATAGGAAACATCAAACTAGGCATCCCATATGTTTTTTGCATTCAACGGTCTGCAAAATGTCAAAAACTTACCAATCCATTCATTCATTACGTTAACTTCTCTTCCCAACTTTAATAATTAAACTACTTTTTCAGTACATATAGAGAGAAAAACATCCAAACGATGCAAATTACATCCACAGAAATCATAGAGAGAAAACATGTGTTCATATAAATGTTTCTAGGCGCGCCTAAATTAAATTTCGAAACCGAGTGATATTGCGATGATAATACACAGGCAATAATACATCGAGTTACAAAAATAATGTTGCATTTCATCTTGAAAACAAATGAACCAATGAGTATTTCATATCTACTTATTGCTTTTTTAATACGGCTATGATAACGATGGGATTGCTTTTTAACGGCACACTATTCAAATAGTTACATTTGTACTTTCACTGCATTATGCGATAAATCACTATTAAAATGTTCTTGCTTTTGCAAATTATCGCCAAAATGTTTATTAGTAGTTAACATCAGGGGGTATGACTGACATGAATAGTACGTGATAGGTTTCCTTATACAAAACTTGTATTTGAGTATGTTGCATATGTCAACTCAATCTGGCAATGTTGACATAGCAGGAGTTGAGCCGAGCATCTATTATGAACAACTATAAGGAGTCACTGAGATGTTAGCTATCGTGTAAGAAACGCCACCCGCCCTCCAATATTTTAAAGGGTTTTTCTATGTGGTAGGGAGGTGAATTCCCATTTACGCACAGAGTTTGGGACCCCCATGCTCGCAAGCGACCGGGCTACCCTATAAATACCTCCCCTGTCAACCTGAGAACCTAGTCTGGGACCGTTTGGCACATTACTTTGGGATAGGTCTCGTTTTGTTACGCGGTGAGCCACCTTCAAGCTGTTGCGTCCCTTTCTAGCGGGAGGGGAGAGGAGAAGAGTAAGTGCCAGACAAGTGATCCCCCAGCCCAACATTTTCGGCTGCTGTGAGTTTCCTTTCTGTTTTAATAAGGGTACCGGTTAATTCATGCGGTTTTCTAACAGATGGCGTAACTTGATTTTTATTCACTCTTCCAAATATGTGTTGGAAAACTACTGTCATACTATATAGTTTTAGAATCAGTATGTATCATTTAGCTGAAGTGTAAACAACAATACTTTTTTTTACTCTGAAAATGTCGAATTTTGTGCCGAATAAAGTGTTTTTGCGGGGAGTACTTCTTCATTGAGGAAAAAGGCTGCCAAAAGTCAGCGTATTTTGGTGGAAGTGTATGGTGTGCATGCTCTTGCTGAGCGTACGTGCCAGAAGTGGTTTGCACGGTTCGAAAGTAGGAATTTTGACTTGGAGGACGATGAACGACCCGGACAGCCAAAAAAGTTTGAAGATCACGAATGGAGATATTGCTCAACCAACATCCATCCCACACTTGTAAAATTACTTAGCGTCACTCAACAAACCATTTCCGATCGTCTAAAAGCAATTTTTCACAATAAAGCTTCACCGCATGAATTAGCCGGTACCCCTCTTAGGACTGCCCGAACATAATGCCACCTACTTCCATTTGTCCACCGGTTCGAACATCACCGCGACTGTATTATCCAGGGTGAGCTCCCCCGTCTCCCTGTAGAGCAGTCTGTCCCATTTTCTGCACAGGAATAATGTGTGGCAGGCATTGCTTCCTCTTTCGGGCAAAACCGACGATCGGGGGACCATGACTTACCAATCTTGTGCAAGTAAGACTGAAAACACCCATGTCCGCTCAAAGCTGAGTCAAATGGATGTCAGTTTCACCATGCATTTGATTCAGCCACGGTCTCATATCCAGGATGGAGTACACAGTCCACCTTGCCTTCGTGCAATTCACCCAAGACTGTTGTCAATCGTTGAGTGAGCGCTGTCTTTCCTCGCGGACAACAATCTCCCTTGCATCTCGTTTCGACGCAAATAAATGGAGCGGCGCTATCTAGCAAGGCGGCCGACAGGTATTCACCGCCGAACTGGAGACTATCGGATACGAAGATGCAATCCTAAGTGCTCCTCTCCTATGTACCTGTGCCTGGCATTTTGCGTGAACCTACTTACTGAGAGCGTCGCCCCATACGTCTGCTCCGTACAGTAGCTATGACCCTACAGCATTCATCAAGATGTGTTTTCTTGGTGGGCTGGGTCCCCCTAAGTTGGTCATGTGTTGACTCAGAGCTGATTCTCTCGAAGCAGCCTTCTCAGCCGTTACTCTGATTTGCTCAAAGAAAGTCATCTTCGAGTCGATCAGTAGCCCAAGATACTTCACTGCTGGTTTTGATTTGTATGTTTCGGTTTTCTTCAGTGCTAAACTGAAACCTCGAGCAGTCCTCCAGTCTCTCACTCAGCGCATTAGCATACCTAGTCTAAGTTGCGCTTATGCAACGGTACATCCAGTGACCAGAGCCACAACATCATCCGCATAACCGATCAAGCGTGACTCATCTGGCATCTCCAGTCTCAGTTGCCCGTCGTAAGACACGTTTCACAGGTCCGGACCAAGGATAGATCCCTGGGCAACACCCGATGTAACTTACATTCTTCGTTGGCTCTTGTCGTGTTGTAGAGCAGGCTACGGTCCTTCAGGTAGTCCTTCAAAAGCCGCATTAGATACTCTGGAGCACGAAAAGAGTTTGCCAGCTTATCCAGTATATCCATCCATCTAGTGGAGTTGAAGGTGTTCTCGACACCAAGTGTCACCAACAGGACGATCCGTTGCTTGGCGCAACTATGTGCTTCTGCCTTCAGGACTGCATTCACCACATCTGCAATCACATCAATATTCGAACGTCCTGCTCTAAAGGCGTACTGCCGTGGGGATAGGTTGCCAGCAACATGATACGCGTCAGTGAGTCACTGATCAGCATGAGCGTCGCCACCTTCCATCGTACCGGGAAAACCTCGTCCCGTCGGCAAGAGTTGAATGTGCTGAGCAGCAAGTCAGGTCAATGGTGATAGACAAGTCGCAACATCGCAGCCGGAGCACCATCTGGACCTGGAGCCTTCCTCGCTTTCAGCGAAAGGTCTGTCTCTTCCAACTTCGACCGTGTGAAGAGTTCTGTTCCACCATGAACAGGGTCAACACAGACGGGATGGGCGGAGAAGATTGCGCGCAATATCTCATCCATCTTTTCTGCATCATGTTTGCAAGGCTTCCGTAGGGCGCTAAGCATCTGCAAAACTAGCTGGTAGCCAAGGCCCCACGGATCCTTGTTCACATTGTCCACTAGGTCTTGCCAGGAGCGAGCCTTGCTATTGTTAATCAATTTGTGAAGGCATTTACTGGCCAACTTATATGCTGCCAACTGGTTGCATGCCTCGTTACGGTCTCGTGCCCGTCGAGCCTCACGCCAAAGCTTGCGACACTCTCTTCGCTTTTCAGCGATTTCAGTTGACCACCAGTGCGCTGGGGGTTTGCCATGCCAGGGTTTTCAAGAGGGCATAGAAGCACAGCAAGCAGTCGTAATGATGCTCATAGTAGAGTTCAACACGCCTTGAGCTGCCAATTCTTCTGTCCCCTCGGAAGCTCCCTGCAGCGGCTTACCTGGCGTGAGTACCTCAACGAACCTCTCGACGTCCACCCTTCCGATGTTCCATCCAGTTGTAGAAAACCGAGAGTACGAACGTCGGGAGGCAACATCTCAAGCAGAATGCACTTATGATCAATGGCTGCATAATAATCTAATACTCTCGACTTGCGTGTCCTCCGTACTATGGACTTCGAGGCGAGTCTCACGTCCGGCATGGTTCCTGTACAGCCAATACGGTGGAAGATCAGCGAATTGCCAGTGTTTAGTATGACGGGCATTATCCTGGCCGCCATTTCCAGGATTCGTTTTCCCCACGGATCTGTTTGAAGTATGTCCCATTCAATTGCTTTAGCGTTGAAGTCGCCCCCAACGAGCACTTTGCCCGCTGCGTTCGAGACAGCGCCCTCCAAAGCATTACGCTTGGCTTGGAAAGATGATATCAGTTCATTGGGCGTTAGGTACACACTAAAGAAGTTGGTCCCTGAGCAGCAAACCCACACGAAACCATCCCCCCGGCCACAACTCTCCGTTTGAAAATCACGGTTCTAAACCAAGATGGCGGCAGTACCAGTTTTGTCAGGATACCATAATGCAGAACGTTTGTCATGGTGTTGCTCACTCAGTAGCAGGAAATTGGCTTTCATGTCCCTCGCAAACTGCTTAAGCAGATTTTGGGCGGTTGAACTGTGGTGTAGGTTTAGCTGCAGGATGCGGATCATTGAAGTTCTGATTTTGCCTTGGCTAGGGATTTCTGGAAAACTCGACATTTTCCTGATGCCAAGACATGTGCGAAATCAGCTCTTGGATCAGCATTCTTGCACAGAATAGAGTGTGCCTCCTTCCTACATTCTTTTTTTTTATGTCCCATTTCACCGCATTTGTAACATAGGAAACTCCTATTGGGTGCTTTGCATAATTGTGCGGTGTGACCATAGGCAAGGCATTTGAAACATTGAAGAGGCGTTCCTATTTGCTTTATCCTACAGACAACCCACTCTATTTGTACTTTGCTTTTGTTCAAAAAATGTTGTCCCCAATGATTTTCGGCTGTCAGGCTCGCTTTGATCCCTCCCACGCTAGGCAACTCCCTTTCGATGGCCTCTTTTACTTCGGCCAAACGCAGTTAATGTCTCTTATTTGATCGTTGTCATCGGCTCGAGCGAGGTTATGGTTGCGTTTTTGCCGAGAACTTTCTGTACTGCGTCGCAGAATGCTACCTTATTGTCGGCCTCTGTTCCAAATTCGACCAGTCTGTGGCACAACCGCGTTCGTCGTACTGCTTCTATGCTAGTGTTGGTGTCTACGGTCCTTACGTTTCCCCTGATGTACCTCAGCACCTTCGCGTTAGATCGGCCATCTTGGGGTTTTACAAGCAGTGCCTGCTGCCGGGGTCTTTGTCGGCACTTCTTCTCTCCTGTTATGCATCGGGTCTTTTTTCTTGTTGGGCATACTTACGAACTTTACTTTCTGGCAATTTTTGAAGGAGTTGCTTAGCGGCTTTCTACGCTCCTTTCGTCAGCACTGTCGTGAATGCTTGATCTGGTGCTCCACGCTCATCAAGTGCCCCTTCCTTCCTCCTTTTGTCCCAATCTCCCTTGATTGGGCTAGACGCCATCCTTTCATTGATTTGTGATGGTGGAGCTATCTGCACGTGGCCTTTAGATTTCGCCCCCAGCGTTTCTTTAGTGTTCTGTTCTTCTTCGGCCACGTGGTCCCTTTTAGCCTTTAACCAGCTCCTCCAATAATGCCTTATGCGGTCTAGAAGCTCCTCAGGTTCCAAGAGCCCAATCTTCCCTGCTTTGTTGATTTTTGGGGAGTCGTATGCAGGCTTCATTCCTTTCAGAACAGCTCCAGCATTTTGGAAAAGCCTTTTTTTCAATTTACTGGGCGCTAATTGTACTTTGCGACCATCTTTGGGAGATGTTATCGCTTTCCTTTTCCGAATGCAGTACTTCCGTTATATTTTCAACGTTGGTGGCGCAATCGCACAACGTCACTTTATTTGCCTGGCCACTCGTTTCTTTTCGTGTCGTAATCTCCTCGTTGACTTCAGGATGGTTCTTTATTATGTCGGAATTTAAACCCTTGCATCGGTCATCTCTGTTAGGATCGCAGCAGTGACCATCGAATTCTCGATGTTTTTTATATTTTCTTCGACAGCTCGAATACTTGAAGCGTCTTGTAGAGTTTTCCGCTCTTCATTTACAGGATGTTCCGGCGTTCGCACTATTTTTTTGCTGTGCCCAAATGCCGCAGGAATCTCAGTCTGGACCAGACTGTCTGTTATTTTCGGTTTTGCGGCCGTCCTCACTGTCATTGTATTAATTGTCGTTTTTGTCATCGTTAGTACCGCTTTCGATGTACTGTTAACATCGTGGCTGCTTGCCGTTGTTTTTATTTTAAGAGGTCATGCGAGGGTTGGCACAAGCCCTTATGGGGACAAGTGCTCAGAGCCAGACTAGCGCTAATCGGGAGGCCATCTCGACCAAACCTACATCACCAACTCAATGGTGCGAGCTTCGAATGTACTCCAAGGCCTACCAAGGTTTTAGCAGGACGGAGTCGGTATGATAGTTGAATTGGAGCCGTTCACATACGAATGTCCCCTTGGCACTACTGTGCAAAGCAAATAGGTCCAAACCATCATATCCACCACCCCAAAACATCAATTCCAGTTTGGTGTCAGAAGCGTAGTCCAGATTCAATCAGGCTTGTTCCCTGTCATCTCAGGACGGAGCCTCACGGCGCCCCCCATATCCTCGAAAGAATGCTAGCCTCCAAGAGTGTTCCCGAAAGAATGCTAGCCTCCAAGAGTGCTCTTATCGACCGGCATTCCCCCATCAGAATTTTCCTCGGGTACGTGGGGGCGGAACTCCCTAAAGAATGCTAGCCTCCAAGAAAGGAGCAAATTGAGGTGCCACAAATTCACCAAGCTATCGCCTTATTCGAGAAGTTGAGTGTCGACATCCATTTATTGAGCAAGAATCTACGTCCTGTTTATATGTTAACACCTCTACCTGCAAAAGTAGCATCAAGCTCGTTCGCTGGTGAATGATATATTTTTCACAGTATGAGGGATATAATGGATCTTATATGCAACTTCGATCCACGAATGAACACCTATTCATCCGGGAGTGTCTTTACTAACCGTATTGTTAAGTTAATACTAACTTACGGGTGTGACGATAATTGAGTTATTTACATGAATCAGCCCCAACTAAAGGGACATGAACTTTTCTCAGTTTTTGAGGGAATTTCCATAAACTTTACGCAATCGCGACAACGATGCCGATTTTTATTGGCGTATGGCCGCTGACGTAAGGAAATTTAGTGAACCCTTGTTGGACTACCGTATTTGCATATACGCTGAAGGTGAAAGGAGTGGATTGATGGATGACTCCATCATTCAATATATCCGTCGTGGATTAAACCATTCATCTTTACAAAACACCACGGCAAATTTTATTTGTGTACCTCGCGATTTCTCATGAACGAAATTAATGCAACTGATGTGAAAGTTGTAAAGTCATCATCAGTAGTTCCGTCCGCGATGCAGCAAACTGTCGAAGGACAAAAACGTTCGACTTCCCCAAAAGGTTTTTCCTATAACTGCTTTAAACTGGGACACGTTTCGATAAACAGTCTGATTCTACAACGTCTAGATCGCTGCTCGAAGTGCCAAAAATTTGCCTACTGCCGATAATTGTTCTACGCGTCATGAAATGCATATTAATAAATTCAAATCAGTACTGAGCTTTATTGAAATCTACCGTTTTATAAATTAAGTTTATACCCTCCAGAAAGAATCCGGTAAAATAATTGAGTAGGCTCTAGTTACGTTGTAAGATTTTGGAGAGGCCACTTACATATGCACACGAAAAACTTAAGTGCGTCTAAGAGTAAACAATTTCACAATCCTGCCAAACTTCTAATCGTCGAGATTCACGACGCATAATTTTGGAACCCTAAGTATCATTCATGGAAGATCTGTGAAATTTGGACGTGGTAGTTACAACCGAACCTATAGAGTCCGAGTTGGCAGAGTTATAGACACTGTTGTTATTATTTTGATCCCGTTTCATCCATAAAAACATCCGAAACGGGTTGAAGTAAGTCGCCGCTGAGGACTGTTTAACTGATATCCGAAAAGACAATTCAGAACTGTCCGTACAGAATTCCACTTGCTAATAGAGCTACCGTAGATTCGATGATCAACGAGTTATTGGCACACAACATCATCCGACCCAGCGAATCCACATGTTCTTCGACAATGGCGCTCATTAAGAAGCAAAACGGAGAAAACCGATTATGTGTGGACTTTCAAGCAGACAATGCTGTTAAGGAGAAGATCCCTTTTCCAATGCTGACCATAGATAAAATCTTTTCAAAAGTTGCTGAAAACAAAAATTCCACGATACCTGACTTGTTCTTGGAATATTAATTAATACATCTCGCTCGACGAGAATTTGATGAAATGTACCATCTCTGTGGCCCATGGTGTTCACTACAAATACACGGTCATGCCGTTTGACTTAGTAAATGCACCAATAGTTTTCAGCAAATGCTCATGAAGATCGTCCAAAAGATCTGTAGCGAAAAAATCCTTAGCTTTAAGGACGAGGTAATGATAGCCAGTTTTACCATTGCAGAGGGGATTGACAAATAATTCAGACATTGTCATTCAGCCATCAATACCTAGATTGTCCCGTCTCAGTTCGACCAGCCATAATAAACCTAGCAAATGAGTATCTCCATTAGAATTGTTGGTCTGGTGAACTCAAAACTCTTATCGGTGGCATATCTATACATTCAATACATAAATGAGACAGCATCACAATCAAAAACATATCGATTCATGCCCAAATACACGAATGCTTCTGGAGGGACGAAGCCAGTAGCAAAGCAAATCGCAATATATCTGTCTGTAGGGTGGAACGGCTGTGAAATCCAAGGGTTTTTGCTCACAGTTACAGACCTTGCGATAAGATTTCAAAGAAGCCTCAATATGAAGATATCGACTTTTGTCACTTTATCAGTTTGATAAATTCTTCTATTCGCTATATAGTACATCCAATCCATCTCAGACTTTCTGTATAAACCAGTACATGCATGTAGACATTTCCTTTCGAAAAGTCTTAATCTTGTCATAGTACTAGCACTATGGTTGCACCAGATCTGACATCCATATGTCAAAACTACTCTAACTAGGGTTTTGTAACAGGTAACTTTGACCGTTTGATCAATGTATCTGGAATGAAAGAGTCATCGAAGGGCAAAAACTACTTTTTGCGCTTTACTGAGCATGATTTTGACTTGTTCAGTATAGTACAGATACTGATCGAAATGAACACTGAGGTATCAAACACACGATTTATGTGAAACTCATTCTAAACTACCCTCACCTTCCCTGCAATTACGTTTCAGATCTTAGCTGGCCCCTGCAGCGTTGCCGAAATAAAATTGTTTTACACTTCAGCGCATTAATTTTCTTTCGCCGATTGTCTGTGTACAGGTGTAAATCATTAAAAATTTTTTGAAGATTGCTCTGAACTGTTGTAGCTTTTCGGTCTACCGTATTGATGATCAGATCATCAGCAAACGCTACTAATGATCGCGTTGATGAGACGTTAAAATCAAAAGCGTTCAAAAGCTTGTGAATAAATATTGTGAAAAGGAGCAGTAACTGGCCCTGGTTGAAAACCATTCAAGACCTTATTGGTCAGATTTCCATAAGTTACAACAAACGATTTCCCGTACAACAGATTAAAAATCATGGCGATAAGGTGTCTGGGAACCTATCTTGAAGTAGTTTAAAAATTATTCCATCTAACCGCACCGTATCGAAGGCTTCCTCCATATCAATGAGACACGCTCCCACACATTCCCTATTGTTAAATTTTCAACAGATGATTTAAGTTACTTTCATTATCGCATGTATTGTGGAATACCTGGCACGAAAACCAAATCGGTGACTCGGCATCAACTCACATTTTTTAATGTGGGCGTTTAAAGCTTTCTTTAGTATCACCTCAAATACCTTGCTTATATTAGACAGGAAGCTGATTAGGCGATAATTTTCAGGGCATGAAGATTCTTTTCCTTTCTTCAAGCCCGGAAATTACCTTAGCCTTTTTGCACTCATTTGGGAAATATGAATTGGTCAACATGTTGTTGGAATATCCGAGAACTATACTTGAGATTATTGCAGATCCTGCCAAATATGAAACACAAGTCTTCATAGCTGACAAAATAATCAATAAGATTCAAGCTCGTTATGAAATCAGATGTTAATGTCTCATTGAAATGAAGAATTGATTTCCTGTTCAGGCTTGATTTGAAGTCGCAAACTTTTGCTACAACGACGTCTGAAAATATTTGATTCCCTCTCGCAGAATTTGGTAGATGAACCAATTCAAAATGTGTTCCAATCAGGGTAAGTTTTCGCAATCCATCACATATAATCCTGTTTCGATTTATATACGGAGTTGTATTATCAATTTCGATGCCAGCCCTACCGAGAAGATTTATCTCATCACTAGCGACTCCGAGCTTACATACCCTCACTTGAGGCTTCTTATAGAATATGCTATTTACTTAAGTGAAAACGCCACGTAGGTCCTGTGGGCTGATACCCCTCTGTTTTTCCGCCCATTGATTGCCGACTTCATTCTAAAAGTATGAACGGATCAAGTTCCGTACATTCTTCAGGTGTGATTTCAACAAAGCCAACGAGGGATGGTAAAATAATTTTACAAAACTCTACTAAAATCGCATACTGTCTGTCCATCCGTCCATGTGTCACAGCAATTTTTCTCGTAAACTACTTTAGCTAGAAACATCAAACTTTGTATGTAGGTGTAAAGTGGTGCTCTCTTCCAAGTTCACTTACAAAAAATTTTTATAAGGTATTCAAGGTGGATCTCCCCATATAGGGGATTGGCCCCCAGAAAAAAACTACATCAAAAGTAGCGGATATGTTCATACAATCATCCTTTTTAAAAAAGTATCGAGTTTCATTGCTGATATTTTCTATAACTCTGCGAGTTCATCCGACAAAACCACACTCTCTCTGGTAATCTCGCGTTGACGAATTTGGTGCTCGTTGTAGACAGCATGTGTTACATTGGATTTTTTTGTAAAAGAGTGTTCTCTTCAATTCCATGTACTGCAGCACTTTGATCCTATTCAATTTCTTGGAAAACTTTGTCCTCATACAGCATGACGGAACTTCCTTCACTGACCATTTGGCTAGGAAATCGGCCCTCTGAGAATGAATGATGCACATCAATAAATACTCGACGATTAGGATGATGCTTAGCATTTGGGTATCTCTCACGATACATTCTAGCTGCGGTATCAGCTTTATACAAACATATTAACGTATTCCTGTGAGGCGGTTTGATATGGCATAATTCACTCACAGTCCAGGGTTGTCAAAAACGAGGCAGATAGATCCAAATCACAATGCAAATCTAATCCAACAAGCAAAACCACAGTTGATAGTTACAAAGTTGGGACCAATACCTACAGCAGTTTTTGTGGTGGCGTTTCACTCACAGTAGTCAATATGTCCCACTCTTGGGTAAAACTAGCGTCACTATCTACCTTGCTCACGCTTTAGTCGAATTTGTATGAAATGTGGTTTGATTAAAAAAAAATGTTTGGCCCTGAAATATAAAGTGATCTATAGAGTAGAATCCAGACTAAATACCATATTTAAAAGCCACTTGCCAAACTAGCGTAGTACATTTTTAGGGTTTTGTAAAATTATCGCGTTTTGTTTGTCCGTCCGTCCGTGCGTCACACCACTTTTACTCGCAAACTACTTTAGCTAGAAACGTGGCGTAAAATGGCACTCTCTATAAAATTCAACTACAAAAAAATTGTATAAGATATTTAAGGGGGGTCTCCCCATGTAGGGGTGTAGCCCTCGAAAAAAAATTTCATCACTGGTAGCCGATATGGATATCAAATGAAAGATCTTGATAAGAACTTTTCAAGATAGTTCTTAATTTGACAGTTTTTGCCTCAAGGGGGGGCACAAGGAGGGGAAATTACGAAAATTTGTGTCCCCTAGGTGCCCTTAAACAGGACAAAATTCAATATTCAGATAGTCCTACAGAAGGTCTTTTAACTTTGTAAGTTTGATGAAAATCGAATGATATACACGGAAGTTATAGCCATTTGAAATTTCTCCAATTCCAACAACAATAACACATGATTTTGGTATTTTATGGACTTTTCATCGAATCAATCACTGCTGTTTTGAATAAGGTCAATAACATTAATATTTTTGGGAATTCATGATTTGAGTGATTTTGGTTGGTTTGCAACAAAATGGCGACCGTTGAAAATAGAAAAACAATGGATTTTCTTCTAAACGTGCACATCTCTTTGACATATTTCTTGACTTATTCGTTACTGGTGACTGCATTTCTGAGAAGTTGGATACAAAACACTTCTGACATGAGCGTAGGTCTGTCTACACAACTTGTTTTATAGTATTTTGATTTTAATGTTGGAAAAACATCAAACATTTTATTTGCAAGTAAAGTAGTCAAATTTTGAACTCAAATTTACAGGAGGGTTGTTCATGGATACAATGCAGAAAAAATCGCATTAGAAAGAACATTTGTAGTCTCAGGACTTGAAAAATCATAACAGAGTGTCACTTCTCCGATTTATTTTTTCATGAGTATAATTTGAAAAGAACATGACCAAAATTTTTTTATATTTTCCTAATATTTTTCACAACATGGCCTACCATTCATTGTCAGCTTGACGTTGATTTCAAGGACACCCTGTTTACATACTTATAGGCATATATATAGTTTAATATTCACATTTTTGCGAGAATAAAGAACTGTTAAAACAATATACGCTATATTGCGAAGACACTCGATAGCCTGAGTATTCTCATCAAGCTGTAGCAGTTGAGGAAGGAACGTTCATTTTCCTTTACATGAATCGACAATTTCTTTCCATCGTTGCAATATCGATAGGATATGCTTTTAACTACCTCATAACTCGCACTTATACTCGTAGTTATTTCTGTTGGATAAGCTGCTTGAATGACTCCCGTGGTTTCCAACGAGTTTAAATTCTATGGAAGTTTCATACCGCATCCATAATTTTGCTACTACTACTGCTATCGAACTTTAAAACTTCAATCTTGAATTTCATTTTATTTTATTAACTCTCTTAAAGCATGAATGCGAGGTTATTTTTCCTCCTTGAAATATTGCTCAACTTCAGCTTTAAAATTTCTGCGACGTTAACCCAATAGGATTCGACAGAATGCTTTTTAAATGAAACCGTTGCAGCACAATTCGCGAATTCAATATGTCATTAGATGCTTATATGTCATGAGATGTTTTCATCTCACATTTTTAGGTCTTTGTAAAAATTTTTTTTACAAAGACCTACTAGTTTCGCGACCTGTCTGTCCGTCTGTCCGTCCATCTGTCCGTCCGTCCGTCTGTCCGTCTGTCCGTCTGTCCGTCTGTCCGTCTGTCCGTGCGTCACAGCTGATTTCCTCAGAAACTATAGAAGCTAGAATGCTCAAACTTTGTGAAATGGTCAGAAGTGATGATTTCTCAAATGTTAAGGCCTTAACAAAAATTTAAAAAATGTTTAAGGGGGGTCCCCCCTAATAACGAATTGGCCCTTAAAAAGTGGGGTATCAAATAAAAGGTCTTAATTAGAACTTTTAGAATCTAAAATAAAAAAATCATTTTATGAATTAGGGGGTCCAGGGGAAGGCAAAATGTACCCAAAATTTGTGTCCCCCCCCCCCCTCGCGATTGGACACCTTTCAGCCGAAAAATCTGAAAATTATCACGAACGTGGATCTATATGAGTACAAGGGCAACAAATACCTCAGAAATCGAAATTCGCTCAACTTTGTTAATAATAGTATGATTAGTAGATTTTACATTTTTGCCCATAAAATCAAAACGGTAACTTTAAACTTCTTGAAATTTCGCAATTATATAGACTAACATAAGATATATATGTTCACAAAATTTAATTGAGATCGAATCATAATCAAGTGAGTTATAGCCATTTCAATTATATGGAATTACACCAACAATAACACGTGTTTATGGTTGATATAGGGTTTTCCACTAAGAGGTGTTATTTTGATATTACAAGAAAAATGCCATTTTTTGAAATAAATGATCGAATGTTTTTTTCATTATAAAGAAGAAGATATGCCGTTAATAGCAATAATCAACATTGAGCAAATAACCACTAGGACACGCTTACAGGACCATATCCTCTTCATAAAATTTTCCATAACCAAATCGCAAAGTGGTTGCACTCTGTCCTCGATAGCCTCACGAATTTCATCTTTGAGATCTTGAATCGACGCTGGGCTTTTGGCATAGGCCTTCTCTATCACGTGGCTCCAAAGAAAGAAGTCGCAAGGTGTTAAATCAGAAGATCTATTCAAAATAACACCTCTTATTGGAAAACCCTATATATATTTAAAATTCACTTGGGCACTTTTTCTTGCAATTTTCATGAAAATTTAAGGAATAGTGTTTAACTTGAACATGTTCAATCGGCCGAGCATTCAGAAAAATCATTTAAGCTAGATTAAAATGGCGGCTGCACTGTGTTTATGAAAGAAACTGTGCATCTTTTGTATAAATTTGAACAATTTCATATCTAAGTATTGGATGAATAATTCAAGTTATCGATTCACGCCATTAGAAAACTTGTTTCTAACCCTAGGATGTTTACAAAGACCTTCTGGTAGGAGCACTCTCCTGCTTACTCAACTTGTTATTATTGAGAATTGAATTTCATTTTATTTTCATTAGAATAATCACAAAAACAATCCTTTCAACATTCGAAGATACAACGTGGATCTTATTCGAGAATGCAAAATGGTTTCAGGACTTGTTCTGTGGTTTCATACCTTTTTAGGGTTTTTCCATATCATTAGCCACTGAATAACACCTGAGTGATTTCGTCTTTTTATCTTACACCGAAGTTTTTTACAGTAGGAAAGCTTTTTGTATCTTAAATATTAATTACGGGTGTTTAAGCTTTTCACGTGCTAGGTATTTAAACCCTTTTGTTTTGATGTTAAAACAATTGTGATATTAATGAAAAGGATTCGAGAAGAAGCTAATTTAATTTTCTGGCTTGCCTAAGGCAAAAGCGAGCTACTATTTTGATTGTCCGTTTAAATAGCTAGAAAATGAGAAACACACCAAGAGGAACTTGTTAGATTACTTACATATAGTAATTTGAATGATAAGGATATAATTAAGTTGAGTTCATTGAAATTCAATTGAGATTTTGTGAAATGCGGAAATGTGTTGCATAATAAACGACAAATGTCACAGGGCCTGCCAGTACAGGTGTTAACTGTCAACTTTTCCAAAAACTATTATGAAACACAAGGTGGATCACCATTTGAATTTTTTTCCTTGAATAATAAAACATTCTTTTTCATTCTAAATGTTTTTTTTTTTTTTTTGATTTCACAACATCAAAATTATCGATATCAATAGGAATATTAACTCTGCAGGCAGAGTATGCATTTTTTTAAAGCTGTGCTATTGATATTTTTAAATAATGGTACCATTCAGTGGAAATAGTAATTTCAAGCAAATGCGGGAAATTATGGTAACTTAATGCTGATTGCGGAAGTGCAATTTGCGGTGCTTCTGCCATCGAAAATGGCGTTAATCTTACAAAACACTCAGGATTGTAAATAACATTGTCAACAGTGAAAATATTTGAGTGCTAAAAACAACAACAACAAAAAAAGATTACGGGCTACTTGCGTTTCACTGGTAGGGTTGTGAAAGCTATTTACGTCCTGATTATGGGCTCTTATATGTTTAAGGCATCCGGACTAACCACGAAACACCTCCTTTGTTAGCCTACTAAACTTCTTGATGACTGTTTTTCTCAGAGAAACTCATCCTCAAGTCGATCAGTGACCCCTAGTAGTTTACTACTGGTTTCGACACAGCCAGTGTCTCCCATATACTAATCGTCCTTACTCTAGGTATTCTCGTCTTTGTCAGGATCACCACCTCAGTTTTCTCCAGTACCAGCCTGAGGCCATGAGCTGCTATCCAGTTTACTGCTTAGCACATTAGCATACCTAGTCCAAGTTGTACATATTTGACTGTGTATTTAACATGTCAAATCAGACACGACTCATCCGGCAGCTAAAGTCTTAGCAGCCCGTTGTTCAATATGTTTCACTGATTTGAACCAAGGACGGACCTATAGAGGATAAATCAATATTTCTTTTTATTGTTTATCAGTATAAGAAGTGATTGATTCTTTATTTCTTCTATCCCTGAAATATTATATCAGTTTTATTTACTGAGTAAATTCTCTTATTTCAATATTTTTGACATTTTTTAAGTTTCACTAACAATATTCGAGTTAATAATGATCCTGACTTTACAAGTTCCTGTGTATTTATACAAAATTTTACTTGTGATAACGAACTAAAAGTATGAACTGTTATTATAAACTGTAGAAATGCAAAGTGTAAAAGTACAAAATTTAGAAATGCCGTCACACTACTCCCCCTTTTGTGAAATGATAAAATGTCTAGCCCATGTCAAACGATCAAATGTTTGTTCAATAGACTAGAGTGATTTTTTTTTGTGGTAAGGAGGTGAATGCCTATTTACGCACAGAGTGTGGGATCCCCATGCTCGCAAGAAGACGACTGAACTACCCACTAGATACCTCCCCTGTCAAACTGGGAACCTAGCCTGGGATCGTTTGACACATTACTTCGAGCCAGCCGTGAGGAACCTTCAAGCAGCGGGATCCCTCTTCTGGCGGGAAAGGAGTCGGGAAGAGGAAGTGCCAGACAAGTGACCCCCATCCCCAACGCCCCCGGCTGCTGTGAGTCCCTTTTATCTTTTCGGACTGCTCGAGAAGAATGTGCCACTTGGTTTCATTTGTCAACCGATTCGAGCATCACCGCGACTATATTATCGGGGGTGAGCTCTCCCATCTCCCTGTAGGGGTCTTTTTGCAGCTTGTCCCATTTTTTGCACGCAAAAAATATGTGGCAGGGATTGTCTTCCACTCCTGGGCAAAACCGACGATCAGGGGACAGTGACTGACCAATCTTGTGCAGGTAAGACTGAAAACACCCATGCCCGTTCAAAACTGCATCAGATAGAAGTCAGTCTCACCATGCCTTTGATTTAGCCACGGTCTCACATCTGGGGTGAGGTGCGCACTCCACCTTCTTTTCGTGCGATTCACCCACGACTGCTGCCAATCGTTGAGTGAGCACTGTCTCTCCTCGCGGACAATCATTGCCCTCTCATCCTCATTTTGACGCAGGTAAATAGCACGGTACTCTCTAGCAAAGAGGGCAACAGGTATCACGTCGGCAATAACTCTAACCACTGCATAAGTGACTGTCGGATACGCAGTTGCAATCCTCAATGCTCCTCTTCTCTGTACCTGTGTCAAGAATTTTCAGTTTACCACCTTACTGAGATGTCATCCTTACTCTAGGATTCTCTTTTTTGTCAAGATGACCCCTTCGGTTTTCTCCAGTAATAAACTGAACCCTCAAGCAGTCATCCAGTCTCTGACTTGCCAGATTAGCATACCCAGCCTAAATTGCGCTTGCTCAACAATGCGTCCGGTGACTAAAGCCACAACATCATCCGCAAAGCCGATCGAATGTGACTCATCTGGCATCTCGAGTCTCAAAAGCCCGCCGTAAGACACATTCCGCAGGTCTGGACCAAGGATGGAACTCTGGGCAACACCCGATGTAAATTCTATCCTTTGTTGACCCTTAATCGTGTCGTAGAGTAGGCTTCGGTCCTACAGATAGTCCCTCAAAAGCCGCATTTACTATTCTTCCTTATGGTTGGCCTCTGCTCCGAATTCGACTAGTATGTGGCCTGACCGCGTTGGTCGTATTGCTTTCAACGCAGTGTTGATGTGTTCGGGTCTTACGTTTCCTCTGATATCTCACAGCACCTCCACGTAGGATCGACCATCTTGGAGTTTTACGAGCAGTGCCTACTGCCTGGGTCTTCGTTGGGGTTTCTTTTCCTCCTGTTTCACATCAGGTCTTTTTTCTTGTTGAGCCTCTGTACAAACTTTGTTTTCTGGCTTTTTTGAAGCGGACTTGAGATACTGTGCTGTGGTTGGTTCAGGTGCTTATGACAATGCTGGATTTTGGGCTGTTGAGTTGGAAAATGCAATTGTGGGGGGGGGGGGGGGGAAATTGTAACGAAGGCTTAAAAACTCCGTTGTGCCCGGTTTGGCCACATATTGGGCTGCCCGAACACTCTATTGTATTGAAGTAGAAAAAACTATGCAATATGTTTGCAATGACAAGTGAAAAGGAAAAGCAAAAATGAATGTCCTTATGTACATTCTAGAATAAATAAGAATGATTGAATGTTGATAAAAATGGTGATCAGCGGAATTTATTAGATTGACTGCTTTTTGTTTAAAAATAATGTTAGTGCCCTAGTGCATTTGTATCACTTGTACCACAAGCAATTACGCTGATTGAATAATTCCTTAGATCCATTCCTCTTGGACGTGCAGGAGGATTGTCTCAGTACAATGAGGCTGGAATAAAATTATCCATTGAGCGCTGATGATGGCGGTTGGCTCGCATGATCAGGATGCGCAGCAGGTTCATTTGGTGGTGGCTGAGATGAATGCATTTGATTCATAGGTGGTACGGAATAAAATGCAGGTTTTTCACCCAATGATTTGAATAGATTGTCGTACGTCTCGGGCTCATCTTGTGACATGTTATTGATGTCTTGAACCAAGTGTTCCAAAACTGATTTGAATTTTTTCTTTTCATGCTCCTAGATTAGGACATCATCCAGTGTTACAGCTCTGTTTGCAGGCTAATGTGGTTGTTTTGAGTAGTAGGAGCCGGGGTAAAAAGGTTAGCCTTTGATACAATCAGTTCCAGTTGAGACAGAGCGAGACAGTTTGGAGTTACTGCAGCTATTGGCAAAGATGCCAATGGAACAGTTGGAACTGCTAGGGCCCCACTTGTTGCTACGACTGAAATTTGCACCACACTGGGGTCTTTCACGGCCGAAAGAGTCCAAACTGTAGTTCAAACAGGTTGTGGGAGGACAGCTTGCAGAAGCTTATTATGCACGACTTCATAAACTTGTGCTGGTAGTTGCCGACCAGAAATTTGGGATGAATGCGTATGCACTCCAGCACTGGTAGTGTTTAGTGTCATAGGATAGTGTAATTGAGGTTGGCTGATTCTAGTTTGTTGCTTATGTGATTCGAAGTTGGGGTCTCCAATTATAGATGAAAACACTAATGATTCCTTTTATTAATTATCAATATTGTAAATTACCGCTTCTTAATTTCTTCTATCTACAGAATTTATCAATAATTCATATTTTAATATACGAGTATGTACAATGTTATTTATTTACTGAATTCTTATAATTTAATATCACTAAATCAATTTCAGTAACGAAATTCAAGTTCATACTGATACTGACTTTACAAGTTTCTGTTGTTAACTTAAAGAACATTTTAATTGTGATGGCAAACTGAAAGTATGAGCTATCATTAAAAAGTGTACGAACGCAAAGTGTAAAAATGCCACCGCAGACCCTTAAGCAACATCCCGTGGAACTTTTATCTTTTGCCGGACAGGCTTCATGTCATAAAGTAGGCTTCCATCCTTCAAATAGTTACTCCGCAGTCGCATTAGAAAGTAACGAACTTGAAAAGTGGTTTTCAACATATCCAGAATATTCACCCATCTAGCTGAGTTGAAGGCGTTTCAAATATCAAGTGTCACTGAAAAAACTACCCGTCTCTTGGTACAGCAGTACGCCTCAACTTGTCGGACCAGGCTCATTACATCAACAACTGCATCAATGATAGAGCATCGTATTTAATATAAAGCCATATTGCCAATGACATATATAAATCTCCAGCAGCACAGATCGCATCTGTGAGTCTTCGGCTCACGATTTTCTTAAGCACTTTTCAGTCGTGTCTTGCATGTATAACGGATGATATGAAGGTGCCAATGTAGGGATTTTTTTTCTCCTTGCTAATCAGTACGAGCCTCGTCAACTTCTACCGTTCCAGGAAGACTCCTTCTGACAGGCAAGCGTTGAACGTACTGACCAGCAAGTCTAGGCAATAATACTATAAGTCACAATCTGCATCACTTCAGCTAAGATGCCACTTGGACCTTTATTTTGACTGACAGGATTACCTCTTCCAGTTCAAATCACACAAAAAGTCGACATATTACTACTTTTCTGCCGTGGGCAACGTAAACACAGTCAAGATGCGTGGGAAAAAGCGCCTGCGATATCTCGTTCATCTTTTCTACTTTGTGCAAGCAAAGGGTGCGTGGGGCATCAATCTTCCACATTTCTAGAACAAGCGTATAATAATAAACAAGTTGGGTAGACAGACATATGCTCATGTCAGAAGGGTTTTGTACTCAACGAATTAAATCAAAAAATCCCCGTTGGCAGCACCAGCCGGAAAGGTAAATTTCTCGTATGTAGCATAAAGCTTCGAAAAAAAATTTGGCTTGCCTACTACTAAACTTCTTTCTGCAATTTTCGTAGTACCACATGGGTATTTATTAACATAAAAAAAATCTGGCCACGTTCGTTCTTAGAGACCTTTTATCAGGGCGCAAATATTTTGCTAATTAAATTGAGTTGCATACGTATGGATTACATATTGAAAATCGGCGGATCATAAATTGTTGTAAGCATATAAAAACCGGTTTCGCCCTTCTCGCATTTGCTGTTTACACAGTTCACAGTGGTAACCACACAAAGGCTTAAATAGCTCGAATAGTTAATTTCAAAAGATTTCCATGAAAGTTTAATCAGCACTTGCGTTGCCATTAATATATACATTTTCAATTTTTTTCTGAACTATGAGGGCCGTCATTTCAATTTTTATTGAAATCGGCTGCTAAAAATATTAAGCTGTAAATTTTCGACTTTTTCATTTGTCATTCGATTTGCATAATTAAATTAAATTAACTTGCGTTAATAACTTATAATTTCAAGTTTCAACGGAATCTGTTGAGAATCTTGGCTGCTACAGAAATAAAAAAAATTGTATGCCACCCCCCTGTATGGGGAGACCCCCCTTAAAATACCTTAAAATATTTTCTTGCACTGCAAATTTCAAGAGGCACCACTTTTGACCTACGTAGAAAATTTCCTCATTCTAGCTCATGTGGTTTGCGAGAAAACTTGTTTTGACGCACGAACAAACGGACGGACAGACAGACAAGTCGCGATTTTATAATTTTTTTTAAGGGGGTTGTTAAAAAGATTTTACAATATCTTAAAAATGGTCTGGTTTATAAATTCTATCAAGTAAAGTCATTTAAAACGTTATCATGAAAAATATTCATTATTTCAGTTGGCACTAAAATAGCGAATTGCGCTTGCCTTCTGACTTTTGGGGGCCGCCATTTTGAATGCATGCATTTTATTTTGGATTATTTTAAATCTTTGTATGCTAGGAACTCATCAATCAATGTACTATCTCGTTCAAATAGAAGTTTCACTCTAGACAGGGCAAAATAATTCAATTTTTAAAGAAAATGGCAGCTAAAAATATTAGGCTTTAAATTTTCGACTTTTTTTATTTTTCATTCAATTTTAATAATTTCCTGCAAAATACAAGAACATAGTACAGAGATCCATAATCTCAAGTTTCATCAAAATCCGCTGGAAAATGTGACCGCTAGAGGGCCACAAAAACCTGAAAAAACGCATATTTAAACGGCCGCCATTTTGAAATTTGCAGTAGCATGATCACCAAAATATCAAAGACTGTAGGCCTAGATATTGTCTATCTTGAAACCGAATTTCGTATATGTCGGATTAAAATTGCGACTTTAAAAAGCCTTTGAAATTTTGCCCTTTAACTGGCCGCCATTTTGTTTTTTGCAACCTGACCTCCAATTTTTTCACGTAATTCTTTAGATACTTATAATTTCTATCAAGTTATCAAATTTCATGAAAATCTGTTGAAAGCTTTGACCACTATTACAACAACAAAATTTTGCACGTTTTTCGACCTTTGAGCGGCCGCCATTTTGTTTCTGCCATACCGACTTTGGATTTTTTATTGTGAGATTCATCACATACAGCAATGAACCTTTGTACCAAATTTCATCCAAATCGGAGCTATACTTTGGTCAGAACAGAAATCACGATTTTTCGTCTAAAATGGCCGCCATTTTGTTTTTGCCCGGCCGATATAGCTGGTTCACGAACTTAACCGAGATAATTACCCAATACACCTTTCCTGAAAATTTGGTGAAAATCGAAGCAAAATTGCGACCTCTATCGTGGTCACAAATTTCGTTATATCCCATATATATATATATATATATATATATATATATATATATATATATATATATATATATATATATATATATATATATATATATATATATATATATATGATGCTCTCCGCAATAGGTAAATTTTTCTCGAGAAATTTACCTAAAAACACGTCATATTCGAGGTCATACTATTATTAACAAAGTTGAACGAATATTGACTTCTGAGGTATTTGCTAAAGTTATACCCATAAATATCTCCCTTCATATTTTTTTCAGAATTTACGCGAAAAATTCGTACGTTTCCCCTTCCCCTGCCCCCCTCGGTACTCATTAGGCAATGTTAAGACTTGTTTTGAAAAGATCTCATTGAGACCTTTCCAATGACACCCTTCTCGACTACCAATGGTGAAAACAATTTTCTGAAGGGTCACCTCTCTATATGGGGAAACCCCCCTTAAGCCCCTTTGAAAAATTTGCCCACCCTTGAAATTTCAAGAAGTCACCACTTCTGACCTTTCTACAAAGTTTCATGGCTGTAGCCTCTATAGTTTCGGAGAAAAAGTGATGTGACATACAGACGGACGGACGGACACAGGTCGTGATTGCAATAGGGTTTTGTATTTTAGTACAAAACCCTAAAAAATAAAGTGAGTGGGTTAGGCTATCGAAATTTGTATTGAGGGAAAAGTATTCACCCCAATTAAAACATTTTATGGAGACACATAAAAAGTTAGTAATCTTTATCTTAGGAATTTATTACCCTTAAAACGAAGTTATCAATAAAAGTTACCTGTTATGCTTCTTTGGTGATAAATTGGACACAAAATTAAATATGTAATAATAAAGTTTCCATTTAATTAAAAATTCCCAATGTGGTCTTCCAATTCTTCAAGTGCAAAAGTTACTATGCAGATAAGGTAGCACCACTTGAAGAATTAGAAGACCACATTGTGAAATAAATACTAAATGGAAACTTTATTATTATATAATTTTACGTCCAATTCATCATAAAAGAAGCATAACAGGTAACTTTTATTGATTACTTCGTTTTTGGGGCTTAGTGAAATGAATTTTATAAATACCTACTAGTTTGCACTCTCACTGCCTACCTGTCTAGCGGTCTGTCCTTGGGTCACTGCCAGTTTCTTCAGAAACTATTGAAGCAACAATGCTCGAAATTTGTGGCTAGGTCAGAAGTGGTGGTCTCTCAAAAGTTTAGGCCTTAACAAACATTTCAAAATTTTTTAAGAGATTCCCCGAAATGAATCCTTTCTAATTTTTTATCAAAACTAGTCGAGTAGGGTATTCAATGAATTGTCTTGGTTGGAGCTGTTATAACGGGGAGCCTACCGAAAATGGAACATATATAAAGAATTTGTATCCCCTTCCCGATTGGACACTTATGATTCAAAAAATCTGAAAAAAAAAAAAACGATTAGTCAAGTCTTTTTGAGAACAAGCGCAAAAGTATATCGAAAATTGAAATTTACTCAACTTTGCTAATAATAGTATGATTTGTGAATTTTACGCTTTAATCCGTAAAATCGGGACCTACCCTTAAATTTCTTAAAATTCCACAAATATAGATATTACCAGAAGAGCCTTGCGCATACAAAGTTCAATTGAAATATAATTATAATCAGGTGGGATCCAGCCATTTCAATTGTATGGAAATACAGCAACAACCATAATATCTGGTGGTGGATCTTTGAAGAACAAGATAAAACCGGAGTGGACATCCATGTGTACACGTTGTCACAACTACCCCTGCGACCGCCTGCCTAACTACGTGTCTTTTTGCACCTACCCCTGCCACCGTGATTCTAAAGCTAGTTAAGGGGAACCCAATGGGTTGTCACAAGAAAGTAAACAAACGCTTATGCACTCGTAAATATGGTTTTATTGCAAATAACACTTCACAGAACAAGAAAATAGCATTGAATACAAATAAAGCATTATGGCCACTTAGGATAGAAAACACTGTCGTATCGATAACCCATCGTTTTCTAGCAATAACGCACATTACACTTTTAATTGAGCTCCTCGCTCCGACTTACAATGTCACTCCGTAAAATGTTGTTATCCCTAAACCAGGTGTAATATTACTTTCACTACAGTCAATATGTACCTCCGGACACGTTCTCGAACCGAAAAAACGACTAAATTCCGAACCGTATCTCACGCGCCAGGTAAATTTCGCGTCCATGTTTAGTCGTCAAATTGACAATCTGGCTCTCGAGAGGAGAAATTGTGGAAATTATTGGAAATGAAATGACAATCATGCTCAGAAGGTGGTCGTATGTTATGTCAGAAACTAAGCCCAGAACTGCTGACTCAGGTATAAAGAAAGATAAGAAACAGATTGGATTTCGTTTGCAATAGAAGAATTCATAGTTGTGTTTATATTGAGAACAATTTTAAAGAATATTGAATTTCAAATTTGCCAAGAAATATTTTCTGATCCATCTAATCAGCAAGATGAATTTACTTTCATATCAATTACAGAAAACAATAAGTCAGCATAAATATGTTATAAAAGAATCTGAACGAGAGAAAAGAGAGTTAGTTAGAGTTTGATCGGTCGCGAGCGATATTAAAAATTAAAAACATTAGTGCTGGTAAATAAAAACAGTTAACCAAAGAATAAAACCCTGTGTTTGAATTAAACAGAGCGCGGAAGCTCTGAAAATTTATTTTTTGTAAACTGTGGATAATAAAAACATAAGTGGCGCAGTCGGTGTCTCGCGGAGGGAGAAAGTATTCATAGATCTTCGAGTGACTTATAATTATTAAAAATAAAAGAATCTAACCGCGAATCGGTTGACGTTCGAACGAAAATCGAACAATAAATAAAATTAATAAAACACAGTGACAATTAATGAACAAACATAAAATATCAAGGGTTTGCATTGCCCCGTAGGCTGAATTATAAGAGAATTCGCCTCCTTGCTGTAACAAACAGACAAGGCTAATAACAGTTGACAGGAAGAGTTGCCCCTGTTCAACTAATCACAGAAGGCGGTGAGCAGTCATAACAGTTCAGGGGGTGGCTGAGTTAGGTAGCTACCTTCAACAACGGCCGCCAGAGGCTGGAGACCCAGAACTGCTAATCAGGTAATTGTTGATAACCAGAAGCACTAAAAAGCGAGCGAAAAAATGATCCCGTTCCACGAGTTACTAAGGGTAGCAAGGTCTATGCCTCCATTCGTGGGTGACAACACATTTCAATTACAAAATTATATAATGGAAGTCGAAACACTTTTACGATTGGTCCCGGAGGACGAAGGAATGGAATATATCACCGAAATTCTCTTCTCAAAGCTACAAGGTCATGCAGCAATCACAGCCAGGAGAGTGGCAAACAGAACTTGGGGAAACGTGAAAGCAGCACTTATCTCAGCATTTGGAGTACAGGAATCATACCAACGGCTGAAGGAGCTAGCAGATCGTTATTATGAAAGAAATTATACAAAATTATACAATTACTTAACAGACATTTTAGATAAGTTAAATTTAAAATATACATTAGATGAAGAGAATCCAGATGAGTACAAACCAGAAAATAATGAAGCAAGTATTTTAGAGAAATTTTTATATAAAATACACAGATCAGATGCTATGTACCTGAGAACGAAAGGAGTCTCAACTTTGGACGAAGCATACAACGCACTTATACAGACAGGATATGATGAGAACTATTCCTCAAACAATACTAAAAAACAAAACAGAAATAGAAATCAAAGGAATAATCAAAATAGGACAGAAAATAGAGAAGAAATCCCACATCAAGGATATAACCAACAGCAAAGAAATAACCAACCGCAAGGAAATAGGGATAGTCATAGATATAGGCAGAATAATAATTCCTTTAGATATCAACGTCGTGAAGACAACCAAAATCAATATTACATCCATAATAACTATAACCAATATCAACCAAATCGATTCGGAAATAATAGGAATAATTATTATCAAAACAGAAACGAGCCAGAACCTATGGATACTAATCCTATAAGTGCAGAATCAAATTTTCAGGAATCAAATTTTCAGGAATCAAATTTTCAAGAATCAAACATTCAAGAACAAAATTTTCAGGAACCAGCCTCGGATACAATCTTCCAATAATTTATATTCATATTAATAAAATTAAAATTAAGGCCCTCATAGATTCAGGATCAACAATATCAGTTTTGAATTTAAACAAATTAGGTAACCACCCTGTGACAAAAGTAAATAATCAACAGTACAGAGCAATTATGGGAACTCAAGCTATTCAGTATGAAACAATTACGAAAACACCACCAGAAGTAGGAATAAGGAAGTTTATCATATGGAAATTAGGAAACTTAAACAACAATAGATTTGACGCAATAATTGGAACAAATATTTTAATTAATACTGGTGCGAAGATAGATTTTAAGAATCAAGTGGTTCAATTTGGAAATAATACTATCCCATTTATAACAAAAGGTGAAATCCCCTATAGCTACAATTATAATGAAATTCATATGATGCAACCAACTAATAATATAAATATCGATATGAGTGATTTAAATACTGAAGAAAAAAGAGAACTAGAAAAACTTGTTAAACAAAATAGGAGTGTGTTCTACATGGAGGGTGATTGCTTATCAGCCACTACTTTAGTAGAACATGAAATAAAAACGACTACTGACGAGCCTATTTACTCAAAAATGTACAGGACTCCACAAATACACGACAATGAAATTAAACGACAGATCGGCGAAATGCTATCACAGGGGATAATTAGGGAGAGTACATCACCGTACAACTCACCAATTGTGGTAGTAGCAAAAAAGCCTGATAATTTGGGAAAGGCTAAATGGAGATTAGCAGTAGACTATCGAAAATTGAATTCAGTAACGGTTGATGATAGGTTCCCAATACCAAATATTGACGGTATTTTGGAAAAATTGGGAAGAGCTCAATATTTTTCTACTTTGGATTTGGCAAAGGGTTTTCACCAGATAACAATGCGGAGATCTGACATAAAAAAGACAGCCTTTTCAACGTCAAGTGATCATTATGAGTATACAAGAATGCCATTCGGGTTAAAAAATGCCCCTGCGACCTTTCAAAGACTTATAAATCAAGTATTGAAGGATTTAATCAATAAAATATGTGTCGTCTACTTGGATGATATTTTGGTTTTTGGTACATCCCTGGTGGAACACTTACAAAATTTACAAAGAGTATTTAATCGATTGAGAAATGCCAATCTCAAGGTACAAGTGGATAAATGCAATTTTCTAAAAAAGGAAACCCAATTTCTAGGTCACACAATCGGAACGGAAGGTATAAAACCAAATTCCGATAAAATCGAAAAAGTTCTTAAGGTTCAAATTCCTAAAACTGCAAAAGAAATTAAATCTTTTCTTGGGTTAACGGGCTACTATCGAAAGTTTATTAAAGACTATGCCAAGGTTGCCCAGCCGATGACAAAGTATCTAAAAAAGGATAAAAAGATCAACCTTAACGACAACGAATATGTCGGAGCTTTCGAAAAATTAAAAATCCTGTTAACCTCAGCACCCGTTCTCAAACATCCGAATTTTTCCCAGAAATTCAAAGTGACAACGGATGCAAGCAACTATGCCCTGGGAGCTGTATTGAGCCAAAATGGCCACCCAATATGTTACATAAGTAGAACATTAAATGAACATGAGCGAAGGTATGCAGTTATAGAAAAAGAAATGCTAGCAATAGTCTGGGCAGTAAATTATTTGAGACCCTACTTGTATGGAAGGGAATTCGATTTACACACAGACCATCAACCAATTAAATGGTTATACCAGAAATTTAAGGGTAAAGACATAACACCTAGACTTCAAAGGTGGATATTAAAGTTGGGAGAATACGACATAAAACTGGACTATATAAAGGGTAAAGACAATATTCCTGCAGACTTCTTATCTAGACTTAAAGAATCAGGAGAAATCAATGTTGTCCTTGACAAACATAAAAAGAAAAGGAACATTGGAATAATATCCATTCAAAAATTACCTAATAGAGTTCAAGGAATACCACTACCCAGTAATTCTTCAGATGAGGAACAAGAAATACAATTAGTACCTGAAGTTAAAATTATAAAAAGAAAAAAAGAAAATAAAAACCCTCTCAATCCTTCTATAACAATCCATTTTCAAAACGAAAATTTTGATGATCACATCCCGATAAAAGAGGACATCATTAATAAATACAAGCAGCAAATACTTTTAGTGGAAAAAATAGAAGAAAGACATAAAATCAAAACATTTAATCGAAAACAAATTATCATCCCATGGGGCTCTCTTAATGATCAAATAGAACAATTAAAAGGAAGGCTAAGAGCTGGAAAAGTTGGAATATACAGCGAAGTTACGAACTCACAATATAATGACTTACAGCAATTGTTGATTGAATTGTTTGATAAAAGTAAAATAAGATTCATTAAAGTTGATAAAATGGTTAAAGAAATCGGAAACGAAACAGAGCTATTTGAAATAATTAAAAACTACCATGAAAAAGAAACAGGACATTCGGGAATCAATGAAAACTATGAAGGTCTCAAGAGAAAAATATATTACCCAAATCTGAAACAATACATAAACAGATTTATTAATGTATGCAACCAATGCAATCGTATGAAGGTGGATCGGAAACCAATAAGACCTCTGTTAGAACTTTCTCAAACTCCAAAAGATGTAACCGAGATCGTACATATGGATTTATTCTTTGTTAATGGCCTCACCATTCTTACAGCAATAGATAAATTTTCAAAATTTGCAACAGGAGTCATCCTTAGTTCCAAAAACATGACAGACATGAGAGAAGGACTATTGAGTATACTTGCATTGATAGGAAGACCAAAACTAATCATAGGAGATGGAGACTTTGATTCGGTTTTGTTGAAGGAAATTTATGCCGCTAAGAACATAGAAGTTCATTTAACAAAACCCCATTCACATACAGGAAACGGAGATATTGAATGGTTTCATGAGACAATTCAAGAAAAAATGAGAGTCGGCTGTAACCAATAGGCAATAGAGGCAATAGAATTCTATAACAGGCAAATTCATTCAACAACAAAGCAAAGGCCAATAGATATCCAAACCGGTAAAATAGATAAAGAAACTGTCTTTAAATGCATAATACAAGCCAAAGAAAAAATGCTGGAGAAAGAAAATAATAAAAGAGAACCATATACAGAAGAAAGAAAAGAAATTTTTGTAAAAAACCCCAAAGCCAATAGACATAAGCTAGAACCCAAATTTAAGAAACAACTATATAATAACAATATAGCCAAGGTCAACATTAAGAGACCTAAAAAGAACGTTATTATTACAGGTAAAGGACAACAAGCTAGTTCAAGTTTAATTGCTGAAAAAGAATCGTCGCAGACAACACTTAATCATGATCATCACGACGATAATTTATCTAATATTTCAACCCATGCTAATATCGGCGACCTTGACCATTGAGGAAGTAAATACAAACATAGGATACACGGAGATAAAAATGGATCCAGTACAACTAGTTAACACAAAGAAATTTATAATACATAAAATTGACTTGACATACATAGAAACTGCTATAAATGAAATTAAAAAGACAAATTCTTTAGGTATACATGACCATAGACAGTGGACCTTAGCTCAAGAAATTGACGATTTGGAACATCAACTGTATACACTACTTCCACATGAACACCAGCATCGACAAAACGAAAATTTATTGAATAACGAGCAATTTACTATGACCAAACTAAAAAATAAGTTAAATAAAGATATTATAGAAACAACTACAATAAGAAACCCAACAACAACAGATAAATTAAAGGACCTTTGTAGCTCCGTTTTGGCAGCAAAATCAGGATTTAGGGAAGTCTGTGAAGAAAGAACTAAGAAAAAATTGATTAATAAAAGAGGATTAATAGATCCTATAGGTAGCATATATAAATGGTTATTTGGAGTTATGGACGCAAATGACAGGCAAGATATTGAAGATCACCTTAAAACTATAGATAAAAATAATCACGAAACTATAAAGAAGATAAACCAGCAGATAGTTATTAATGATAGGTTAGAGAAAGAAATTAAAAAAGTTATAGAAACCATAAAAATAGATAGAGTAATCCTCGAAAAATCAGTAAATGACAGCAATAATAGGTGGAAAACAGAATTTTCATACTTGGCATCCATCATAAACATACACATAATTAAGGATGAATTAGAAATTGTTCAGGACAATCTCGTATCAGCTAGAACAGGAATAATGAGTAGAAATATGTTAACAAAGCAGGAAATAATTGATTATAAAATCGGTATAGAAAAGTTGAGGTTCCTCGAGTTAGCAGTAGCAATAAATAATAAAAACACAAAAGAATTACTATTTGTTATAGAAATCCCCCATGAAATTATAACACTTTTTAAATATATTGTAATGCCAATTCCAGACAGCAATCATTATCAAATTAATTTTAAACAAGAAACAATTGTAAAAAATAATAATCAAATATTTACATACAATAATGAAATCAACGTTAAAGATCTTAAACAAAGTCAATTATGCTTTTACACAAATGAAACATGTACTAAAATACAAAACACAAAGAACTCGATCCTTGAAGTAGAAACAGGAACCATATTAACTATTCAATCTAAATTAAAATGGAGTAATACTTGCGATGAAAGAAATCATGACATGGAAGGAAATTACATATTTGTTTTCAATGATTGCTCAGTAACCATAAATAATATAACTTTTAATAACAAATTTCCAGAATACCGTACAAGAGTAATTATTCCAAATTCTATTCCTATGAATTTGACAAATTTTGATAAACAAATTACATGGCAAGAATTAAACGACTTTTACATTAACAACTTAAAAGAAATTAATGAAATAAAATATACAAAGCAGAAACATATTGTATCAAATATAATAACCACACTAATTATTGTGATCGTACTCATCTTTTTGTTTATATATCTTTATTGCAAAAGAAATAATATTAACATTAAATTCAATAGAAAAAATAAATTCGAGGACGAATTTGAACTTAAGGGGAGAGATGTTATGTCAGAAACTAAGCCCAGAACTGCTGACTCAGGTATAAAGAAAGATAAGAAACAGATTGGATTTCGTTTGCAATAGAAGAATTCATAGTTGTGTTTATATTGAGAACAATTTTAAAGAATATTGAATTTCAAATATTATAGTTGTGTTTATATTGAATAATCAAATAATTCATAGTTGTGTTTATATTGAGAACAATTTTAAAGTATATTGAATTTCAAATTTGCCAAGAAATATTTTCTGATCCATCTAATCAGCAAGATGAATTTACTTTCATATCAATTACAGAAAACAATAAGTCAGCATAAATATGTTATAAAAGAATCTGAACGAGAGAAAAGAGAGTTAGTTAGAGTTTGATCGGTCGCGAGCGATATTAAAAATTAAAAACATTAGTGCTGGTAAATAAAAACAGTTAACCAAAGAATAAAACCCTGAGTTTGAATTAAACAGAGCGCGGAAGCTCTGAAAATTTATTTTTTGTAAACTGTGGATAATAAAAACATAATTCGTATCATTTTCTATGGAGCTTATATGAACATAGCCTCTCCATTTTTTCCGTTCCTCAAAGTGGTGGATAGGATATACAATATTAGGTTGAAAAATAAGAAATCCATTAGATACATAACAAATTTTTGTTCGAATATGCACCGTTCTCATTAAACATTTTTTTATGTAGCTTCATTATGCCTCTTTCGTATAAGTTTTGGTTTCTATTTGCAAAAAAGGCTAGTAATTAATTTTTACAATCTTCTCTTAATACCAATTTCTTATCAATAAGGAAGTTTCGCAATGTAAGAAAAAGATGGTAATCGCTTAGTGCCAAATTTGAACAATATGGTGGATGGCACAAACCTTTTCTACGAAGTTCCCAGAATTTCTGACGGGTGACTATAGATGTGTGTGGTCTGGCGTAGTCCTGATCGATGACAAAATCTCTCCTGTTAGCCAACTCTGACCAATAACTGGCCTCGAATGGTCCAGTTATTTATATTAAAGGTTCAAAGCCAGTGTTTGACAAATAATTTCTTTCCAACCCCACTTAATGTACAGCTGGTTTTTAGTCTTGGTTTTGGTCGCCGTTTAAACTGCTTCTTCGTGTTTCAATCAGGATCTTTTTCACATAATGTAGTCGTATGTGATCCATTTTTCATCCTCAATCATCATCCTTTCAAGAAATGGGTCGATTTAATCCTGTTTCGCCAAGGTTTCAGAGATGAAAATTCGATCCAAAAATTTGTTTGTGTTAATTGATGTGGCACCTTAACATCAAGTTTTTCTTTTTAATCCAACTTCGTGCAAATAATTAAAAACTGTCTTTTGGTCAATATTTAGCTTCGGAGCGATGCTGCGACTGCTAACACGCCGGTGAAATTTTAGTGATTTTATCAACATTATTAACAGCGGGCCTACCCGTTTGAGGTGCATCTTCAACGTCAAAATTACGTGAGAAAATCGACGAGGCCCAAATTACACGTAATTTGCTGTTATTGTATCAGGACCATAAACACCATTCACAATTTCAGCCACTTAGCTTACATTTTCACCCCTTTTTCAAGGAAAAGCTGGAAAATTTGCCCACTTTCCTCTTTTTTGGTTTCCATTTTTAACTCCCGTTAACCCACAGTAAAATGAACCAAATAAAAAGCAGCAGAGTACTAAAAACATGAGTAAATTAAATAGAACGACATCACTAAGACTCCTGAGCTTCGACGCAGATTCCATCAGTACATACTACAGCAAACAGATTCAACGCGTATCGAAGCTGTACGTGATTTAAAGCTTCCACCATTTTAGGTTAAACGACCTGCACTTTGGTACGCCCAAATGGAAAAGCACACATTGCGTCTTTTTGGATAGCTAAAATTCAATTCCTTCATTTCAAATTTGGATTTTAACATTTTGAAGTATGCAGCTGACATCATGGAAAAGCTACCAGCACTCAACAGGTACGACGAATTGAAACGACAACTGATTGCGTGTTTCACGGATATGCCTGAAAGCAAATTTTCGAAGGATTTAACAGATGTGAAACTAGGACAAAAGTGTCCATCACAGTTTTAACGTGAAATTCTGTCATTTGCTGGAGAACAGTTGTCGCAAGTTATAGCAATCTTGACCGTGGCTAGTGATTCCAAAATAAAGGTTTTGATTGAAACGGCCTATCGAATTATGGAGGAAGTTAGTGCCACGTCAGAATGAACATTGTCTGCAACAGAAAAAGAAGACAAAAATGTTACATGACAAACGACACTAGAAAGGTTTACGGAAAGAATCAACAAACTGGAAGTACATATACGTAGAAGCAGAAGTTGAGGTCGTTCGATATTCCTACCAGGTGAAAAACATGATCCAAGTGTCTGCTACTATCATCGAAAATTCGGTAGAAAAACAAGAAATGTCGTGAACCATGTTCCTTTCCCAAAAGCGTTGGAACACTAAAGACACCATCATCAAATTGTGCGGTCAGTGATGATGGAAAAATGCAGAACCGCTTCTTAATTACCGATAAAAATACTAAAATGACTTTCCTAGTCGACACGGGTGTGGATATAGTAGTACTATCACACTCGAAACGTTTTAAAATATACTGCGACGGATTATTTTCTTAACGTTGCCAATGGATCAATAATCAAAACGTTTGGTGAAAAATGATTAGTGCTGAATTTTGGACTCCACAGAGGATTCAAACGGACATTCTGCGTTGCAGACCAATCATCGGTGCATATTTTTTACAATATTTTAATTTATTTGTTGTTATTCTTTCTTGAAAAGCCGTTGGGACTTTCTTTGTTGTGTGAGAAAACGCGTTTTGACTGGTTTGAGTCATCTTCAGTGTTTTATAAGTTGACCTTCGGGGCAAATGTTTGGTAGACGGCGAAACAAAAATGAAAACTGCAGCTTGAGTTGTTCTAATAATTACATCTCCAATTTTAATCATATTAAGAAATAATGAACTCTACGAAATACTCGCTAAATTTCCTTCCATCACAAATTTGCACGCTACGACACTCCTGAATATCCAGTAAAACATTAGATAGTTACACACGGAACGCCAGTTGCTGATTGCCCTAGATGCTTAAAGCTGGAAAAATATAATGCAGCAAAGAAATAGTTCGAGCACATTATAGAAATCGGAGTCTATCGATCGTCCAAAAGTCAATGGGCCAGTCCATAACATTTGGTACAAAAGAAAAATAAAGAATGGTGGTTTTGTGATGATTTCTGCCGTTTGAAAGCCATTAAAATTCGAGATCGCTATCCTGTAGCAAACTTCGAAGATTTTGCAAACAATCTGCATGGAAAATGCATACTTTTGACTGTCGATTTGATTTATGCTATCATCAGGTTCTCATAGCAGACGACGATACCCCAAAAACTAATTTAATCACTCCATTTGGTTTGCTCAAATATCTTTACAAATGCTGCACAGACTTTCTAGCCGTACGTAAACCTTGTGCTTCAAGGTCTAGACTTTTGCTTTCTCTACTTAGATGACACATTGTGGTCAGTATGGTCTAGTGGTTAGAGCATGAGACGCACAAGCCGAGGGTCCCTGGTTCAAATCTCGTTGGTGAACAATGTGATTTATTTCAGGGGATTTTTTGGACAGACGACGAGTGTCCGCTTAGTGGCGATATGTACTGATTTAATCAAGATAATATCATAGCTGAGCAGACACACGGGAACATGGTACTGACCAAACCAATTTCCAAAAAAAAACAAGTTGGGTAAACAGACCGATACTCATGTCAGAAGGGTTTTGTATTCAATTTACAAAATGCAGTCACCAGATCGAATCAAATCAAGAAACATGTCAAACACGATTTCATTGGAGAAAATATGAAATACGAAGATCATACTATTTTTAACAAAGTTGAACGAATTTCGACATCTGAGGTTTTTGGTATTGTTATACTCATAAACATCTCCCTTGATAATTATTTCAGATGTCCATCCGCGACGGAGGAAACACATTTTTCATGTATTTCCCCCCTGTGCCCCCACTGAAGCAAAAACTGACAGTTTAACAACTGTTTTGAAAAGCTCCCATGAAGACTTTCATTTCATACTCATATCGGCTACGTTTGATGAATTTTTTTCAGCGGCCACTATTTTGTTTTACGATCACTGATACCAATAGCTGAACTGAATCTCAAAGATATACATGACACCTATCATTCCTGAAATTTTCATGCATATCCTAACAAAACTGTAGGGTAAAAAGCGCATGTTGTTCCATAGCCATATGTTGCCATAGTAATAAATGCAGCGCATATTGTTCCATAGTCGTAAAGAAAAATTCAAACCGCTATAACTTCGCTAAATATGATTCAATCTTTATGATAGGATAGATCAATCTTATGAATAGACATATACGTACTAAATTTCATTGAATTTAAGGGTACCGTTAAGATTTTATTCAAGAAAACATAAAATCGATAAATCATACTATTACTAACAAAGTTGAGTGAATCTCGACTTCTCATGCGACTCCTAACGTATTTGTTGTTGTTGTACACACCAAGGCCTACATTCCTGATTTTTTTCCGATTTTTCGGATCACAGGTGTCCAATCGCGAGGGGGGGGGGGGGAAACAAATTTTTCCTGTATTTCCCCTCGCTGCCCGCCCCTCGAAGCAAATTTTGCCAAACTAAGACCTGTTTTGAAAAGTTCTCATCAAGACCTTTCATTTGATACCCATATTGACTACCTTCAATGAATTTTTTTTCGGGGGGTCACTCTTCTATATGGGGAGATCCCCCTTATATACCTTATAAAATTTTTTTGTAGTTGAACTTTGAAGAGATCACCACTTTACACCTACGCGCATAATTTGATGTTTCTAGCTTAAGTGGTTTCCGAGAACAACTGCTGTGAAACACGGACGGACGGACGGACAGACTGGTCACGAAACTAGTAGGGTTTTGTAAAATTATTTTACAAAACCCTTAAAAAATCAATACGGTAATGAAAATGAGATACTCTAACTATCTCTAAGCGAAGGCCCGAGATGGGCTGTAGTACTAAAAAGAAGAAGAAGACATATTGGTATCCTCAAAAGGCCCAGTGGAACAGAGAAGATATATTTATACATTGTTTGTGAAACTATCTTAATATGGAATCAATATGAGCTCGAGTAAATCCAACTATGGAAAAGAGAAAGTCTAATATTTGGATTACCCCATCAGGAACGATGGAACGAAAGTAAACAACGTCCTAAATGCAGAAAAGCTGACTTATATTGTTCAGCTGCGAAGATATTCGGGACTCTTGCCTTTTGATCGAAAATTTATGAGAAACACCACCGAAGTACCATAACTACTCAACGTCCTACAAGGAAAGAGCAAGAAAAATTATGAAACGACAATAAGTTTGGAACGAAATCACAGAAAAAGCGTTTGAGAGAAGTAAAAGCTTACCCGAAACTACAGCCATTCGTACTCATCCTACACCCGCCATTCCACTAGCACTAAATGCAGATGCTTCGAAATTGCCACGAAAGCGGTATTGGAGTAGTATCATGAAAAAGAGTGAAAAACACTTGGATTTTTTTCAAACAAATTTAGAAACACACAAAAAAATTATAGCACGTATTACCCGGAGCTTCAAGCAATGTATTCGGCGAAAAAGCATTTTCAAGAAAAACTAGAAGGGAGAAAAATCGTTATAAAAACGTTTGCATTTGCACAGAAGTTGTCAAAAGCATCACCATGATAAAATCGACAATTGTCTTATGTTTCGAAATTTATAATATATGTCAAAGGAGGTAGCCACATTGTACCTGATGCTTTATCTCACCTCAAGGAGATTACAACTAGCGCTATGGATCCAATTGAAATCGCAAAAGGACAACAAGGCAATCATCGAAACAGAATCTACAAATCAAAAGATTCCCTGTTCATAATTATCCCTTTATCTTTTGTAACGTATCAATGAAAATCGTGAGACCAATAATCCCCAAGCTACTCAGAAGGCAAGCATTTGAATATGCTCATCGTTTGACGCACCCAGGAATAAAAGCTACAGAGAAATTGATTCGAAAGCGTTAGATGTAACCGAAGATGAATCAAAACATTGTGCCATGGGTAAAAAGTGGTATCAGCTGTCAACGATTCAAAATTAACTGGCATACTGTACAACTTCCAATGTCATTTGCATCAAGAGAAATTGATTCAATCACGTGCACTGTTCACTAAAGCAGTAGTGACGATGATCGACAGATTTTCACACTGGATGGAAGCAGCGTCTATCATTGACATTTTGGCTGACACGGTTGCGACAGCATTTTAACATATGCTGGCTGAATAGCGCGATTTGTAACCTCGCGCATAATAACCACAGACAGAGGCAGTCAATTTGAGTTATCCCTATTCAAAGCGCTTACAAAATTGATAGGATAAAAAAACACCAAACCAACGCCATATCAGCCAGCTTCAAATGGCATTATAGAACGATGGCATGGAACATCGAAAGTTGCTCTCATATGCCATGAAACAACAAACTGGATCAATACATTGCCAGTCATGTTGTTGGGATTGGGTACCGTCTACAAGGAGGTAATGAAGGGCTCACCAGCCGAAATACTTTACGGTGTAACGCTATGACTGCCTGGAAAGTTTTTCGTGGATGACGAAGTACCCAACGATTTTTGATTTTTTTGGATGAATTTCAGCGTAATTTAAGGAGACTAAAACCATACACAGCAACACATCACCATTCTGCCAGTATTTTCGTACTCAAAGGTCTAAAAACATCTAGTTAAGTCTTTTCACAAGTCGTTGAATTCCGAAAAACTCTTCAAGAGTCTTATACCCAGCCACATAAAGTAATCAGAGTACTAAATGCAAAAGGACCTGAGGGAAATAAACGTATCAACGCGATTTCTAAAGCCAGTATTCATCCCAAATCATAATTTACATCTAATACAAGAAGACATAAAAAGAACATCAGTACGCCCAGAGTCGTAAAAACATATGTTGGACTGAAGACGAAAGCTGTCAGATTCAACGCGGGAAGAGGCAGTGCTGATCGTTTAACTTTGCCATTTATATGTGGAAGTCTAACAGACTCGGATTTTTATAGCTCAACTCTTTCACTTCTACTTGGGCTACTATCCAAAACACTCGTTTCATCGTAAACGCATATAAATCGCTTTTGATTGCAATTTTTTTGATCCTATTAATATTGACCACTGTAGCCATCTACCGAGAAATCGAGGATTTTATTTTCCTTAACATATTATTTAAAATCGACCTAGACACTCAATTTTCTTCGGACTTCCATAAAAATTTCAAGAAGAGTGTTTTACTGGAATAAGTTCTACTTGCCAAGTATTCATGAAATTTAAAATGGAACAAAATGGAGGCTGCTTTGTGTTTATCAAAGGAACCCTCATTCTTTCATAAATAATTCAGCGATTACTTGTATCTTGAACGGGTTCATAATTCAAGTCAATGATCCGTGTCAGAAAAGTTGTTTTGAACCTTTGCATAGTTACATGGCCCTTCTGATAGGAGCACTCTCCTGCTTACTCTACTTGTTTCAATGCTACACCTTCTATTAACTTATTTTTTAGGGTTTTGTACTAAAATTCCATCATATATCCGAAGCAGTTTGGCTTTCAAAAGAACAAGAATACTTTCGATGCGTTACTTTTTGTCTCACGTTACATCAATTAAAGTCTTGATAAAGGAGATTATGTTATTGCAATTTTTGTGGACCTGACGAAAGCGTTTGATACGGTTGATCATGACCTGTTACTTCAAAAACTTGAATTGTGTGATATACAAGGAAAACCAAAACAGATTTTTAAAAGTTATTTAGATTCCAAAGAACATCAGTTAAAAATGTCTTGCGCAATCTAGCGCCAATGAAATCGGGAATTCCTCAAGGATCCATACTTGGACCAACCTTGTTTTTGCTATACACCAATAATTTGAATATATGTAAACTGAAAGCTCACCACACATTATATGCTGATGATACTGTTCTTCTATATTCAGGACATGATAAAGTTGCCATGGGATTATCGTCAACGAGGATCTAAATAAATATCGCTCATGGCTTACCAAAAACAAGCTAGCATTGAATACTACAAAGACAAAATAGATGATTTTTAAACAGAAGAATAAGGAAGACATAGAAGTTGACCTAAAAATTAACGGCGAAAACTTGCAAAGAGTATTTGAAATTGAATATCTCGGTCTTACCATAGATCATCGTTTGACATGGTTGCCACACATAAATTATTTGAGGAAACAACTAGCACCAATGATAGGAGTGTTGAGAAGATATGGAGGTTTTCCAATGCATATAAAGAAGCTTCTATTAAATGCATTTGTACTGACAAAGCTACATTATGCGGTGGTCATTTGGAGCCAATCGTCAAAGCAAAACCTTAATATTATATCTACTTACTAAAGCCTATAAAAATATTCTAAACCTTCAAATTCTCACTCCAACAAGACTAGTGTATCAACGGACCTTCAGTCAAATCATTACTATGGAGAAATCGAAGTTTATTGTCACATGTCTAAGTTTCAGTGAATCGGAACGAAGCCCCTTGATAAAAGTATCACTAATAAATCAATATAGTTCAAAAAATGCCAACAATATACCTTACGCTAGAACTGATCGACTAAAGAACGATGAAACGAATGATGCTCTGCTTATATACAACATTCTTCCAGAAACAGTGAAAAACGTAAGCTCATTATTGGTTTCTAAGAAAAGACTTAAGGAACATCTAATAAATTCAAATTAATGATAAGTCCGGAGGATTGAAAATACAGTATCTTAGGGCATTTTAGACCCTAACGTCGAGATACTGAAGACAGCTAGTTTTTATAAACTCAGAGTTTTTTTTACTGCGGCGTATTATTTTTTTTATCTCTGAGGATATTTCACGAATCGGACTAGATTAGCAGGAAAGAAGGACTTCACAGCATTCGGTATGCGCTTTATATCGATGTTTTAGCATTGCCTGGAGGCACGCGTAGGAATTGACGACGTGTGAAGTGCAGATCACACGAGCATTGTGCGATGATGGAGAATGATGGAGAGAGTGGTAGGGAATGGAGGAATTTAAAGAAAAAATACAAAACCCTATTAAAACTGGTACCTGTGTCGGTCGGTCCGTCCATCCGTCTGTATTTTTTTTTCCGTAGCACTACAGCCCCTTTCGGGCCTTCGCTTAGAGATAGTTAGAGCATCTCATTGTCATGATCGAATGCATCGGCACTCCACAAGGTGATATGATCATCATCACACTTTTGCCGTGTGTCCGCCCACCCAGCTGCGATATGCTTTGATTTTAAGCCAGCACGTATCATAACTGAACAGGCTTATAGTCCGTCCGAAGAATCACTAGAACTCATTCTCGTCTGTATGCCATAGCAGTTTTTCTCCGAAACTATAAAGGCTACATCCATGAAACTTTGTGGAAAGGTTGGAAGTTATGATTTGTAGGAAGTTTTATGGTGAAAAAAAAATTCAAAGAATTTTAATGGGGCCCCTCCATATAGAGGAGTGACCCACAACAAATTTTTTTTCATCAAATGTGGTCAAGCGGGGTGTCATATGAAAGGTCTCAATGAAATCTTTTCAAAACTGGTCTTAAAATAACTTAGTCTGAATCGAGGGAGGCAGAAGAAGGGGAAATGCACGAGATTGATTTAGGCGTACTCTCCTCGCTATTGAAAATCTTTCATCCGAAAAAAAATCATGAGTGTACCCCTTTGCGAGCACTACAACAACAAATACCTCAGAAGTTGAAATTCACTCAAATGTTAGTCATAGTATGATTTATCAATTTTACACTTTCTTGAATAAAATCGCAAGGACAGCCTCAAATTCAAAAGGTAAATGTGAATTTATAAGTTTAATCATTACAAAAAATTTCAGAAAGATCGAATCGTATTTAAGAAAGTTATGAGGGCTTAAGTCTTCCTGTATTACAACAGCAACTATACATGGCTATGGGGCGATATGCGCTTCCAATCAACTCAGACACTACGGGCTTCTTCTTCTTCTCTTAGCACTACAGCCCCTTTCGGGCCTTCGCTTCCTGCAAACAGCGCCTCCAACTGTCTCGGTCCGTTGACCGCGTCTTCCAATGCCGAGCAGCGATGAACTGTCTTCGTCGACCGAGTCAGACCAGCGTTTCCTCGGTTTCCCCACTGGCCGCCGGCCTTCAGTTCTCCCAACGAATACCTTCTTGGGTATCCATTGTTCGCCCATACGATTCATGTGTCCAGCCCATTGCAGCTTCCGCAGTCTTACAATCCTTGAGACCTCCGGTTCGTCAAAAATTTCATACAGCTCATGGTTGTATCGAATCCGCCATTGCGGGGACCAATGGCTTCGCTCCGATTATTCGTCTCAGGACCCGTCGCTCAAAGGCGTTCAATATATTTGCGGATGCTTGGGTTAGGGTCCATGTTTCACACCCATCGCATAACACAGGTCTTATCACAGATTTGTATACGTGGAGCTTTGTTTTCCTGTGTATGCAGCTTTGAGAATTTGTTTAACGGGTGGTAAAACAAAATGGTGGACGTTTTGAATGAGAATATTGCATGAAATTGTGTAATTTTTGCGAATTTCAACATTTAAGGTACATGCTGTTAACACTTGATTGAATCTATCAATTACTCGCTGAAGATGAGCAGCTAAAAACAATCGGTGAAAAAATTATGAAGGTGGAGCCAGTAACAAATAACTGGACGGTTGAATTTCTTACAACTTTGCTAATAATATAAATTAAATATTTTCGCCAGTAAAACTGTATTATTATGATGAAATTGAATGAAAGTAGATATTTAAGGGTATTTTGAAAGGCCCGTATACTCTACGAGTTTTAAAAGAATGTACAGAAGTTATGTATGTTATTCCTACATGAGCTTTCCACCAAACCAGACACTCCCCTTTTGATAGTATTTTCTCGATTTTAGATTCGGCTTAGTCAATGGTTTTAGCAATATTGCCACAAAATGTTGGCTGGTTAAAATGGAATAACACCGGTTTTACTTTCAAAGCAAAAATATATTTATTGTGCATGTTAATAAAGTTGTTCTTTAATTAAATCATTCTATACTCGTATGTCTGCATATCGTTTGTTAAGCGCAATACCCTTCTGTCTACCCAACTTATTTATTTTTAAACTATGTGTCAATCAATTAACAATAAAATTAAGCATTTATTGCATTTTAAGAGCATGAATTAAATTTCAAAGCCACTGACAATTTCGTTCATGAAATTATGAAACGCGAATGGAGCATCAAATGAATTCTAATTATACCAGTGGGAATCTAGGATACATGCAAACGCAAATTTATTTTGTGGATCCGCTTCTGACCAATTGCTATCATGCAACAAACGAGCAAAATTGTGAACGACGGTAGGGATATTAATTCTCATCTAACACCCTCAACAATTCATACCGTCATGCTCGTGTGTACTGCTATATCCAGGGATAAGTTCAAAATAGATGGGGGACAATAGTCGGTGATGACGTTATTATAAAATTCAATCGTGTACATCCGCTAGAATGAGTAGTATCCTCCGGGAATGTCCTTGCAGAGAAGTTTGTGCTACGTTGCTGAACTGATAAATAAATTAGTTTGTTTTTTATTGAAGCAGCATCATATGGGAGAATGAGTAATAATGTATCGATTTTAGATATACTATTCTATATTATTGACCTTGGGATGAATGATGTGGTAAATGTGAGTTTATAAGTGTTAAGGAGATTTTCATGGCTAATAAACTTTGAAGCGCCATTCTGTCTCGAATCTATGGTTTTATTCTTTATTACTCGTAGAAGTAAACATCAATCAATCTGACGACATGGAGTGCACGCCAAGCAATGAAAAAATGAATTGGGAGGTTTGGATTCATTTTTAATCCTTGTATATTGAGAATCTATTGATTTTATAGCCCATAAAAAAGCTCCCCCAATCAATATTAAGCCAAATAATCAAAGGTTGGCCCAAGGATACAAATTCCATGTAAATAATGACTACAAATCATATCAATCAATGTTGAATACTGTATCGGCTAGTCCTTTAGCTAAGTAATAGCGTGTGGGTCGATACCTTTGGAAAACCAATGTTCGAGAATCTGTTTAATAATTTCTATGTCAATAACGCTCTTTGGATTGATTATTAACATAGCATGACCTAATTTGGGCTTGGTAAAGGATTAATTGAATTGAAAATTAAATCCCTTACATGCATTGATATGTTAATGGAAGAATACAAACGTTTTGTGGGTCTCCTAATGCTACTTAAAGCATTAGCATGAGGTTGAATGAACATTTAAATAGAATAATTCATCCCAAGTTATATGGTCTGCTATTGGTTTAAGCTGACCACCTTATTGAATTTGATTTGATTAATGCTTGAACGGATTTAAATCGGGGCTGAAACTTGAATGTTAGAAATGAATTTTGTATTAAATGCATGAAATTTGCACGTGATTGCATTGAACATTAAATTTTTAGAATATTAGAAGCATCGATACAATGTATGGTTTATTAGCTAGTAGAACTAGTTTACGTATGCTGAAGTACGTTCCTGATATGTTTGCTTATGTTATGTTCATGCCCTATAGTTTTAAAGTCTATACGAATTCCGAGAAAACAAGAGGAAAAGAAGGGAATATACTTATTTATCCTGTTCTTTTCTTCTTTTGTCAGTGTTTAAAAGCCTTCTTGCTGCTGAGTGAGCAACACCATAATAAAAGTCCTGCATTATGGTACTCTGATGAAACTGGTACTGCCGCTATCTGGGTTCGGAACAGTGACTTTCAAGCGGAGAGTTGTGGACGGGGGGATGGTTTCGTGTGGGTTCGTTGCTCAGGGATCACCTTTTTTAGTGTGTACCTAACGCCTAACGATCCGATATCATCTTTCCAAGCCAAGCTTAATGCTCTGGAGGGTTCTGTCTCGAACGCAGAGGGAAAAGTGCTCGTTGGGGGCGACTTCAATGCTAAAGCAATCGAATGGGGCATGCCTCAGACGGATCCGCGAGGAAAACGAATCCTAGAAATGGCGTCCAGGACGGCCCTCGTCGTACTAAACTCCGGAAATACGCCGACTTTCCGCCGTATTGGCTGTGAGGGAACCATACCGGACGTGACATTCGCCTCGGAGTCCTTAGTACGGAGGATACACAACTGGAAAGTATTAGAGGACTACTCAGCCAGTGATCACCAGTGCATTCTGCTTGAGATAAGTGATGCTATCTCCCGACGTCCGTGCTCTCGGCCTTCTACAACTGGATGGAACATTGGAAGAATGGACGTTGAGAGGTCCGTCAAGGTTCTCACAGCAGGTGAGCCGCTGCAGGGAGCTCCGGAGGGGACGGAAGAACTGGCAGCTCAAGACGTGGTGGACTCTACTATGAGCATAATCACGACTGCTTGCTGCGCTTCTATGCCCCGTCAAAGACCCCAGCACGGCAAGCCCCCAGTGTACTGGTGGTCTACTGAAATCGCTGAAAAGCGGAGGGAGTGTCACAAGCTTCGGCGTGAGGCTCAACGGGCGTGGAACCGTGACGAGGCAAGCAACCAGGTGGCAGCATATAAGTCGGCCAGGAAATGCCTTCGCAAACTGATCAACAGTAGCAAGACTCGCTGCTGGCAAGACCTAGTGGACAATGTGAACAAGGATCCGTGGGGCCTTGGCTACAAGCTGGTCATGGGGAAACTTGGTGCCCTACGGAAGCCTTGTATACATGACGCGGAAAAGATGGACGCGATAGTGCGGGGACTCATCCCCGCCCATCCCGTCCGTGTTGACGCTGTCCATGGTGAAACAGCAGTCGAGTGCCCACTCTTCACACAGCTGGAACTGGAGGAGGCAGTCCTCTCCTTGAAAGCGAGGAAGCCTCCAGGTCCAGATGGTGTTCCAGCTGAGGTGTTGCGGCTCGTCTATCACCATTGTCCTGACTTGCTGCTCAGCACATTCAACGCTTGCCTACGGGACGGGGTTTTCCCGGTACGATGGAAGGTGGCGAGGCTCGTGCTGATCAGCAAGGGGAAGGGAAATCCCGAATCGCCGTCTGCATACCGCCCGTTATGCATGCTAGACACGGCTGGGAAAGTGCTAGAGAAACTCATCAAGGGAAGACTCACTGACGCGATTCGTGCTGCTGGGGACCTATCTCCTCGGCAGTACGGCTTTAGAGCAGGACGTTCTACCATTGATGCGATTGCAGAAGTGGTGAACGCGGTCCAAAAGGCAGAGGCATATAGTCGCACCAAGCGACGGATCGTCCTGTTGGTGACACTCGACGTCAGGAATGCCTTCAACTCCGCTAGATGGGTGGATATTCTGGACACGCTGGAAAACTCTTTTCAAGTTCCAGAATATCTAATGCGGCTTTTGAGGAACTACCTAAAGGACCGAAGCCTGCTCTACGACACGACACAGGGCCAACAAAGGATGGAAATTACATCGGGTGTTGTCCAGGGTTCTATCCTTGGTCCGGACCTGTGGAACATGTCTTACGACGGGCTACTGAGACTTCAGATGCCAGATGAGTCGCGCTTGGTCGGCTATGCGGATGATGTTGCGGCTCTGGTCGCCGGACGCAACGTTGAACAAGCGCAACTTAGGCTAGGTATGCTAATGCGCCGAGTGAGGGACTGGATGACTGCTTGCGGGCCTAGTTTAGCACTGGAGAAAACCGAAGTGGTCATCTTGACAAAAAAGAGAATCCCTAGAGTAAGGATGATCAGTATTGGAGATATACAAACGAATCGAAGCCAGTGGTGAAGTACCTGGTGCTATTGATCGACTCGAAGATGAGTTTCTCTGAGCAAATCAGGGCAACGGCTGAGAAGGCTGCTTCGGGAATATCGGCCCTGAGTCGACTTATGGCCAACGTAGGGGGACCCAGCCCATCAAGAAGACGCCTCTTGATGAGTGCTGTAGGGTCAGTGCTACTGTACGGAGCAGAGGTATGGGGCGACGCTCTTAGCAAGGAGGTATACCGAAAACGATTGGCACAGGTACAGAGAAGAGGAGCACTGAGAATTGCATCTACGTATCCAACAGTCTCCGACTCGGCGGTGAGAGTGATTGCAGGCGTGATACCTGTCGCCCTCCTTGCTAGGGAGCGCCGCGCTATTTACCTGCGCCAAAACGAGGATGCGAGGGAGATGGTTGTCCGCGAGGAGAGACAACGCTCGCTCAACGATTGGCAGCAGTCTTGGGTGAATTGCACGAAGGGAACGTGGACTGCGCACCTCATCCCGGATGTGAGACCGTGGCTGAATCGAAGGCATGGTGAGACTGACTTCTATCTGACCCAGCTTTTGAGCGGGCACGGGTGTTTTTAGTCTTACCTGCACAAGATCGGTAAGTCACGGTCTCCCGATTGTCGGTTTTGCCCAGGAGAGGAGGACAATGCCTGTCACACATTTTTTGCGTGTACAAAATGGGCCAGGCTGCGAAGGGAACTCTACAGGGAGACGGGAGAGCTCACCCCGGATAATATAGTTGTGGTGATGCTCGAATCGGTTGACAAATGGAACCAGGCAGCACATTTTGCTCGGGCAGTCCTAAAATATAAAAGAGACTCACAACAGCCGGAGGCGCTGGGGCTGGGGGATCGCTCTTCTGGCATTTCCTCTTCCCCTCTCCCCTCTCGCTAGGAAAGGGACTCCCCAGCTTGAAGGCGCCCCACGGCGTAACAAAACGAGACCTGGCCCGAAGTAATGTGTCAAACGGTTCCAGGCTAGGTTCTCAGATTGACAGGGGAGGTGTTTAGTGGGTAGTCCAAGGGTATCCTCCATGGGAGTCCCACACTGCCAGACTCGGTCGGCATAAATGCCTTCACCTCCCTACCACAAAAAAAAGCCGAAAATTCATGAAATGGTCTTATCAAAAATTTTCACTTGGAAGAGAGGGGAGACACTATTAGAAAACAAGTTGGGTAGACAGACCTACGCTCAGTTCAGAAAGCTTTTGTATTCAACTTACTATATGCAGTCACCAATAATGAATAAAGTCAAGAAAAAAGTCAAAGAGATATGCACGTTTAATTGAAAATCGACTGTTTCTCCATTTTTAAAGGTCGCCGTTTTGTTGCAAACTAACAAAAATCACTCATATAATGAATTCCTAAAAATATGTATTTATGTTATTGATCTTATCTGAAAATGCAGCATCTGATTCGATGGAGCATTCATGAAGTACCAAAATGTGTGTTATTGTTGTTGTAATTGGAGAAATTTCAAATGGCTATAACTTCCGTGTATATCATTGGATTTTCATCAAACTTACATGATATAAGAACCTCTTGTGAGACAACTTAAGAGTCGAATTTCGTTGAGTTTAAGGGTATTGATACGATTTCATTGGGGAAAATGTAAAATTCAAACATCATACTATTATTAGCAAAGCTCAGGGACTCTTGACGTATTTTTTGTTGTTGTACTTATAAACACCTACCTCCATAATTTTTTCAGAGTTTTTAGATCACAGGTGTCCAATCAGGAGGGCGGACACAAATTTTTCATGTATTTCCCCTTCCTGTGCTCCCCTCGGAACAAAAAATGTCAGTTTAAGACCTATTTTGAAAAGTTTCCATCAAAATCTTTGATTCAACACCCATATCGGCGACCTTAATCGATTTTTTTCAGGGGCCACTCCCCTCTATGAAAAGACCTCCCTTAAGAACCCTACACATTTCTTTTGTAGTGGAACTTTTAAGAGGACACCACTTTGCACGCATACACAAAATTTTACGTTTATAGCTTATACAATTAGGGAGAAAAAGTGCTGTGACATACGGACGGATGGATAGACAGGCGTGATCATAGTAGTTTTGTAAAATTAATTTACAAAACCCTAAAATGATCGTTTGCTCTCAACACCTCAGAACTTTCAAGCATTTTTCCATTGGAGTCAATGCACTGCCTGTACTATTTTTGCCACCATACTTTCATGTGGAACATGGCCATAGGTCAGCAATGAGCCAAGGGTCCATCTTCCCTTCATATCATCTCTCAAGGACTGTCGCTAATTATTGAGCAAGCGTTGTCTATCCTATTGATTATCGCCTTCACTTCTATGTATGTATATCGATTTTATTGCGTGCATAATAAAAAACTCGAAGGGGAAAATCATTGTGATAACCAGCACTACAGTTTTACAATGCCAAAATACAGATATGTATATTGTCGTATTAAAATTGCCCAAAATGCAAAAGCGATCCTCAGCAATCTTCGTCTCTATAGTTGCACCAGGCGCTTCGAGTACAGTTACTTGCTTCGAGCATTGTTTCACTTTTTTTTATCTCTATAGTTCCATAGACTTAACGGTGCCCATCAAGAGTCGCCTCTTAAATGAAATGGGTCGCTCGACGTTGGTCAAAGTCGACTGAGAGCCTGTTGTGGCTTTATCTACCTTTTTCGTTATTACTCCCGGTTTGTGTCTTGACAACTCTTACACTGATTGTCTGCAATGTAGCCGTAGCTTATATCAATAACAGCTTAGCAAAATAATGATTGAAATTAACCCATTTGTTCCCAGAAAAAAAAATGTTTGCAAGTTCTTTCATTTTTGAATGCAGCATTATTTTGTTTAATTTCGAAACATTTTTTACACAAGAAAACCTTTTTTCAGTTTTTACGCGCATTAAAAGCAAAAATGCAGCACGACGCGGGTAATATATTGGTAAGTCTAAAAAGTATTGAGCCTTTTTAGGGTTTTGTACTAAAATATAAAACCCTATTGCAATCACGACCTGTGTCCGTCTGTCCGTCCGCCCGTCTGTATGTCACAGCACTTTTTCTCCGAAACTATAGAAGCTACAGCCATGAAACTTTGTGGAAAGGTCAGAAGTGGTGACTTCTTGAAAGTTCAATGGTGGGAAAAATTTTCAAAGGGGTTTGAGGGGGTCTCTCCATATAAGGAAGTGACCCCCCCAAAAAAAATTTTCACCATTGATAGTCGAGTAGGGTGTCATTGGAAAGGTCTCAACAAGATCTTTTCAAAACAAGTCTTAAAATTGCCTTATGAGTACCGAGGGGGGCAGGGGAAGGGAAAATGTACGATCTTTTCGCGTACCCCCCCTCGCGATTGGACACCTTCCATCCGAAAAATCTGAAAAAAATCATGGATGTAGGCCTTAATGAGTACAACAACAACAAATACATGAGAAGTCGAAATTCACTCAACTTTGTTAGTAATAGTATGATTTACTGATTTTATGTTTTCTTAAATAAAATCTAGACGGTACCCTTAAATTCTACAAAATTTAGCACACAGATGACTATTTATAAGGTTGACCTTCTCTGCAAGTTTCATAAGGATCGAATAATACTTAACGAAGTTATAGCGATTTGAATTTTCCTGCATTACTATGGAACAATATGCCCTGTATTACTATGGAAACATATGGCTATGGAGCCATATGCGCTTTTTACCGACTTAGAAACTACAGCTTTGCTAGGATTCGCATGAAAATTTCAGGAATGATAGGTATCATGAAGATGAGTATATACAATTGAAACAAGTCGGAAAAGCAGGAGAGAGCTCCTAGCAAAAGGGCTTTGTAACCATTCTAAGATTCTAAAAAAATAGGCCATGAATCGATGATTACAGCAGAGAGGAGTGGCCCCTGAAAAAAAATTTCATGAAATATATGTATCAACTGAAAGTTCTTAATGAGAGCTTTTCAAAACAGTTCTTAAACTGACAGTTGGGTGGAATGCATGAAAAATGTGTTTCCTCCCTCGCGAATGGACACCCGTGATCTTAAAAAATCTGAAATAATTATCAAGGGAGATATTTGTGGGTATAACTATAACAAATACCTCAGAAGTCAAAATTCTTTCAACTCTGCTAATAATAGTATGATCCTCGAACATGACGTCTTTCTTGATTTTATTCGTTACTGGGTACTGCATTTTGTAAGTTGAGTACAAAACCCTTCTGACATGAGCATAGGTCTGTCTACCCAACTTGTTTTGCCATTTTTCGATGGAATATTGCGTTAAAATGGATTTTATTTAAGTACCTATTACCCATTATTATCTTTGACCTTTTGCCATATTTTGGGTAGAGCCAATATTCTATCTGTGGTTTATCTTGGCCAGGTGATTTTCACAGTCCATTTTTGAAGTGAATTTCTTCTCATTAAGAAAGCTTTTTTAGAGACCGAAACAAACGGTGGTCTGATGGTGCAATGTCTGGACTATATGGTAGATGCATCAAAATTTCCAGCCGCGCTCTCTCAATTTTTGCCGGGTCATCAACGGTGTGTGTGGTTCGGCATTGTCATGATGGAAGACAACGCCATTTCTTTTGATCAATTTTGGCTGGTTTTTTTGAATTGCTTGTTGCAATCAGGTTAATTGCTGACAGTACAGAGCCGAATTGAGTGTTTGGCCTGGTTCTAGCACCTCATGATACACAATTCCTTTCCAATCCCACCATACGCACAGCATAACCTTATTTGGTGTCAATCCTGGCTTTGAAGTCGTTTGTAATGATTCATCTTTTTCTGACCACGATCTTTTTTGACAACATTCTCGTAACTTACCCATTTTTCATCGCCCGTAATGATTTGTTTCAAAAATGGCTCGATTTCGTTGCGTTTTATTAGCATTTCTCAAATGGAAATTCGTTCGATCAAATTTTTTTGTTTTAATTCATGCGGCACCCAAACGTCAAGCTTCTTTGTGTATCCAGCCTTACGCAAATGGTTCAAAACTGTTTGATGATGGATATTCAGTTCCTGAGCAATGTTATGGCTGCTTATGTGTTGGTCTACTTCATTTTTTTGTAAGATTTCATTGACTTTTTCAGTGATTGGTCGACCTGAGTGAGGGGCATCTTTGACATCAAAATTTCCAGAACGAAAGCGAGTGAACCATCTCTTGGCTGTGGCTTTTGATAAAATATTGTTACATGTACAAATAATTACATGTACAAATAATTTTGCGAGCTACTGTCGCAATTGTTTTCATCATCATTAAGAACGTCAACGAATGAATTTACTCGAACCCACGAGAATCCAACAAGCATGATCAACATCTGCAAGTGACGTCACTCCATTCATGAACTTGCTCGAACCTACCAGGTACCTCTCGGTAGAACATTCGCCAATGTGCGAGAAATGGGTGAATAGGTAGAGACCCTATATAAAAGCGAGCTGAATGAATGGGGAGAATCATTCATTCGACCGCGAGAAGAACTGCGATTGTGTGTGGGAAGCGATATTCTTCGAGTAGTAGAAAAGTGTATTTCGTAATAGTGAAGTAATTTAGAAGACAATTGCGATAGTAAATTTATGGACAAGTGTTAGATAATTTTAATAGTGACAATTAAAATTAGTGAAAGTGTTAACTGATTATTGTGCATTTTATTTAATTGAATAAACTCTTTCAACTTAAATTAAAAGACATTGCGTTTTCACTTTCCCGGAACGTTAAAATTATAGGCCGTGAACGAACAACACGCGACAATATCTTGGCCGTAGATATGTACCACAAATTTTTTCACGAGCCTACGATGCATTCTCACCTTGATCGTAGCGATTTTGTAATCGTAGTGATATTGTAAAATATAAAATATTTTAAATGAATACAATTTTTGACACGAATGACGAAATACAAAACTATCCATATGAAAATTGTAGACTGGAATGTCACCTTTCAAACGCATGTCAGTGACAACGAACACCATCTAGTGACAAAAAAGGCTCAGTACTTTTAGACTATCCTAGACATTAATAATATAATACTCCTGAAAATGTATTTTGTTAATAATATAGCATCTCATGTAAGAAATCATCAACATACTCGTAGAAGAATTTACAAGTAAAAAAAATCTAATTTGAACTTATTTTATGAAAATCAATTGTGTATTTTTGGCGTATATGAACTTTACACTTATTACAAATAAAAATTGTCTGACTCTTACACTGAGCACCTTTTCTTTGTTGCTTGCCTGCACTTTCAGCAATAACGTGTCCGATATTGCTATCGGGATCCATATTAGTTAGGGACCTAGTCCTTCCTGTTTTTTCGGCATACTTCCATCTTTTTAGGGTTTTGTAAAATAATTTTACAAAACCCTTCTAAATTCGCGTCCTGTCTGTCTGTCTGTCCGTCTGTCTGTCCGTCCGTCCGTCCGTGTGTCACAGCAGTTTTTCTCGGAAACTACTTAAGCTAGAAGCATCAAATTTTGTATGTAGGTGTAAAGTGGTGCTCTCTTCAAGGTTCAACTGCAAAAAAATTTTATAAGGTATTTAAGGGGCGTCTCCCCATATAGGAGTGACCCCCCGAAAAAAAAAATTTCATTGAAGGTAGCCGATATGGGTATCAAATTAAAGGTCTTGATGAGAACTTTTCTAAACAGGTCTTAGTTTGGCAAAACTAGCTTCGGGGGTGCACAGGGAGGGGAAATACACGAAAAATTTGCTCCCCCCCCCTTCGCGATTGGACACCTGTGACCCGAAAAATCTGAAAATAACCAAGAATATAGGCCTTGATGAGTACAACAACAATAAATACGTGAGAAGTCGCAATTCACTCAACTTTGTTAGTAATAGTATTATACCCTTAAAGTAATAGTATTATACCCTTAAATTCTATGAAATACACAGATGACTATTAATAAGAGTGATTAACCCTGCAAGTTTCATAAAGATTGAGTCATATTAAGTGAAGTTATAGCGGTTTGAATTTTCCTGTATTACTGTGGAACAATATGCGCTGCATGTATTACTATGGCAACATATGGCTATGGAACAACATGCGCTTTTTACCGACTCAGACACTACAGTTTTGCTAGGATTTGCAGGTGGTGTCATGAATATCTTTGAGAATCGGTTCAGCTAGTGGTATTAGTAATCGTAAAACAAAATAGTGGCTGTTTTAAATGCGAAGATTGAATAATTTTGAGTTATTTTTTCCCAACTGCAACGTTTAAGGTGCATGCATTTAATGAATGACTGAAGATGAGTACCTACATTTAATACTCATAAGTGAAACAAGTTAAGGAGGCGGGAGAGGGCTCCTAGCAAAAGGGCTTTGTAACAACTCTAGGATTCGGAAAATTTGGACATTAATCGAGAGAGAGTGGCCCCTGAAAAAAAAATCATCAAACGTAGCCGATATGAGTATGAAATGAAAGTTTTCATGGGAGCTTTTCAAAACAGTTCTTAAACTGTCAGTTTTTGCTTCAGTGGGGCACAGGGGGGAAATACATAAAAAATGTGTTTCCTCCATCGCGAATGGACATCTGAAATAATTATCAAGGGATATATTTATGAGTATAACAATGACAAAAACCTCAGAAGTCTAAATTCGTTCAACTTTGTTAATAATAGTATGATCTTCGAATTTCATAGTTTCTCCAATAAAATCGTCATTGACATGCTTCTTGACTTTATTCAATCTGGTGACTGCATTTTGAAAATTGAATACAAAACCCTTCTGACATGAGCGTAGGTCTGTTTACCCAACTTGTTTTAACATATGTTGGATGACTGATCTTGTAAACGTCAGTAAATCGTCCGTGTATCCACCTTGCCTGGTAAATAGCCAGGCCTAATTCATGCAGGTATTTAACAGGTAGCTGAATAATGAAAAATACCATTTTTTAACCACGAATTGAATACGGTACAAAGATAAATTTGCATCGAGGTGATCTACTCGACCCATGTACTTATTGTAAATATTGAGAACTTCAAGGATGGGAGTTAAAACCTTTTCCTTTTTCGCTGATGAATACCTTTCCACCTTCTTTTGAGGAAAAACTCCAAATTCATTGGAAGCAATTGAAATAACTCCATTGTCAATCCACCTAACAAAAATTATGTTATTCTCATCATTCAGAAAACGCTCCTGTGAACGTTTTCATTTTTTCTTGAAAACTTTAATACCAGATATTGGCTGTTTTCTAGCCTGTTCATTCTAATGGTTCTTGTTGCTGAATGCCCTATTCCCTCTATCAGTCTTAGTGAAGTGAAGAAGTTGTCAAAGTAAAGTGATAATTTCTGTCCAGTATATTCGCTACCCATTTTATCTAAAAATATTAGCACAACTTCTCCTTCCATACCAAAATCAGCTTTATACTTAGCAGCTATTTCCTCCTCAATTTTACCTAGGTAAAAATTCGCAGTGTATACGTAGCCCAACAAAGATGCAGCAATCTATGCTTTAGAGCCCCAATGTAACGGTTTGCTACGTATAAATTGCTTTGTTGGATGTCTACCGTAATATAGTACCATTGGTTCGTCAATTCAAATGCTGTCAGGTCCAAAAGCTTTTGCAAAATTTTAAATATTTTTACTCAAACCGTCTAAGAGCGGTCGTATTTTGGAAATCTTGTTTCTTTTAGATATTTCAGTGTTATCTGCAAGATGGATATACTTCATTATCTCATCAAAGCGCTGTAATACCAGATAGAAGAAGAATTGCCATGCATACTTTCATTTCGTCTATTTTAATTGAAAACTGATGATCTCCTCTTTGCTGTGCATATTTGATAGATTTATTTGATAAAAGTTGAATCAAATCCTCATCAAGAAACAATTGGAAGATTTCAAATGGACTTCTGGGAATACCAGCAGCAATAGGTTTATATAAAGTTGGCTGACTTTCTTCATTCCTCAATGCTTTGCACTTCCAATTCCTGTATTCCTGCTTCTTTCTTTTTTATCATCTTGAATAGGTTTTGTTATATCAACTATTGCTGAAGAAGTCACTTGTGTTCCAGGTAAATTTTGAAGTTTGACATCTTCTTCTGTTCCCGAATTTTCATCAGTTATACCTTCATTATCTTGAGGTGATATGTACACAGTTATATGTTTTTCAGATTCAATGATAATTGAACCTGGATCTAGTTTTTCGTCATCCATTTCATCTTCAGACAGAGGCTTTTTAAGCTCCTCCAAAGTTTTGTTAACCGTAAGTGGTCTGAAATCAAATGTATTACCATGTCAATACATTTATATTTGAAAACTAGTCCGAAAAACCTTGTTTTTGCGCAATATTGGGTACCCAATGTTGCGCAAACGCAATGGGTTTTACAATAGGGGTGCCCAATGTTGCGTTAGCTCAACATTTTCATGTTCCTTGAATTCAACAAAGAATTTTGTAGAAAATCCAAAAAAAAAACTGGCAAAACTTTTAGTGGGAACAATGCATTCACTTCTAATTTCGCAAATTTATCATAAAATATCAATATGAAAATAATATTGTTTGCATCTTACCTCTCTTTACTTGAGCTCAAAGCAGAATGAAAAGTACTGCTTTTCCAAGAGAATTTTCAATGAAAAACACATTTGAAGTTCACTATTTAAACCTTTGAAAGCTGAATTCGAACTGAGGATGAATCTGCACGTCTAAGAAACATAACAGAACAAGCCTGTTTAAACTTGTAAGCACACTGTTTGCGTTGCGTGAACGCAACACTGGGAACTAATGGGTTACTAAGGTGCTTAGGAGGAACTCAAAGAAAAATATTAAAATGTAATCTTCAGCTTCGGAGATAGTCCTGCCTCATTATGCTCTTTTGAAGAGGAAACAATGGAAGAGAAAGAAATTGAAGAAGAAAAATAAAAGATAGAAGCGATGGCAGAGAACACTCCAGAAGAGATGCAAACGTTCCTACTCCATCACTGCTGGAACCTTTTATAGCCTCCCTATAATTGACCATCCCTATCACCCTCGACTATTCCCATGGTATCTACTCCATTTAAGGCTCAAGCCCAATACAATAACAAGGAACAGACTACGGTTACTTCATTTTCTACGAACCTGCTAAGAGGACTCAAATGAAAAAATTTGAAATCAATTTTAAGTCAACTAAAGGAATCCATTTCGAGATCAAGTTGTTCCTCATCCTCACCTGGCTACAGGAACCTATCAAGGCTTTTCACGCTTAAAGATTGAGTATCCTATCGTAGTATGCGATCCTGAATTTTTCCTAAAAGAAAGAATGTGAATGTTGTAATCAGAAGTCTATATTGCATGTCGATTAGAAATACAGGAGAAACACCCTACATTAAACTCAAGGATGGGGAATCTAGATAAGTGAACTACGGCATCAGTCACTAACGACGTGACCCATCCGAAATATTGGTTCTGAGTCATTAGTGAAAACGCACACAACATTATCAATGATACATTTTCACATATGAACTTGCCTACACTCATCAAAACACACAATCGGAAATTAGTTTCAGAATATGTACTAGAGATAAGAAGCATTTGTAATAGACTTCAAGAAAAACTTTGCAGTGCAAGATTCATCTAACTAATCCAATTGTATGAATATTTTCGTAAGTATCTTTGCCCAATAAGCCAAAAAATTCTTAATGATAGTAGTTATACAAGTAGCTAAAAAAATGAGACTGTGGAATCTAGGTATTCAATGGCGAGAAATTTATAAATTAACAAGTATCTAGAGCCTTTTGGCAAGTGTCTTATTAGTAAGAAATCTTTCCAGTATGGAAGAAATAAGAAAAGTATTGTATGAAAGGGGATATCTTCGTTTTGGAGCCAAAGATAAAATATTTATTCTAACCCACGTGTGCTCAATCAAGATACGGGTTTGAACCCGTGAGTTATACAATGCACCCCCAATGGTAGGATCAGCAACCGCAATACCAAATGTATAACACTCACCAAGGTTCCTGTAATACCCACAAGGCAAATACAGTCCCTCACGAAATATTAGGTAAAATATGAAATCAAATTCAAGGAATATGAGGAATCACAATCATCTAATGCCACTTATAGATATCTCGCTACCAACAGATTGGTCAGTGAATACAATTGCTTCAAATGAAACATCCTTACATGTTCATGAACCAATTCAAAATTTTCATTTACCTGCCTCGGAAGATCACAAACAGTTTTGCCCATCGATTACTTAATAATTCATGGTCAAATTTTTCGGTGTTTAATTGACACAAATCGTTCGGCCAGCATAATGTTAGCTAATAGATTGTAAATTCTGATAGAGAAAAATTAAATAACCCAGTTCACCTCCATACAATTGATGGAAAACTTTTATGTACCCATTTTCGAGGAATTTACTACTGGATGAACTTGGAATCAAGGTAACCATGATATGGACAATAGCCAATACTTCCTTTTATAATGTTGATGTCATAATTGGGATGGACATATTAACAATTCTGAAGGCAAATATTAACATAGCTCGCTCTGAGCTAACTGTCAATGGACATTGTTTACCTTTTGGAAACAATGAAGCAGATCAAATTGCACAAAGACTGTGGACTGAATTCAAACATTTGGAATAAAATCCAACCGACAGATTAATATTTACCCACAAAAATAAACATTGCCTAAAATTAATAACGAATGAGCCATTATACCAACGCTATTGCAAATTAGCTTATATTGTTAAAAAACAAATACAAAACAATTTGGCGCAAGGGATTATCCAGCTATACACAAGTCCTTATAACTCAGCGATTGTGGTGGTGCCCAAAGAAAAGACGATACATACCGATAAGTTATTGGTATAAGTTCCGCATTTCAGTTAGTTAACGCTAACTATTTTACCACTATTGATCTTACTAAAGGGGTTCACCGAGCCAGAATAGATCACAAAGATCGACACAAAATAGCATTCTCTATTAGATAAACGTCACTTTGAATTTACTCGAATGCCATTCGGTCTAAAAAAATTATCCAGCAATATTGCAGGAATATGTTAATAATATATGCATCGTGTATGTGGATGATATTTTAGTCTACAGCAGTTCATTGCAAAAACATGAAGCTGCACTTAGAAAGATTTTAACGACATTACAGGAAGTGAATCTTAAAATCCAAATGTGTAAGCCCCAATTGTTAAAGAAGTCTACGAAATTTCTAGGGCACATTCCAAGGATGGTATTAAATCAAATTCTAAGAAATTAGAGGCAATATACACTTTCCCAATACCACAAATTCCGAAGGAAGTGAAATCTTTTTTTAGGGGTTAACTGGTTTTTACCGTAAACTCTTAAAAGATTACGCATTGATTGCAAAACCTGTAAGTGTAACCTTAAAGAAATCAAATTCGATTAACATAAACGATCCCTTATATATATTTTTTCATTTCAGAAATTAACTTACAGACTAGTAGTCTAATTACAAGTCAATTAATATAATATATAAAAACAAATATATGAATTCGAAATATGGTAGAAATTAAAGAAAAAAGATCACAAAACGATATTAAAAATTAAAATTTATAGGAATATTTATAAATTTGATTTTTCATTGAAGTTTTGAATACGCCAAGAGACTGTGGTAGAGGACCAAGACTTTGCTGGTTGTGCATACAAGGTAAGCGTAGCAAAGAAGAGTGGAAGAAGGTGTTAGTACGTGCATACGTAACCTGAAATTGAAGCGAGGATCTATTAGAGCGAGCCGCGTAGAATGTATTTATTTGCCTGCATAAATGTTGAGGCAAAAGGCAATAATAAAGCTTGAACAAAAGACATTTGTCAAGGAAAGATCGTCTGGACTCAAGGGTAAGAAGGTTCAAAGTATGAAGTCGGTCATCATAAGGGGAGTAAGGAAGGTTGAATTTGAAGAATAGATACCGTGTGAATCTGCGTTGAACTGACTCAACAACTTCCTGTGGTACGAACTCCAAATGACTACGTACTAGTGAGAAGTAAAGACCCATGCAGGATGTGATATGTTGAAATGACGAAGAATCCAGAATCCAGTTAAGCGAGAGGCTTTCTTAATAAATAGAGCAATGTGGAGATCGAACTTAAGTTTACAATTAAAAAGTACACCAAGATCCGTGAAGGAGGTTACATTGCTCAGAGAGATACCAACAAGCCTATACGTTGAGAGAAGAGGACATTTTTTACAGGAGAATGTCATCTGATGGCGTTTGGAAACATTTAAGGAGAGATGGTTTGATTCACACCAGTCACTAAGACGCTGAAGATCGGTTTGAAGGATATCCACATCTAAGAGGGAATCAATAACTTGAAAATTCTTGAAGTCATCAGCATAAAGGAGACAGGGGGATGTGATAAAAGAAGGTAGATCATTGATAAAAAGAAAAAAAGTATGGGGCCAAGTATTGAGCCTTGCGGAACTCCCGGACTCGGGTGAAATGAAGAAGAGAAGCAAGAGTTTAAAGTGACTACACATTGATGATTCAGGACATAGGAGAGAAGCCAAGAATAGAGGCAACTAGGGACATTGAACCCTTTAAGTTATCAGAGTATTCGAACAATTCAAAACTTAAATTTTATACGATCGCATTCTCGCCCACCCAGATTTCAATAAAACTTTAACTCTAACAACATTCGCTTCTGATGTTGCACGTGGTGCAGCATAATCGAAAGGCAATGAAGCTGTTTGTTTTGCATCAAGGACACTTAATAATACCAAGATCCGATTCTCTTCAATCGAAAAAGAACTCTTAGCGGTTGTTACAGCTGGTAATATAAATAATTCTGTTGGCGGAATTTTTTCAACAGCCCCGATGATTCTCAGTATTCTTAGGTTGTCAATTGATATTTATCAACGTTTAAGGCTCTCCAAAATTTGATTACATCGAAATAGTTTCATTACTTGATACAATAAATTTGAATATTCCTATTTTGCCTATCTTTTTCCTATCATTGCTTATTCACACAACTAGGAAAGATTCTAAGGACTGTTCACGACAGAACGTCCCAATGAACAGACGTGTCTTATTTTTTACTATCGTTTGCACGAAACGTTAATTAGGTTCTATGTGTAATTATGTTCTAGTCCATGTGTTTAATAAATACTTAATCATTGTGAAATTTTATTTAAATCATCTATTACTTCGTAATCGAAATAAGAAAACGCGAAGCTAGCGCGTAAACAGCAATAGTTTGGGCTGTAAAGTACTTTAGGCATTATTTATATGGCAGAAAGTTTATATTACAAACGGATCATAAACCGTTGACATATTTATAAAGTATAAAGGAAGATACACCCATATTATTCATGTGGAAAATAAAACAGTCTGAATATGATTACGGAATAAAATATATAAAACTAATTTTTTTATCTGATGCTTTTCCTAAGATAGAAATCAATGCGATTCATACGGAAAATGAAAAATCGGATTCTCTAGCTAAACAACACACGGCCAATGAAGATAATACGTTTTATATTGCTATCTTAGAAAAACCTCTGAGCACTTTTAAACAACAAATAGAAATCAAGTTCGCAAAATAAAATCATACTAAAACATAAGAGTTATTAAGTGGAAGATGGACGGTATTCTTTTTCAAAAATTCACTCAAGATGAAGCCCAACACATTTTAGATACATATATCCAAAGCACTGGAACAATAAGCCCAATAAAAAATATCTATATTTCAGAATAAGTATAAAGATACGAAATCCAATAACCCAAAGTAAATTGCATATACGAGTATCTATTGCATGAGTGCTCCTACCCCAAAATTCAAGAAATTATCGCAAATGAACATGAGGAAACTAATCACTTCGGTATAAATAAACTATATAATGTTTTAAAGAAAAAATATTATTTTCCTTAATTGAAGCACATTATAACTAATTATACTTATAAATGCACTTTTTGCGATAAGGCCAAATATGAAAGGCATCCCCCAAAGGAACCCTTTCAAATGACACCAACTCCAAAAGATCTCAGAGAAATTTTTCACATTGATATTTGGCTCCAAGATAATAGAAGTGCTTATTTAACCAGTATAGACAAATTTCTCACAATAACCAAACTACGTAATAGGCCATGGGATACTGTAATAAATGCTCTAGAGAAAATAAGAGCTGAGGTACGTAGTTGATACGAGTAAGCATAATTCTAAGAAAACAATATAATCTTTGCAGCGGTAATATGCCTATGGATAATGTTAGCGATACCAGCGCTAACATTAGCGCAGATAAATATCAGACCACACCAATTAGAATCACTGAAAGACAGCAATTTCAATTTATCAGTAGCCATACCAATACCCATTTCGTATTTGCAACATTTTCGTTCATACTAAGGATATTGTAAAAGTAAAACAATCAAAGTTATATTGAAAAACACAGACCATTGGAGCCTATAGATGTTTCCAAAGACTTCCGTCGGCCCTAACAACTCTGGATGAAGTTTGTTCCATCACCAAAGACCAAAAAATAATCAAGCGCCTCATCAAATATGGTGGCAGCTGTATTCAAAAAGCTATTTAGAAAGTCGCCCAGCACATCTGACATACTATGACAATCAATTGAGAAGTGTAGATGTAAGCCTAGCGAGCAACAACACAAGACAAGCATATAATGTAGTGAAAAGCCTGAAGCGTGGTTATCAGCCCAAAACCACTCTATGTCATGATAACATTGGCAAATTTATCGCTGATGAAACTAAGATTAAGGAAAGATGGGCTTTATATTTCAAGAACTTTCTTAGTCCTCTGTAAAGCTTCAGAAATTGGAGCCCATAGATGTTTCCGGAGAGCTTCCATTGGCCTCACCATCTTTGGATGAAGTTCACTCTACCCTCAAAGAGAGTAGAGTGCGCCGGGCATCGATGAGATTCCAGTGGAATTCATCAAATATTCTGGTAACAGTGTTCATCAAGCTATTCAAAAAGTCATCCAGCACTTTTGGCAACAAAAACATATTCCGAAGAGTGGAGCCGATGATTTATACTTCCTATTCACAAAAAAAGTGACAAACTACAGTGCGGAAATTATAGTCATATACTCGTATCATTGCTTTGTACGGCATTCAAAATATTATCAAAAAACTTAGAAAACAAAATCGGATCATACGCCAACAGTATTATTGGGAAGTATCAAGGTGGTTTTGGAGTAGGTAGCTTGACGATAGACCAATTGCTCACTGTTAAGCAGGCACTTAAAAAATGCTGGGAGTTTAACATAGACGTATACCAAATTTTCGTTGACTTTTAGCAAGCATACGACAGTATTGATCGCACTGTACCAAATAATGATAAATAAGTCCGTCGCACCAAAATGACAATGACGTCGATGATCTTCCAGGTCTGCATTTATAACCAACTCATCGATGCCTGTGACACAACTATCGGGCTAGAGCAGGGAGATGGGCTGGCCCCACTGCTATTCAATTTGGCTCTGAAGTACGTCATCAGAGAGCTACCTGTCAATACACGAGGTACATTACTAAATAAATCGAGTCAAGTAGTAGCCTATGCGGATGACATCAGAATTTTGTCGCATTCATTAAACACTACCAAAGAACTCTTTCTGAAACTCGACAGCAAAGCAAAACTAGTAGGGATACGAATCAATGAGAATAAAACTAAACTCATGACGCAGTCAAGGGAAAATATCTCAAATGCCCAAAATACCACACTTGACGAAGGGTCCTGGATCGAATAAAAGAAGCAAAACCAGACCGGGATCAATGGCGAATCCAATACAACCATGAGCTGTCTAAGATTTTTGACGAGCCGGAGACCTTTAACAATTTTAAGAATGCAGTAGCTGCAATTGGCTGGCCATATGAATGGTATGGACGAACAATGGATACCCAAAAGGGTTATCTTTGGAAGAACTGAAGGGCGGAGACCAGTGAAAAAACCAAGGGGATATTGGTCTGACTCGGTCAACGAAGACAGTAGATTGCTGCTCGGAGTTAAAAATTGAAGGATGCGGTCAATAGACCGAGACAGTTGGAGGCGCTATTTGCAGGAAGCTAATGCTGGATAGGGACTGTATAACGGCAAAGAAGGAGGAGAATTAAATTATTTCTCAGACTTCTAAAAAAATTTTGATTCGATTCTCCATTAGATTGACAAACTGGGGTAAACTTATCAAGACGGCGTCAGCGATCCAAGGAAGTACTGAATTTTGACACTTCTAGTGTTAAATTTACATTCAGTATATGCTTCAATTGTAGGAAAGGTACGCAAATTTACTTAAATTTTATTCAATGTTGCTACCGTTTATTTCATGGATTGATTAAAATCCTAAGGATAATCACATTTTGATTCTTTCTACAATTTTCATGAAAATATAAACAAAATCATAGAGTCTGGGTTGATAGGGAGAGCATATCGTTCCATAGCTACGCATTATTACAATTGTAATTCAAAAAAATTCAAACGGTAGTAAATTTGTTAAATGTTATTTGATTATTTTGGAATTTTCGGAACATAAAAAATAACATTTCATTGAGCTTGAGCGTACCCTTACGATTTGATTGAGCTAAGTATAAAATTGACAAATTTTAATATTCTTGACAAAATGTCGGAAGAGAGATACCGGACTGTAATGAATATATCTGATGATGTGATTTGGGTGTTTTCCGGATGTAGAACTCAGCACCAAAAGTCTAAGGAAGACCAACTCAACAATTGATTAATTTGCAAAGTCAAATTGAAGAGATAAATTCAAATGTAAGCGTCTTAAAACATAAATCTATGTCTGCGAGTAAGACTTCACATGCTGAAATCATTAAAAATCTGAATTCTCCTCCATCGGAGCATCGGTCATATACAATATCACAAAAAGGGATAATAATCAAGCCTAGAAATCACTCTTCCACAAAAAAAAAACTTATTGATTTTAAGTCGCAGATCAGGCCATCAAAATGTAAAATTCCTCTTCAACTAATGCGGCCTATTCGTAATGGTGGGGTTTTTATCAAAACATCGACCGATGTAAATGCTACATCGGTCTTTAATTTACCAACGGAGGCAATGAAAAATGAGTATGATATTGCCGAGACCAGATTGCAACAGCATAGACTTGTCACCAATGGTCTAGAAAATCAATATTCCAATGAGGAATTAAGAAATGAGATCCAATCATTAAATTCCTGTATAGAGGAGCGAGATACTATGGAACGTGTACATGCTAGGCGGACAAGAAATGGAAGGTGGTTGCACGTCATCCAGGTAAACTGGAGCATGTATAAGAGGCTTGCAAATAGATACGTTAATATATATTATGTATCATATTTTGTGAAGGAAGACTTTAACGTACTCGTATGAGTAACGAGGTGTTATAAATGTCAAAAATTCAATTGCAAAACATCAAAATGTGAAGCTGAGCAAATATGTGTGAAATGTGGAGAAAAGCATGTGCAAAAGAACTGTAAAAGCACGATCGACTAGTGTTACAACTGTATTCATAACAATAATAATGCTGATTATTCTCACAGAGCTGACTCGGTAGAGTGTCCGGAGTTTCAACGCAGAATATTGATCGCCAGGAGAAGCACCGACTGCAACTGCGATGATTCCTAATCTTTCAAAACAATCAAGTGGTACAAATTTTACCCTCATATGTGCCAATATAAGAAGCCTAAGATACAAGCTACATGATATTCAGTTTTACCTGCAGCAAAATCCTTGATTATTCTCAATGAAATCTGGATTTACCCAGAAGAAGCATGATTTTACAATATTGAAGGATATAATTCGGTATTCTCCTGCAGACCTGGAATAGATGGAGGTACAGCAATATACGTAAAAAATGCAATCAATTTCATTACAAGAGAGTGACGCCTGATAAGTATAACGTTATAATAATTGAAGTACACCATGCAGGTAAAAAAAAAAAAAATTAGGGACGTATTACAACCCCAATCATATGAATGCGCAAGATTTTGCACACTACTAGCTACATTATTCTAAACTGAAAAAAATTTAATCACATTAGCGGACAAAAACAACGATGTACTAATGGAATTACCAGAATCAAGCATTTATAAGGACACGCTAGAAGGGAATGGAGTGACAATCATAAACAACAAAAAAATTAGTCGCCCAGTTGCAAATACCTGTCTGCATCATATAGTAACCAATGATCTCAAAGTGGCTGAAAACATGACATACACATTTGAGGATTGGCCGGAGCTGGATCACCGTGTGTTAAAAATAGCTATTCAAGACCAAACCCTGAACAAACGGAAGCCGACCTACAAAACGTGCAGATATCTAGACAAGGAGCACTTTAAATCAACCATTCAAGAATTACTGAAAAAGCGAAAATCAAATAGTATTATTGACCTTAAAAATATCATCATATCTGCTAAGAAAAGCTCTACAATTGAGAAAAAAATCAGGTGTCGACAACGGCTTGTGATAACGAAAAACGTAATTGATGCAAGTATTAACAAGTTGGGTAAACAGACCTACGCTCATGTCAGAAGGGTCTTGTATTCAGTTTACAAAATGCAGTCACCAGATCGAATCAAATCAAGAAACATGTCAAAGACGATTTTATTGGGGAAAATATGAAATACGAAGATCATACTGTTATTAACAAAGATGAACGAATCTCGACTTCTGAGGTTTTTGGTATTGTTATACTCATAAATATCTCCCTTGATAATTATTTCAGGTGTCCATACGCGACGGAGGAAACACATTTTTCATGTATTTCCCCCCTATGCCCCCACTGTAGCAAAAACTGACAGTTTAACAACTGTTTTGAAAAGCTCTTATGAAAACTTTCATTCCATACTCATATCGGCTACGTTTGATGAATTTTTTTTTCAGGGGCCACTCCCCTGTACCGTTATCATCGATTAATGGCCAATTTTTCCGAATCCTAGAATGGTTACAAAACGCTTTTGCTAGGAGCTCTCTCCCACCTCCTTGACTTGTTTCACTTATGAGCATTAATTGTAGGTACTCATCTTCAGGCATTCATTAAATTGAATCAAGTGTTCAAAGCATGCAGCTTAAACGTTGAATTTGGGAAAAAATAACTAAAAATTATTCAATCTTCACATTTAAAACAGCCACTTTTTTGTTTTACGATTACTGATACCACTAGCTGAACTGATTCTCAAAGATATACATGACACCTATCATTCCTGAAATTTTCATGCAAATCCTAGCAAAACTGTAGTGTCTAGTGTCCATAGCCATATGTTACCATAGTAATAAATGCAGCGCATATTGTTCCATAGTAATACAGGAAAATTCAAACCGCTATAACTTCGCTAAGTATGATTCGATCTTTATGAAATTTTTGGGTTAGATCCTTATAAATTTGTTTTTATAGTTGTACTTTAAAGAGATCACCACTTTACACCTACACGGATGGACGGACGGACGGACGGACGGACGGACGGACAGACGGACGGACAGACGGACAGACGGACAGACTGGTCGCAAAACTAGTAGGTTTTGTAAAATTATTTTACAAAACCCTAAAAAATAGAAGACATACATGGACTACAAGAAGAATATTGGAAACCAAGCTTTCAAGTTTGTATACACGCAAGCGAAAAAAGAATCGAAACGTCTGGTGTTCTCATATTACTCAAGAAGAATACAAGCAGCGGCTGACAACTCCCATGAAATATAGAAAATAATAAATGAGGTAAAGGATAACTCTTCAACCCAGGGTATATCACAAAACTTTCAACTGAATCCTGATGGGCCCTCTAATACATCGTGTCCGCGTGACGCGGCGAATTCATTAAATAACTTTTTTTCAACAATAAGTGGAAGAATCATTCGTTACCAGTTCATAAAGCAATTTAAATTAAATATAACTTTTAAATTACACTCACCTCTATAAACAGAATTTGTTAAATTTGCATATTCATTTCGATCACCTTTTCTAAAGTAATTAAATTGCTAACAGCGAACTTTAACTTACATTCACCTCTCTAAAAGAATTTGTCAATTAAGCATACTCATGTAATTCATTAATATCGTTCGATTATCTTTCCTGAAAAGTAATTTGCTAACGTATTAAATTTCTTAAGTCTCAAAAGTCAGTGTCTTACTTTGCATTTTTCGTTCTCTGAACTTTTACCTACATGCAAATTGATGTGTAGCATTTATTGATTATGATTTGTTAAGTTGTCTTTTTTGCATAGCTAGTAACATTTTATTATAAATTGTAACTTCTTAATTGTTAATAAATCATTGTTGTTTATATCGTCACCATCGCTTGTATTATTGTGATATTTGTTTCAACGTGGGAACAGTCTTCAGATACATTTTTGGTCCGTCGAGCGAAGTATTTGTTTTTACATTTAATTATCTTTTCAGTATACATTTTTCGGAAGCTGCTTTTCTGGGGGATAACAATAACAGCAAGTCATCGTAGGAAGTTTCTTGTGTTTTGGGTGAAACGCTTGTCTTGATTTTTGGAGATTCTCCATTTTGGAGTCATTTTTCATTTCGGAGTCGTGCTGTGGGCTTGTTTCTGTCTTTGACTTCAAATTCTTCATCATGGCTGACAAAGTCCGGGAGTTGAATATTGCAGCCATTGAGCGCGTTATTACGAATTTTGAAAAGGATAGCATATCAAGGCATTCACTGGCGTATTTCGAAACAAGGCTCGAGAAACTGAGAGAGCAGTGGAAGAGTTGCGAGGAGAGGCATCCAGTAGCATACATAGCGCTGGGGAAGGAAGTCGAGTTAATACAAGCTTATTCTAGCGAATATGAAGCTTTGGAGAATCTTGTAATGGAGTATATGATGCTATTTCGAGCAAAGGTATATGAGTTAAGAAACCACAAAGAATCGGCAGTTACAGAGTCTGTAAAGCTTGAAAGAATACGGATTCCGACATTTAACAGCCGGTATTTGTCATTGTTTGGCTTTCGCAATTTATATAAGAGCATGGTGCACGACAATGGTCAGCTGAGTCCGGTGCAAAAATCGCAATATCTTTGAAATACAGTTACGGATGACGCGGAAAAACGGATTGGCCATCTGAGCGTTACGGAGGCTAACTACACAGTCGCGTGGAAATCGCTATGCGAGCGATACAACAATCACCAAGCGATTGCACAAGAAGTAATGCAGAAGATTTTGGGACGTATAGAGATGTGGTAGTAATGATGTGAATGGTTTCAAGCGGATACTAGACGTAACGCACCAGCTCGAAGCTTGCCTGTAGACTATTGGTGGGAAATCAGTTGACGTAATAATGATTTTCATTTTAAATCAGGAATTGGATTAAGAATCCAGGAAAGACTGGCAGAAGAAGATTAGCGGGAAACGGAAATGTCAACTTTATCATCTTTTTTGGATTTCGCGCAGAAGCGTTTAGTTGTACTGTCCTGGTTGTACAGACAAGACGAAATTTAGTTTCTTCTAAACGACTGTGCTTCAATTATCTTAGCGATAAGCATAAAGTCACCTACTGTTCATTAAAACACAAGTGCAAATTGGGTGGGAAACGGCATCATTCATTACTTCATAGTGACGAAGCTATGAAGGTTCCCACCAACACAACGGAGGTAAATGCGCAGTGCGTGCAAGCTAATCACGCATCCAAACGGACGAACGTGCTGTTGTCAACAGCTCTAATTAAGGTTCGAAGGCAATCAGGCGAAGCTGTAACGTTACGAGCATTACTGGACTCAGGGGCACAAAGATCCTTCATTGCTAATATAGTGCTGCAGTCAAGCATCTTGGTCTTCAACCAAAGACAGCGAGTGCTTCCATATTAGGAGTAGGAGGTAATCAAAGGATCACGGCAACAGGCATGGCATCAATTACAGCACTTGCAGAAAACAATAACGGAATAACTGAGAGTATAGTTCTCAAACCACTTATGCTGAAGAAGATTACGGCTTCAATACCTTCTGTTGAGGCGTCATTCAAGCTGCCTGATGGATTAGCTAAGTCCAATTTAGCGGATCCAACGTTCAACGTTCCATCTGAAATCGATGTGATGGTTGGGGCTGATGTCTATAGTCGTGTTCTGATACCTGGTTTTATTTCTGGAAATCCCAGTGCCCAGAATACGAAGTTTGTTTGGGTGCATTTCGTCAGTTAACGCATTCATTTCCCTTGAAGTGTTGGACACTCATTTAAGGCAATTTTTCGAGATTGAAGACATTGACGAGGGAAAAAAGATTCTAACATCTGAAGAATTGCAGCCGGAAAAGGTCTTCACTGTTACCACTCAACGTACGAAGGAAGGAAAATACTTTCTAAGTCTTGCTTTCAAAACCCGTAAATATTTACTTCTCTGTGAGACTTATAGTATAATACTGCTTACAGACAATTTCGTTATCTTGAAAAGGCTCTTATTCATACCCCAAATCTCTACAGGCAATATAAGGATTTTGTGAATAAATTTCTTAGTCTGGGCCATATGGAATTAATTGCACCTCACAACGAAGGGGTTAAGGCTACTTATTATCTACCACACCACGCTGTAATAAAAAACAGCAGTTCTACAACAAAGTTACGAGTCGTTTTTTTGAAAAAGCTTTGAACGACATACTGCTAACAGGACCATCCATCCAGCAACCCATTCTTCACCTTCTGATGCGGTGGAGACAGCACCGCTACGTGATGGCAGCAGACATTGAAAAGATGTATCACCAGATTTGGGTTTACGAGGGTGATTTGGATTGTCAACGCTTTCTTCGGCGATTCAGCCGAAATGAACCGATTCGACATTACCGGTTAAAAACGGTTACATATGGGACGTCTTGCGCACCGTTTTTGGCCATCAGGACCTTGCAGCAACTGGCAAACGATGAGCATCTTAAATACCCACAAGCGGCTGAAGTAATATTGAAGGACTTCTACGTTGATGATGTCCTAACAGGTGGGAGGACTTGGACACACTTATCCAATTATAACCTGACCTACGACGAATAATGCAAGCCGGAGGGTTCCACCCACGAAAATAGACAGCCAATCATCCCCATCTGTTAAAATGCATCCCATTCACTGACAGGGAATCACAAATACCATTTGACATCAGTGTAAAGGGTGCAGTGAAGACATTAGGGCTACAATTGCATCCAGCAACAGATGATTTCACGTTGTCTATCAACAGAACTATCATTACTGAGCTTACAAAGCGCAACGTCCCATCTGAGGTGTTCAAGCTATTTGACCCTTTAGAATGGATTCAGCCATGCATTATCATCGGAAAAATAGCTATTCGGAACTTATGGGAAATAAAGTGCAATTGGGATGATCCCTTACAAGAAAAAAACGCGCAGGAGTGGTGCACAGTTCATAGACAACTACCTGCACTCCATAAGCTCAAAATTCCACGGTGGTTTGGATTTACCACCAAAGATCAAATTGAACTGCATGGTTTTTGTGACGCCACTAGGGTAGCTTTTGCTGCAGCTATTTATATCAAGGTTCCATCGGCAAGTTTTGCAAGGGTCACGCTGCTCACATCAAGGAAGGCCTCTGCTACGGAAGAATCGATTCCTCGGTTAGAGCTGCTGGGAGCCGAATTACTCATTGAACTCATGGAACAAGTAACATTTGCGCACGACTGGAAACATGTTCCAACGTTTAATTGGAGCGATCCTTCATTAGTTTTGGACTGTATCAGAAGTACTGCATCCTGGTGGAAAGTTTTTGTTGCTAGTTGTGTGAGACTTATACAAAGGAAAAGCCGTCCTCGACAATGGTATCATGTCGCAGGCAAAGACAACCCAGCTGATTACGCTACCCGTTGAGTTTATCCGAAAGATTTATTGGACTTAACTCAATGGTGGAATGGCCCAATCTGGCTGAAGACTATCATCACCCCTTTTTGCAGTACCAATCAACCAGAAGAAACTAGTTTTAGGCGTCACGCTGCAATTAACCTGGAACTCTTTGATCAAGAACCGGAGATACTACAACGCCCCTCATGCAGTAACAAGCTGAAACGGGTTGTCGTTTTATGCCTACGATTCAAGCACAACGTGACAAAGCCATCACTAAAACATACAGGATTTCTTACTACTGAAGAGTTACAAGCTGCTGAAACACTCTGCATTCGACTTTCTCAAGCACACTCATTCAGACACGAACTAAAGCAGTTCATGCTATCAAATCAAATTTCAACTAACAGGCACTTACAACAATTAGCCCCATGGCTTTATATCGAAGGTGTTGTTCGAGCAGGCGGTCGAATTTATCATGCTCTTGTAGGCAAAAAAAAACAAAGCATCCTACTATAATTCCCAAGGGATTTTTGGCTAAATTGCTTATCAGAAATGCGCACCTGCAGACACTTGATGGAGGAGTCCAACTCACTCTTAGTACTTTGCCCTTGAAGTATTGGATTTTGTCGAGGTACACGATGACTTGGAGCATCTTTAAGGGGTGTTTACTCTGTTTTGAAACGTCAGCCAAGCCAAATGAACAATTTAGGGGCAGTCTTCCTCCCGCTTGAGTTTATTTTGAGAGCCCCTTCGTAGAAAGTGGGGTAGACTGTGCAGGACCAATCAACACACTCTAGAGTTTAGGGCGTCTTCGTCTGCATGGCTACGAAAGCTTTTCATCTTGAATTAGCTTCCGATCTGTCTACACCTACTTGTCTGGCGGCAATACGGCGATTCAGATGCAAGACATTTTATAGTGACTGCGGCACCAATTTTTAAGGTGTGCACAAGCTCTTACAAAAGGATTATGAACAAACGACACAAAAGGCTGCATCAGTACTAGCACAAGAAAACATACAATGGAAATTTATTCCTCCGGGAAGTCCTCACTTCGGTGGACTTTAGGAGGCTGGTGTTAAGTCCATAAAACGTCATTTACATAAAAGCATCGGCCAACAAATTCTCATCATTCAACATACTTCTAGCACAAATATAGAAGAAGCATGTCTGAATTCGAGGCACCTGGCTGGTGTAAGCACGGACCCTTTAGACGTTAGTGCCGTAACTCCAGGTAATTTCCTGACTGGCAGTAATTTGTTCGAAATCAAGAGCGATCCATGTGAAAGCAGTGTCAGTCTCCTGAAACGATGGCCACTAGTGCAATATATGAAGCACTCCTTTTGGCATAGGTGGTCACGAGACTACCTAAACCGACTTCAACAAAGGCCTAAATGGGCTTACTCCTCAACGGAATATTCAAGTAGGAGACATTGTTTTTGTAAAAACAGCGAATATTTCATCCATGCAGTGGCCTCTCCCGAGGGTAATCGCTACTCACCCAGGCACAGACGGGTTAGTGCGAGTCGTTTCCTTAAAAATGAACGGAAAATTTACCAAGCGTGCGATTACTAAAGTCTGCACCTTACCCTTCAGCAATCTATTGCACGAGCCATCCAATGATACAACCAACGAACCTGAAACTCCGTCACAACCTGATCAGCCAGCCGAAATTGATGCGTCTGCTACAGGCAATAAAAGACCATCACTTGTCAATGATCGAACTAGTTTGAAACGAAGAAAAACTATATCAATTACTACTGTGTTGTTTTCGACTATATTAGTCCTAGGTACTTTTTTTGCTCCAACGTTGTCTGCAGTAAACGTTTCTCAACTGCAAGGAAGTCTTTACGACGATCATATTGGAGTGGCCAATCTACTGCGAGGAGTACTCAAATTTCAACTACCCCTGGCTGACCTCAAGTACGACGAAGAAAACATTTGAAAAATTAATACCACGTCTGCTAAGCTTACAAATAATCAAATCAATTGTTGGGAACTCGATCACCATTTATCCGAGCTCTGTCAAGAATCTTTGAATAGCATAAACAATCTCCGCTTCTTGCATTCTCGAAAGCCGCGGGGAATACTTGGTCAGCTTTTAACATCTGTGATCGGAGTAAATGACAATGTCATTGTGAATGTAAACAAACTTGGCGAGAATCAAGGAAAATTGAAACAACTGGTCTTACGACAAGGAAAAATTGTCCTGAAAGCCACAAGCACGTTAAATTCCACAACCGCCAGAATTAGTAACAAGCTTTCACGATTTTCGAAGCAGTTACAAAAGGCCTGACCAAAATCGATTAGGCTAAAGAATGGTTTACCAAAGTGGATCACAACCAGCTTAACATACGTTTGCTCGCATTTTACGAACACGCTTAAAAAATAATATTAATCATGTTTTGCATAAATACAACAGCATCTTACAAACAATATACACCAAACAGGGTATTTCTATAGCCTGCAGCCTCTCCTAACTGCGTATCTCGAAGTTTTACACGCTACCACAAAAAAGTTTGAAACTATTTATTGTACAAAGATGACCCCTCAATTATCACCAGTCAGCTCCCTATAATCAACAATCGCAAATATGGTGAAAGCTTCTGCATTTCCGATTCACAAATATCAAAACATTTTTTCCGTATTCGAAATTGCATCCTCTATACTTGAAGTCAATCACAAGGATGAGTTGTATCTTGAAACGACTGAAGCAGAGGTATTTCAAGCTCAAACCATTCATAATAGCCAATACCTCTTATCGACTTCAACGCTTATAAACATAAAAATGAAGCCCAACTGCATAATACGAGAAGTGTACAACACATATGCCGATGCAACATGCCCAACCAAGGCCTTTAAACTTGCTAGACTTGTTTAGAAGGAGTTAACTAGCCCATATTCATGGTTATTCGCAAGACACAGCCCAACACCAGCACAGAGCATATGTAACGGCATACGAACAAACATCTTACTAAATGGAACTAGGATTCTACAGGTAACGCCAGATTGTATGGTTTCTGCAACTGAATACGAGTATACACTGACGCCGTGAATTCATAAGGAACTTGACTTCCCAGTTTACGTCATCCTGACGCAAAACTCGAGCAAAGATACAACTATCAACTTCCATCTTAAGATCTCCACTATCATATCAACACCGAGCGAATTCTCATCATTGGTAGCTGAGCAAGAAGACGTCGTCGCTAGAAACCACTCAATGGCAGGTAATCCAACACCACGGAATAACACCTGTAACAACTACTGTAACAACTTGTGTGCTAATGGGCATCGCTTTGATTATATGGTACTGCCGAAACCGACCAACTGAAATAGTCACATTACATAACAACACATTAACCTCTACCTGATACGACGAGCATCAGCTATAGAATTATCCAACTTTTTGGGGAGGCGGCCATGTTCATGACAGTGAACTTTTAAATTACACTCATCTCTATAAACAGAATTTGTTAAATTTGCATACTCATTTCGATCACCTTTTCTAAAGTAATTAAATTGCTAACAGCGAACTTTAACTTACATTCACCTCTCTAAAAGAATTTGTCAATTAAGCATACTCATGTAATTCATTAATATCGTTCGATTATCTTTCCTAAAAAGTAATTTGCTAACGTATTAAATTTTTAAGTCTCAAAAGTCAATATCTTACTTTGCATTTTTCGTTCACTGTACTTTAACCTACATGCAAATTGATGTGTAGCATTTATTGATTATGATTTGTTAAGTTATCTTTTTTGCATAGCTAGTAACTTTTTAATACAAATTGTGACTTTTTAATTGTAAATAAATCATTGTTGTTTATATCGTCAGCATTGCTTGTATTATTATGATATTTGTTTCAACGTGGGAACAGCCTTCAGATACAACAAATATATCAATAAATTCCATCTTTAACATTCATCAAACATATAAAGGGGAAGTCTTAAATGCAATCAATGGATTAAAAAAGAATACGGCGCCAGGCATCGGTAGCATCACGATGAATGAGATTGGTATTTTCAAGGAGGACAGAGCCGAGCTTATGGCAAATATTTTAAACGTGCATATTAAGAATGGGTCATTTCCGGAAGAAGAAAAACTTGCATAAATTGTTTCTATATTTAAGGGTGGTGACCATCTCGACCCAAATAACTATCGCCCGATTGCGCTGCTGACGGGGTTTAGTAAGATATTTGAAAAAATACTAAACAATTGATTGACATCGTTCTTAGTTGAAAACTCTATCATAAGCCAACATCAGTTTGGTTTTCAAAAGGACAAGAGTGCTTTGGATGCCATATATTCTGTCACACGTTTCATCAATCTAGGATTGACAGAGGTGATTATGTCATCGTAATTTTTGTGGATTTGAAAAAAGCATTTGATCCAGAAAACTTTAATCAAGAATATCCTTAGCGATCAAGCACATACAGAAACAGGAGTTCCCCAAGGCTCAATACTTGGGCCAACTCCATTCCTGCTATACATAAATAATTTAATAACATGTTCTGCTTTTATGAGGTCAGTATCTTAGGGCATTTTTGACCTTATCGACGAGATACTGAAGAGACAGTTAGTTACTGAGAGTTTTTTTTTGAATGCGTCGTATTATATTGATTTTTTTTTATCTCTGAGAGCTAATCATTATTTTAGACGACTATATGTTTATGAAAAGGATTAGTTCACATTATTTTGTGTGCCCCCTTATACCGAAGTATTAAACATTGTCTGGATAGCACAAAGGACGAAGTGACGTAATGTGAATGTAGATCGTACGAGCGTTGTGCGACGAAGAAAGAGAGATGGAGAGAGTGGTAGGGAATGGAGGTATTTAAAAAAAGAGTTGAGTGAAGCTCGACATTCTCTACTTCTGTAATTTTTTCAGGATTTTGGGCTCTTAGGTGCCCAATCTCAGGGGTACCTATACCAATTTTCCGTGTTCTTACGCTTCCCCTGCAGGCATCGTTCCACTTTGAAGACTTGATATAAAAAGAATTTACCGACACCTTTAATTTGATACTCCGCTTGATTATTCCCGGCAAAAGAAAGATATTCACAGACCACATTCTCATTTGGGGAGCCCTCCTTACAATCCTTTGAAATTTTTGCCACTGCAGAACTTTCTGGAGACCACTTTTGAGCTTTTCATAATGTTTGGTGATTCTAGCTTCTACAGTTCTTAAGGAAAACTGTTGTGAGACAAGGGTGAACAAACAAACTGATAGGTACCAATAGGGTATTGCAAATTTTGTTTACTAAACCATAAAAAAAACGTTTCCAAGCCACGTAGGATAGCTACAAAACACTTTTCGTCGGAGCGCACTCTTGTCTGTAAGACTTGCTCCACAAAAGGCTATCGTAATTCCTACTGCACACTTCTGATTTTCAAGCTGGATAATGCGCTAAAACAAGGATTCCATGAGAAAAAGCCTTATGGACAACCTCTTCATAAACATAAGTAATATTGAAAAACAGTTTTCACTTTCACCCTACTCTGCAATGGTCGACTCTCTCTCTCTATTTCACTAAAAACGTTCTCCTTAAATTTGAATGCAATCAATTTAAACGACCGTTTTTGATCACAGAGGAAGAAAGTTCACTCGTCTCTAATCATGTTATGTACACTTGAAGCAACCATCTAATGAGGATTAGTAATTAGCAATTCTAATTATTAGGGATCAAAAGCTGCCCCATTTTAATTTATTTTCATGTTATTTTTATACATGAATTGATTATCCTTCAAAGTTTCCCAACAAAAACCTTTTGGTAGTTGAATTACAAATATAAATTATTTTTGGAATGCGCTCAAAAAATGCTATTAACCCTTTCAGTCATCATAAATTATTATCAACCGTCCCATAAAACAATCAAAATTATTATTTCCAAGTAAACAAGGTTTGCAATTATTGTTTTTATTTCCATAATACCCATAAAAAAGATTGAGTTCAAACCATTTTCCACGGACGGGAATTCATGATTATTGAAACGCTCCTCGCACAGGTGAATGCTATACAACAACAGGCGGTCGGGATCGGGCATCGTAACTCATGCCAAACAAATAAAACAATCCCGTTTTCCAGTAACTAACATAATGCTCGTACATCAAGAAATTGAAATTTAAATAACATCCAGCGGAAAATCGATAAGTTGTGGTTTATACACGTTCATCTGCTTAAATTTCATAAAAGTGTGTATAATTTGTTGACATCCTTTCCCGAAGTATGTTGTTGCTGGGTTTGTAGAAGTGCGAATGTGTGGCCACGAACACGAAACACCAACCATGTAAAACCGCCTCCTGACCCCACTGAAATAATACGTAAGCATGTAGTCAAACACGTAAGGTGATTTCCCACGTGGCTAGGAAGCTCCAAACAGATATAAGGGAGTGTATTCATTTGTTAACATTTGTTCGTGTTTTTGTATATGAAGAAGTTATTTTTAGATGAATTAAGTTTGAGTCATGGATCAGTAAAATTAGAATTTAATTCCTTTCAATAGAAAATTTTTTGAGGTGAATGGTCGAAATCGTCATGGTATTATATATATATATACATATAAAGCCCTAAATAAAAGATAAGGAATAAATACCCGCGGACTGACAAACGTTCTGAATAGTTTGAGCTACAAAACTTCGTTAATTTACTGGTAGTTGGGTCCATTTACACTAAATTATATGCTATATAAAGTTTTAAGACGGGGATTCCCGCTACGCGTTTCATATATGTACGAAGAGAATAAATTCAGCAATTTATGCTGATTTACACATTACAACAGATTTATTGACTTCACGGCATCTCCTACGAGCAAGCTAGTCAAGGCAAACGTATTTAATGAAACATATCTTGCAGCTATCACCAAGAGAGCATTCTATCTTTCCTCTTGTGGACTATCGCAATCGACGGGCTTTTGGTAGAATTGAACAAAGCTGCATGTTGAGTCAAGAGATAGATTGATAGTATTAGAATTTGGAAAAAGGAATTCTACGTCTAGCATTCGTTGCGTCAAAATGTGTTTCTAACTCATTCCTATCCATAGTTTTCAAAAATTAAATTTATTTTTGAAATGGTCGGTCTAAAGCTAATTTCGTCGAAGCAATCAATTGATACATTTTATATCATAATTATAATTCGATACATAAAAAAAGCAAAGATTTCAAAGGCAACTTCGGGACCGCTGGTATAGCGGAGCCCGACAGCTTCTCACCTTTGCGGAAACCCAGGGAAACGCCAAATAGAAAACTGGCAATAATCATCAACAAAAGAAAACATAATCAAGAAAAGTCCGCAGATAGCGGACTCAAACTTCAAATAATCAGAGACAGTGTGTAGTAATTGAGCAGTCATACAAGCAAACTGCTCGAAAACCCTCCTATCTACCATCCAAAATTGTAATAGCAAATTTTAAAAAAATGTAATTATTTCCTTTGTAATTGTAATTTGTAGCATAATTTTTCTTCTTATTTATATATTAAATGTAACTTCATATCAAATTTACCTCTATACTGAAATTTAAATGTTTTCCTTTAATTATATTTTCCATGAAATTTAATTTTTATGACTATTTCAAATTTTCATTTCCTCGCCTCAGTTAAATTTCTTCACTTTATTTAAATTTTCTTTGCTTCATTTAAATTTCCTTACTTCATTTAAATTTCTTTAGTTCATTTAAAATTTCCCTACTTCAGTTAAATCTTGGTTTTAAAAAATTTTAAATCTGCCCATCACAATTTAGGATGTGGAAATACTCATTTAGTGCATGCCAACGGTACATTACATTAAAAAATGCATTCGGGTTCAGTTGAGTGGGCAGCTGATGGGATTTCACCGGTAGCGATACGGGGAAAAAGAAGAAAGACAAGTTTTGCTTACGGATCGAGGAGTCAGCTTTAAATCGCCACACGGGACAGACCGTGAATTCGAGAAGATCGCGAAAGTAAATATCCCCGACTCGAAAAGTGAAGACGGATGTGTGAATCCGACATTTCGTTTCGCATACAAATTTGTTTTTCGCTCTTATATTTGTGTCGGCGCTTTTCCTACCAGCTGGCCAGATTAGACGGGAATGTTTTCATTAATTGTGTGACTTGAGAATGATATTCGAAAAGCGTTAGGACGTGTGTGGATGGTGTGATATTGGTTTAGGACATTTTAAAACCGTTGTCAACGAGAGGAAGGATATTCGAATTGGATTTGGTGGTGGAGTTGCAGGCTGAACAAGAAAAATGATCGTGCGAACATCAGTACTACATGAAGTGAAAAATTCATGTAAAATTAGCGGGAGAGTAGTGCGGGGGTCTGGCCGGTTCGGAAGTTCCTCTTATCAATGACGAACAACAGATGACAATGGGGATTGCACTTTAAAGGAATTCCAAAAATTCGTCTGTTGGGCGAGGCACTGCTTGCAATTTGGTTGAGGAAGCGTGCAACTATTGTTGAATTAAAAATCGCAATTAGATTCTACTTGCCCCAGTTTCTTTCATTAAATAAAGAATTTACATGCCAGCTTTTGATATTTTGTCCCGTATTCTGTTAATTTGCGGGTTTGAAATACAAAATATGGAGTTTTTGCAGTGAAGTGCATAGTTCAGTCCAAAACTAGTAGTAAATACCTTGCAAGCTTATTGGTGGTTAATCGGTGAAACGACTATAGTTTAGTTACACTCAAATATTGCGGATATTTGAGTATAACTAAACATGAGGGCATCGCGTACTGTTGGATTCGTAGTGAAATTTATAATTTTGTTTTGGTCGTGCAAGCATTATTGAATTGGTCGCCGCGGGGGGCTAATGCAAAAGACATTGAGATGCGGTACCTTAGTCCTAGCTTAGTGGTCATTTTGTGATTGTGAAAACGAATCGAGAAAGTATATAAAGTCTGGGCAAAGAATTTATGCCCCTGGCACATATGCAAAAGATGTTCGTTTGGGGCTGAGCTTATCTGAATGTTATGATCACGCGATGCCCGTGACCTGCGTATGCAGTGAAGTTTTAAAACGCACAAAAGGTGCAGCCTGGATGGAATAAGTCATAGATTGCAATGATGGAAAATTTATAAACAGAGTTCATCACTGTAACCAGCCATCATTAAGGCTACGGAGCTTAACTCTTTAAAATTACAGGAGATCCATTTTTTATTAGCAATCTCACTACATCACCAGCGGTAAATACCCTTTTGATTTCTTACTTTTTATAATTGTGTTTTAAATATTTGTTTTGATAAATATCTATATACACTGGAGCGTAAACAAAAATATAAAAATTTAGTTCAACTTCGGCCGACAAAAGTGAAGTATATTATTGCGGTCTCTTTCCAAGGAAAAGGGCATAAACACAGAACTAAACTTATAGTAATATTATTTGATTAATTTCTTGCATTCTTTTGAGAATCTAGTTTCTTCGTGAGAATAATATTGTACCATTGTAACATAATAATTGTATTCATGCATAAACTTAAAATAAAAATGAAGTAATTAAACTCACCCTGCAGTCTTTCCATTTTGTCCCCTCTGACCGGGTATAGGACCCGCCACAACGGAAGGCTTTCCGCATGACATCGGCTAGCCACCGGACGCGCTCCAACTGTTCTTAGTTTCAGGGGCTCTTGCCGGGTTGAGTGGTCTTCCACTCACATGCCCGTTTTATGATATAGGGTTATGTGACCCAATCACATAGTTCTATGACATATATTGGTCACATCCATATTTCCCTTTGATGGGAGGGCTCATACAAAGGGGGTTGGTATGAGTTTTCCGCTCAACTGAAAGATGTTTGGCCACGTCAACATTTGGATCTTGATCCGGTTGGGCGGGCGCGAAGGGATTCTTATTTGTGGGCCATGAGAATCGTGGGGTAACGCCAAAGTCTCCACAAGTTCGTCTGTTTTTACCCGTTGTTCTCTGAGCAAGCAATTTTCTCCTTCGTTAGTTACCTACATTTTTCGACTTTGATCGACCTTTCTTTTAAGACCCAAGAATTCGTGAATGCGAAATTCTTTTGTAGTGGGTACTTGCACTGGGGGAATGAACTCGCTCCACGTCACCACAACGCTAGCCTGCCAGCGCATTCACGCGTCCCCAGACAAGGACAATCTCGGCTGATATTAGCATCCCCTTTCGCCGAGGCAGCAGACCATCACTGCAGTCCTGTACGGACATTTTCACTACAAGTCAGCACACTACAAAAAAAACAATCGTGTGACAAGGCTACAGATACAGTTCCTCGAAGATATACACAAGAAAGGGATGAAGACTCAAAAGCCGTAGCAGCAAAAGTAAATCGAACAGGAAGTACATTCGAAGAAAAGTGTGAAACAGACGATCCCGTAAAAAAATCTTACTGCTGATGGTACTAACGGTTCTCAAAACTGTTTTGCAGTGCTGTAAAGACTGGCAGAAAAAAAGAAAATTGAAGAAAATGTCAAACGTAATTCTGATAAAGATAATTAAATAAATTTTATTTAATATTTAAAAAATAAGAGTAAGGAGAAGAAACCAAATCCCAGCTCTGTTGGTTCCTCTGAAAAAAAATCAACCTAAAGCAGAACATTTTGCGCCAATAAATGTATTTGGATAAAGCAGAAGAGATATATTTCGGCTTTTGGCAGCCAAAATTAATTAAACAGCTTCGAAATTAAAAGAGCAAATGCAGAAAAGTTAACTATTAAAACGAAATCAAAATAGTTGATTACAAATTGGCAAAAGATGCGCTGAATTTAAGGGAAGTTTCACGCCTCACCTGCAACTAAAACTTGAAAAAATCCGACATTTTTGGTGAAGGGTCTGGACTGCGGGGTGGATACGGTCGATCTTCTCCCGGAGCTCAAGAACGCTGCACCAGAAATTGAATTCTCTCCTGCTAAAGCCTTTGCAAAATAGAGATTAACCATCGAAGAGAAGAATTTACCAATATATCTGGCACTGATTTATAATGAAAGTAGTCCAAGTGCTCTTAAACAGATAAAGCAGTTGAATTTCAGCGTGGTGAAGTAGGAACGCATCCAGAAAAGGAAAGTCAGCCAGGGTTTACAGTGTCAAAAATTGAGTTCCATGCACTATTGCTGCGTATAATGCAAAGAAGTTCCTGCCCAAGTTAGTATACGTTGGCTCAGGCGGAGTCTAAAAAACAATTACACTACGTTAGCTGCGGTATACAGTATTTGGTCATCGAATATAATATCGAGGATGCCCTCGATATCAAGATGCAAAAGTTTAATTTATTCCAAACTAAACGCAAGTACACCGCGGTGTGATACCTTCCAACTTCATCAAGCCTGGAGTAACATTTCCACTCATCACTAAAGGACCAGCAGAAAATACTGTCAATAATGTAACCAGCAATAATGAGCCGCTTCTTAAAATCTACCTACAACTTAATTCTTTATGGGAAAGGATCAAAAAATAAGATTCAAAAATCAAATTTGTTTTTCAGCGTTTGGGTATTTGTCTATAAATGTCTATAAATGAATTGACTTCCAGTCACATTCCCATGGATAGGCTTCGTCTCATCAACGTCCACTCCACTGTTACTCTACATCAACGTGACTTTTTCCTTGAATTCATTACTAAACAAAAGCCTGACATCATGCTTCTCTCTGAAACCCACCTCAATTCATGGCGCTCTATTGCATACAAGGATTCTGAATTCGTGAAGAAGGATAGGGTAAACGGTGATGGAGGAGGTGCCGCTGGGAGATTGGTAGAAAACTCAATTGTTTCCAAAATATTGATAAATTCGAATTCAAAAACATTGAATTTCTTGGTGTCCGTTGTCGAAATTTCACTGCCCGGTGAGGATAACCATTTCGTTATCTCTGCCTATGCAACTGGTCAAACTTTTTCAAGTTCAAGGAGGAGCTCGATTCCGTGTTTAAAATACTCAAATTGAACAGACTGCACACTGACTATACTCTTGCTGGTGACATAAATGGCCGGCATATATCATACCGAAATGCCAACAATGATGCAAGAGGTGCATTCCCTTGTGCCTACAACCAACATTTTATACATAAGCATACAACCAACATACCTGGATGTACCATACATTTTTCTATGTTGAATGCGCTTATTCGCTTTTAATTTGTTATATACGGTCCATAGAGCTCTCTTACATAGATCTATGATCCTATTGTTAATGCAGAACAGTTGGACTTTCTAGACGTTTAATGGTACTGCAATTTGCTTCGAATAAGTAGTACATCAGAATTCAGGGACTACAGGGATGTTGATACAAGAACTGCATGCTTATCACTTCAGTGGAATATATTTGAATTTATGAATATAGTTTGTTAGGTTTAGAAATCCATTAGTGAAAATATTCAGTATTTGGAAAAATAAGCTGATATCCGAAAACATAGTTTTTGTGCAGGTACTACAAAAATATAAAAAGTTTTATATTCATAATAATTATTTTGAATTCCTAGTAATAATGGCTGATGGTAAATAGCTAAATGCACGACAATTGGAAAGACTAAGCTGCGAAGAGAAAGCAGAATATATACGACAAAGATTGGCGGAAGTATTAGAAGCTGATAGTGAAGATGATCAAAGTACCTCCGGACTTTTGCCTTTAGATATAGAAGGTTATCACGAAGATCATAATGCGCAAGTTGAAGATTCAGATGCAGAGGAGTTGCAGTTGCCAGATTATAATCCTGCTGATGAAGTTGATTCTGACGAAGAATTTGAGAAGGATCTCATTGAGTCTCCTTTGAATAATTACATAGCGAGGGATGGTACAATTTGGTCAAGCCAACCACCACAATCTCACAAATTTTTGTCTCATAACATTATCAGATCTAGAAAGAGTGGACCAGTACGTTCATCAGAAGGTCTCAGTATTATCGATATATTTAAAAAATTGCTGTCGCCTGAAATGCGCGACATAATTATTCGTGAAACAAATAGAAAAGCAACCCAGTATTATGAACGTGAACGTGAGGGAAACCCAACAGGTCCACTTTGCACATGTAAACCTATTACTTCATTGGAATTTGACGCTTATTTGGGAATACTCTTGGTAGCAGGTGTAACACATTCTAAGAGTGTGCATGCAACAGACTTTTGCAAAACTAGCTCACATCCGATGTATCGTGCATCAATGGGTCTTCAGCGTTTTTGGGCAACCAATCGCTTCATTAGATTTGATAACGGAAATACACGCCAGCAACGTAAACAAACTGACAAAGCAGCCATATGTGACATTTTCCTCATATTAAATAGAAATCTTCAGGATTGCTATATTGCAGGAAACAATGTCCTGTTGATGAACAGATTTATCCTTACCGTAGTGGAATAGGATTCACTCAGTATCTACCTTCGAAACCGGCAAGGTATGGGATCAAGGCTTGGTGAGTATGTGACGCTACTGCTTCTTATCCCATCAAAGGGCAAATATATACTGGTATGGCACTTTCTGGCGACCGGGAGAGGAATAAAGGTGAACGTGTGGTCAAAGATTTGTGTTATAATCTATTACGTGGAAGTGTGCGAAACATCGTATGCCACAACTTTTTTACCAGTTATAATCTGGCCTCCTCTTTGATGACAGTGGGTTTGTCTATGTTAGGAACAGTAAATAAGAGACGTAAATTTGTCCCCGTTGAATTTTCTAATCCAAAAGGGAGAGTAATTGAATCACCGATCTTTGGATTCAGCAATAATATAACTATATGCTCATACGTTCGAAAAAAGAATAAAACCGTTGCAATTCTTTCAACTTCTTATTACGATGCAGAAGTTGAAGGTCCAAAAGGAAAGCCGAAAATGATTCTAGATTACAACCGAACCAAGGGAGGCGTCGATAACATGGATAAATGTCTTGACGAGTATTCCACGAAAAGGAGAACAAATCGATGGCCTTTGGCTTTTTTTACAACATTATAGATATAGCTGCATTTGCAGCGTTTGTCATCTATATGGAAAATAACTCCCACTTGTAGATATCGACAAACCGTAGAAGGTTGTTCTTACAACAGTTGAGTGAAGAATTATCAATTGCAGAAATTCGAAATCGATCACAAAATGCGCAAATCATGGGACATTTTTCATCACGAAGTGGAAGTGAAAGCATTTTGGGGGCCCCAGTAAGACCAACTGCTGAAAATCTTCCAACACATCCTGAAGAAGAACGTGACCATTCAGGAAGGATCAAGCGGAAGGGGGATTGTTACTTATGTCCTAAAAGAAGGGCAACTCGTAAAGCCTGCAAGGAATACAACAAACCAGTTTTTGTTGAACACTCAGTAGTAATAACTACTTGTAATAGCTGCGCCACCTAAAAATAAAAGGAAAATATCTGATATTTTTCCTTTCGATATTGTGTATCTAATTTTTTTCATACAATGCAATGAATGTGACGTTTTTGTTTTTTCTTTTCCATAATATAAAAACATAATCAAATAAAAAATATCATTTATAATGAAATAATATTGTTTGTATTCATTTATAATTAGCTAATTATATTAGCTGTTTGGTACATACCCGGGTGTGATGGTTATAGATAATGGGAGGCAATTTTAAAAATCGTTATTATCCTCGTTATAAAAAATGAAACAAATGGTTTTTTTTCTAAATATATTAGAAAACCATATTTCAAGAAGGCTTCTGGAAATTTCGAGCTTATATGTCTCATAGAACTCGGAATATATCAATTTAAAATGAAAAAACACCCGGGTATGTAGTGGTAGACACAAGCGTTAATAGTCCTCAACGAAAACTGCAATTGTTTCCTTCCAATAGCGACCATAAAGCAATTGTAATTGAAATCAATCATCAAAGGGATGATGTCTTCCTCTTTCTAGTTCAAAATAAAAATCATCTGTAGTGTTTCAAAAAACCGGATTGGGGAAAGTTTTGAAGGAAGATTAATTGGGATTATCAGAAGTGATGTACACATTCTGATCAAGACAATGCTTGCCCAATGGTTTCTAGTACCAGGAACCTCTGTTTACCGAAGTTCAAGAGATTGACCTTGGAAACGATTGAAAAAGTAGCTGTCAAGATTATGCATATGAAACGTCAACCATCGCAACATTAAAAAGATTGAATTGCATTCTTTTCACACGCGTCAACAATATTTATTGCCGATTTTTAGACTACTACTATCCATTGTTGGCTGTTCCAAATTACACCTAAAGAATGTCTACGGTTCCAAGCCCGTTTGAGAAGAAAATAAGTAGCCCCTCAACCCACAGCTTCCATGATTCCTCATCCTAAAATGGTAGTAAAGGCTCTCGGGGTCGCATATTATGTTTACTGGTTCCACAATAATGGGGCATTGAATTTCGAGAAGTGCTAATAACTGCAAATACATCTAGAGCTCTATTACTAAATCTTACTTTCACATCCTTTGTGGCGACGTAATTGGGTGGAGGCGAATCATCAACACCTGATAGTAGAATCGAAGTAATAACCATGCCACCGGAATTAAGGTTGGGCGTTGGGCTAACTCCCCGTGCGTGGAAAACCTTACAATGTTTTGAAACCTGCAGAAGGGCCTTGGAATGGATTAGACTTACGGCAGCAACCTCGCAAACGGAAAAAGGACTTTGATTTTGAGTTCTGGAATGTCAGATCATTCGATTATCCTGGCGCTATTAATACCCAGTTCCGAGGCCAATATTCCAACTGTTAAACACCGATCTTCACGGATTAGTCAGTCCGCGCCTCGTCTTCCACGCTTTCGCGCCCCTCCTTAAGCTATTTATGCCATCAAAACACCTGAGCACGACTAAGAGCACTATCATCATGTAGTTTTACAATTTTAGCGTACGTTTCCGAAGCTGTTTCGGTCAATCTGACGCAAAATTTTATCGCGACGCGTTGCTCTTGATTTCATTTCTCCATTTTCGTGACGAGCAATTCTCTGTGCAATACGCAATCTGCGCTTCCCATTGACTCAGACACTACGAATTTGTTAGGATTAGCATGAAAATTTCAGGAAGGATGTTTATCATACATAGCTTTAAGAATCTATTCAGCGAGTGATATTAGTAATCGTAAAACAAAATGGCGTCGTTTTAAATGAGAATATTGAGAATGTTTTTGTGTTCTTTCCCCAACTTCAGCACTGAAAGCACAGGCCATTAGCTCTTGATGAAAACATGCATTTGAAAGGTGACAAAATCATGGTGGTAGATTCTTATGAGTACAAAAATAGCACATACCTTAGAAGTTGAAATCAGTCAACTTCGTTAATAATAGTAGAGTTTGTACCTTTAAATTTAAATTAAAGCAGTTCAGGGAAAAGTCCTCATAGTCTGAAAGTTTCAATAAAGCGAAATCGCATTCGCGAAAGTAATAGGAATTTATAAGCTCTTCGAGTACAACAAAAAGAATGTACGGTTTATCTTCCATTCGGGTTTTCTATTGAACCAGATACTATACTTTTAATTAGATATTCTTATTTCCAGATAAATGAATTTTGAAAAATATCTTGAAGATTTTAGTCAGTCAATAGTTGTTAGTGATATTGCAACAAAATAGCAGCAAGTTCAAATGGTATAAGAATGGTTTTCCTCTTAAAACGAGTATGCATTTGTTGTTGATGTCGTTAATGTTTTTCTTGAGTTTATTTTCAAGAAAAACATTAACGACATTCACAGCAAATATATTTTTGCTTTAAAAGTAAAACCAGTGTTACTCTATTTTAATTGGCCAAAATTTTGATTAAATATTGTTCAAATCATTGACTGAGCCGAGTTATAAATGTCTTTTTGTTATATTAGCTCGTGACACCCCTTCGCTCTTCAATGATGCCAGTTGACCACCAGTACACTGGGAGCTTGCCGCGCCGGAGTTTTCCATGAGGCAAAGGAGCGTAGCAAGTAGTTCACCGCGTCTTGAGCTGCCAGTTCTTCTGTTCCCTGCGAATCACCTTGCCTCAAAGTAACTGCCGTGAGCACCTCGACGAACCTTTTGACGTCTATCTTTTCGATGTTCCACTCAATTGTATAAGGGTGAGAGCATGGACGTCAGGAAACAACATCATTTATCTTGAGCAGAATGAACTGTATGAGAAGTCCTCTAACACTCTATAATTGTGTATCCTCCATACGAAAAACTCCAAAAATATGCCACGACCAGTATGGCTCTTTTGCTACCAATACTGCGGAAAGTCGGCATATTTTGGTGTTTATTACGACAAGCGCCGACCAGGGAGCCATTTCTAGGACTCTTTTACCTCGCAGATCATTTGAGGCATGCTCCATTCGACTGCTTTAGCGTTGAAGTCTCCTCCAACGAGTCTGATACTGTTTGCGTCCAAGACAAAGTATTAAGCTTGGATTTGAAAGTGATATCGATTCGTTTGACGTTAGGTTCACATTAAATAAGGTGATCCCTGAACACTAAATCCACACAAAACATTCCCTCCGTTCTAAACTCTCCACCTGGAAATCACAGCAGGTTTTGGGCGGTTGATCTGCAGTGTAGGTTTAGTTCCAGGATGTTCTGTTTTTGCCTTGGCCAGGGCTTACTGGAAAACTTGACACTTCCCTGATTTCAAAACTTGCCTAAGATTTGGTCTTTAATCAGCATCTTTGCAAAGGTACAGTGTGCGTCCTTTGAACACTCTTTTATTTGATGTCCCATCTCCTTGCTTTGTAACATAAGAAACTCCTATCAGGTCCTTTGCATATTTGTCCGCAGCGTGATCATAGTCAATGGATATGAAACATTGAAGAGGTGCTGCTCGATCCTATGCTCACTTTGCCCTTAAGGTTATTTTCAAATTAGCATCAACATAAAGCGGACTGCTTACAAATAATGGTGCTGCTTTGAGAATGCTTTTAGATGCAAAAATGGACTTGCTTGAGCTTCGTTTGTTATTTTTATCAGTTGTTGAGATTATCGAAGGCACTGAGGAACGATAGGTTTGAAGGCAAAGATAACTTTGAACATATATGAGTACGCTTTATTTGTTCTACATAAAGGAACTTCTTATTGCACACGTCTCGTGGGCAACAGTCATAGACCAACTAACGAACAATTACCGGTGACGGAAATAGTGTGCTCCGGCGCCTTAATACTGGGTTTCGCTCATGCATGCGTGGTGAGCCTATCAACTTACGATAACTTTACTTCTCAACACTCGCGCCGTTTGAGTGCGTCAAGGACCTCATGCCTAAACCATTACAAATATGCTGAAATTGTCTCTTTCGAAGTGCTTTGGTAAATATATCAGCTAGCTACTGATTGGTAGGAACATATTCTGCCGATATTTCCCCACTCTCTACAGTTTTGCGAACATAGTGATGTTTAATGTCTATATGCTTGGACGTACTCAGCCTTCATTGTGCTGAGTGTGACTAGTTTTTGTCGTTGGGATGACCATGTCACAACCCCGTTCGACAGATGTAACTCATACCCCGTAGTTGATCTACGCGTCTCCAGGCCACTTGCGAAATCCAAGTCTGAAAATCCCTGTAGCTCCGAGTTACTCCCGCCGCTTTTGTACATTATCCCGACTTTCGTTGTTCCAACCAAGTACCGGTAGATTTATTTCACCGCTTGCCAGTGGCTCTCGTGGTGATTCCTAAGAAATTCACTAACTGAATTCACCAAATCTGCGATATCCGGCCGCGTCACAACCGCAAGAAACATGACCGAGCTCATTGCTTCTCGAAACGGTACCGTACTTGAGTTTTCATTGTCGCGATTGTTTGGAACTAGCCGCGCTTGCAGATCGGGTGGCACACTAGCCACTTTTGCATCGATCATCTTAAATTTATTGAGAATTTTCTTTACATACGCTTCTTGATGCAAGAGCATGGTTTTCTTTACTCGATTACGTTATATTTGTACCCCAACAAAAAATATTCCATCCCCGATCGTAGTTTCAAACGTGTTACCCAATGATTTGATTACCGGCTCGAGGGCTTTATTTGCTTTTGCTGCGATGAGTCCGTCATCTACAAAAAGCGCTAAAACCACATCTACACCGTCTACTCGTCCTTGAAAGATACACTTGTTGGCTTCCATTGCACGAAACTGATATTTCTCTAAGAAATCAAGAAACTTTTCGTTCCAGCACCTGGGTGCTTGTTTCAAGCCGTACAAGGACTTGTTCAGTTTACACATGAAACCACGTTTTTCTTTTTTCTTGACGTTGAGTCCTTCCGGAATTTCCATGTAGATCTCTTCCTTCAGCTTGCTGTGGAGAAAGGCTATTTTCACGTCAAACTGTGTGAGTTCTAAGTCCTGTTCAGCCACCACGGCTAATAGAACCGTCAGCGAGTCGTATTTCACGATTGGCGAGAAGGTCTCCGTGTAGTCGAGTCCCCCTTTTTGTTGAAATCCTCGTGCACAAAGTCTCACTTTGTACCGGTATACGTTACCTGACGTGTCTCGTATAACCTTGATCACCCATTTCAAATCTATGGGCTTTCGATCCGTTTTCCTTGGTACGATTGACCAAGTCTCGTTCTGCTCGTGCGGGTCGAACTCTTCTTGAATCGCCTCGGACCAATTTTCTGCCTCAGCACAGTTCATCGCCTCCTGAAATGTGTTTGGCAGATTATATTCAGCAAAGCCGACCTCATACCTTATCGGCCGTCAGATGTTTGCACGATCCGGCAGTTGTCTGTCACTATCCGGCGGATTTTTATCTTCTTCTCGAGGATCTTCTGGTTGTTCGTTTCTTTAAGGTTCTTCTTGAGCTTCCTGGCGTTCTACCTCGTTTCGCTACTCGACGGGTTTTGTCACATCTTCGTTTTCGTCCGCTGGAAGAATGTTTTCGAATTCTTTTCCTTTTAATTTTGCCCCAAGTTGCGACTTCTCGTTGAATATGACGTCTCTCGATATAGATATTTTCTTGTTCTATGGATTGTACAAACGGTAATTCATCGAGTCGTTCTGATACCAAACTAAGATCAACTTTGTAGCCTTTGGCTCTAACTTCTTGCAAAATTGTTTGTAGATATGCATGTACGCATCCAATCCGAACACTCAAAAATGGCGCATCTGGTGTTTTTCCAAATCAGATCTCGTATGGCATTTTTTCTTTACCGGTAGCTAGAGCTCGGTTGAGCACGGTCACTGCTGTACCGACTGCTTCCGCCCATAGCGACAGAGGAAGTTTCATTGCCGTTATCATCGTGCGCGCACTCTCGATGATCGTTCTATTGTCGCACTTGGCTTTCCCGTTCTGCTGAAGAGTGTAAGGTGCCGTGTTTACCAGTTCGATATCACGAGCCTCGAGATACTGCTTCATTTCACCGTTGCAAAACTCTCGCCCATTGTCCGTACGTAACACCTTCATCGGCTTGCCGAATTTGTTGTCGATCTTCCTTTCGTATTTCTTGAAAATATCGAGAACATCAGACTTTTGTTTCATAAAGTGAACATACCGAAGGTTATGCAGAATCTTGCACCACCGATGATCTCTGTTGAGAAAGGTCCGCATACGAACGAATGTATGTATTCTCACGGTTTTGTGTTCCTTTTTGTCTCGTTCTTTTTGAACGGTAGCCTGTGTGCTTTCCCGAAAGTACACGATTCACAGAAGAAATTATCAATGTCCGCTGATTTCACACCTCGAATTATCCCTTTTTGCGTCATTTCGCGCAAAACTTTGTTATATCCGTGTCCCATATGTTCGTGCCAGACACGCAAGTTGACAGTTGACACTTTTGCTTCTCTCGCAACATTTGGTTTTCTCGCTTTAAAGAGCATTCGGTAAATCTGATTGTCTTGTTGCACACTGACACCGAAAACTTCACCGTCACGATTAATTGTTACTAGTTTTCCTCTAAACAAAGCATCGAAACCTTTTTTAGTGCGTACGCTGGCTAAAAACAAGTTCTTTCGAATCTTTGGAACGTAGAGCACATTTTCGATTTGAGCTTCACACCATTTACCGTCCACTGCTCTATCGATGAGTACAGTGCCACTACTGGTAACGTCGCACACGCCATTTTCCCCGAGCGATATCGAATCGCCACTGCTTGGTTCAGACTCACTGTACCAGTCCCGTCGGTAAGTGATATGCCTGGATACATCGCTGTCAGTAATCCAGACATCGCTTGTGTCAACTGCGATGAGTCATTCTACAACCTCGCTACTCGGCACTGTATCCGATTTCACTTATCGCTGCTTTTGTTCACTTGTCGAAGCGACGAACGCACACTCATGAGGGTTTTCACCGGCATTGTCCTTATCCCTTTTCTTTTTCCGGCAATCGTGAGCTAGATGCCCCTTCCTTTTATAATAGAAACACTCGACACTCGTATTTTAACTTTTTCTTACTGCTATAGTTTTGATTTGCGGTGAACTTTTTCTTTTTGTTCCCGCCAAGACTAACAGCAGCTAACGCTTGAGTGACGTCTTCGTCACCTTCAAGTCTTCTTTCTTCCTTCAATAATCGCTCTAGTAGATTATCAAGGGTTTGACTTTCTTCGGGTACACTGTCCCATGCTGCCTGGAGAGCATTTTACTTTACCGGTAGGCTGCCAAGTATCTTCGTCATTATGGCAGTATCCGAAACCGCTTTTCCCAGATCCTCCAGTTGAGACGCCATGTTTTGTACCCGGGAAACATGTTGTAAAACCGACTCGTTTGGACCCATGCAATGTCCGTGGAACTTCTGTAGCAAGAGCATCTTGTTCAATTTTTGCTCATGAATTCTCAGCAATTTGTCCCACATTTGCTTCGCTGTAGTGCAGTTGAGCATACAGTCGAGCTAAGAATCCTCTATTGACGAGGAAACTACGCGTATAGCCGTCGCGTTGTCTTTCATCTACTTTTTGCCATCGGCTGAGTTTGCATCTGTCGGCATCACTCGCGCACCCGTAACGACGTCTTGTTATGCGTTAAGCATTGAGTCCATTCGAAATTTCCACGCTTGAAATTTCAAGCCATAAAACTTCTTGATGTTCTTTATCGGAGTTGATTCCGCCATTTTCGTTCGATTGTTTTCGCATACGCATTTACCGGAACACTACAATGGCGACCACGTGTCGACCACCCAGGAAGAAAAAATCGAAATAACCGTTTTCTCTCTATCGTTCTCTGACTTCGATAATCGGTTGTTATGCAGGCTGCTTGCCTGGGCCCAAAACCTGTTGAGATTATCGAAGGAAGATATGTTTGAAGAGAAAGATAACTTTGAATATATATGAGTACGCTTTATTTGTTTTACATAAAGGAACTTCTTATTGCACACTACTCGTGGGCAACAGTCACAGACCAACTAACGAACAATTACTGGTGACGCAAGTAGTGTGCTCCGCCGCCTTAATACTGGATTTCGCGAACGCATGCGTGGTGAGCCTATCGACGTACGATAACTTTACTTCTCGACATCAGTGGTTGTCTTTGGGGAGGAAATAGCTGTCTTGATTAATCTGAACGTTTTGCCGATAGCGAAAATCGTGTTGTGTCCTTTTTTATTTTGGCTGCTGGTGAAGAAGTTTTGAAGCCTGACAGCAAGTTTATGTCAAAAAAAAACGTACCTTCCAAGAGACGGTTGTTGTGGTTGAAGTGCAAGGAAGCAAGCCTTTTATGCGGCGCCCTGGATTGTGACAGTACCAATTCCTCTTCATTTCGCCATCCAAAATACAGTTGTGTGTTATACCCACACCGACTAATTTATAATGACTTACCTTTTATTCTCCGAACTCTCGAACAAGCTTCATAGGTTCAAAATTCAATCGAGATTTGGTTGTACTTAATCACGTTTCGGTCAGTCGCTCGCTGGTCCTTTCAATTTATGGCTATTGCCCACTTCTTACACGAATCTAAGCGCTGACATCAAGTGCTTTCTTTTCTCAAAAAAAAACTTCACTGCCCTAGCGGCCAATTAAAATTTATTGAAAAAAAACCCGGCTGCACCACTACACACTCCCACGTTTTTTTAATTTTTTCCCCCGAATTGTCATTCCTGACATCCGGACTGCTCTCCCGTATGAACAGAGTTGCGCTTCGGTATGCACATGGTAACTCATATTATTAAAGCAGTTTTATGCGATTTGTTCCTTCCAACGGTTCTGCATAATAATTCCACTACAAGACAGACAGACAAAACCGAATTCAAAAGGACTTTGAGAGTAGTACAAACCTCTAAAAACTCCGACTAATAGTAAATAGTCAATTATTTTTTTTATTTGATATCCGCAGGCCAATTCTCTTCTCTTCAGAGCAGGTGACTCAAAGGAGTCGAAACGCGTCTGCTCACACAATAAAGCAGCCCCAACGGCTTTTCAAGAAAAACAAGTTGGGTAGACAGACCTATGCTCATGTCAGAAGGGTTTTGTACTCAACTTACAAAATGCAGTAACCAGCAACGAATAAAATCAAGAAACATGTCAAAGACGATTTTATTGGAGAAAATGTGAAACTCGAGGATCATACTATTTTTAACAAAGTTGAAAGAATTTTGACGTCTGAGGTATTTGTTTTACTTATACCCATAGATATCTCCCTTGATAATTTTTCCAGATTTTTTAGAAACACATTTTTCATGTATTTCCCCCCCTCTGTGCACCCACTGAAGCAAAAAATGTCAGTTTAAGAACTGTTTTGAAAAGCTTGCAAAGAGAACTTTCATTTGATACTCATATCGGCTACCTTTCATGAAATTTTTTTCAGGGGCCACTCCTCTGTACTGCAAGCATCGATTCATGGCCTATTTTTTCGAATCCTAGAATGGCTACAAAGCCCTTTTGCTAGGAGCTCTCTCCTGCCTCTTCGACTTGTTTCAACTGTATGTAGTCATCCTCATGATATCTTTCATTCCTGAAATTTTCATGCAAATACTAGCAAAGCTGTAGTGTCTAAGTCGATAAAAAGCGCATATGGCTCCATAGCCATATGTTTCCATAGTAATACAGGGCATATTGTTCCATAGTAATACAGGAAAATTCAAATCGCTATAACTTTATTAAATACTATTCGATCTTTATGAAACTTACAGAAAAGATCAATCTTATAAAAAGTCATCCGTTTGCTAAATTTTATGGAATTTAAGGGTACCGTTTGGATTTTATTCAAGAAAATATAAAATCGATAAATCATACTATTACTAACAAAGTTGAGTGAATTTCGACTTCTCATGTATTTGTTGTTGTTATACTCATTAAGGCCTACATTCATGATTTTTTTCAGATTTTTCGGATGGAAGGTTTCCAATCGCGAGGGGGGGGTACGCGAAAAGTTCGTACATTTCCCCTTCTCCTGCCCCCCTCGGTACTCGGAAGGCAATTTTAAGACTTTTTTTGAAAAGATCTCATCGAGACCTTTTCAATGACACCCTACTCGACTACCAATGGTGAAAATTTTTTTTTGAGGGGTCACCTCCCTATACGGGGTGACCCCCCTTAAACCCCTTTGAAAAATTTTTCCACCCCTGAACTTTCAAGAGGTCACCACTTCTGACCTTTCCACAAAGTTTCATGGCTGTAGCCTCTATAGTTTCGGAGAAAAAGTGCTGTGACATACAGACGGACGGACGGACGGACGGACGGACGGACGGACGGACGGACAGACGGACAGACGGACACAGGTCGTGATTGCAATAGGGTTTTGTATTTTAGTACAAAACCCTAAAAAGGAGTAAATGATAGTAAATATTTTATACACAAATTAGAAGGCTTTGAACTTCTCAGGTTTTTGTTGCAATTTTGCTGATGGCCATTTGAAGTTTTGATTCTCCAGCTGTTTAGCTCATCGATGTAGAACCACGAGATGAGAGACAGAGTCTTTTATAATTTTCTTGACATTTAGACTGCGTTCATATTATACGCTTTTATCTTGATTCAGAATATTTTTGCCAAGACTACATAGCATGCTTCGATAAAAAAAATTTCCAGAAGGTCAATTTCTTATACGAAACAAACATAAAACAATATCAACCAGCTCTCAGCAACTGAACAATATCATCAGTTCTTCTAAAACGCAGTTTCCCGAGAAATAAATACACAGCATTTATTTTATAGACAGAAATCAGAAGACGCAAAACATCCTCACTTCAGACAACCTACGCTACTTACAAAGGCAATATTCAATGATAATTTGATTGCACAACAATTTCATAATTAATTCATCAAATCATAAAAGACACGAAAACAATGCCTCCACAAGAGAGCTACACATTCACAAGGAATTGCTGAACAATGTCATCGTTCCGTCTGCGTAGCAAAACTCTCATACTATTCTGTGTAATCTAGACTACCAGATCAGCGAGTTTACATGCAATTCCTTCTTCCTAGCATCCTTACTAATTGCTTCCATTTAGTCGGATCTGGAGACACTTCATGTGTGTACTTACGTAATTCGAACGAAAAGCAACTACCAAACTCTCTATTCGTGTACTCGCATATGTATATGTCTTCACATATCGTGGTTGACTGTATGAGACAGGAATGTTTCGCTGTGAATTACAAATGCACATATTGACGTATCCTTTATACCCGTTGGCAATATTGGAGAGCTTGCGAATTACGTGCGCTCCAGAAAGTTGATGTGAACGGATTCACATCAATATCTAAAAGTGCAGTGTGGGTGGTTCATTTAGAGATTCAAGGTTTGCGGTTAGAGAGAAACCAAGCAAAACTTCTCGGCAAAAGACAAGCTCACAAAATGGTGTCGGGATTGCTCTTGACTAATAAAATTTCTGGAATATGACAAGAATCCTTGTCAGTTTGATGTAACATTTTCAGTAGTTTTTTAACTAAATTTCTATAAACTTTTGGGTTGTTATGTCGCTCGACGTTATGTCCGAAACTTCAAATTTCCACCCTCCTTCCAAAACGGCTACCAATGTGCCAATCTATACTTCGACGTTTAATCGATACTTCAACATCAAACCAATCTTCCTTCGAATTCAGTAGACATTGCAAATTACAAGCTGGGACGAAAACAGTTTGATAGCAGCAACAGAAGTAGTTTCAGTCGCTCTGATACTTGACACAACTTTTTTATGCAACGCTGAGTAACTTTTGCTAGCTCTTCATCTTTCTCAGCACACGACATAACAAATCGAGTTTTCCATTTACGCCCATTTAGCACTCAGCATATCAAATGGAAAATGAATAGAAAACCTGGCAACTAATCGTATCTGGGACTGTTTTTGCATATCATGTAAGCATTTTCGGAAGGATGTGTGTTACAGTCATCGGCCAAAGTGAGCTCAAGGACAATCTGTAACGAAGTAAGTGTCGGAATGTAGCAATTTGGAGGAAGCATTATATCAGGATCTGGCATTTTGCTTAGTCGGAGATTATATAATACGTTTTTATATCCCCTCATGGACGAAAGATGCAGAGATAAGAGCTGCCAAAGTGAATTACAGTCAAAGAAAATTTAGGTATGGCGGAGGGTCCAACTAGCCATTGGAAATACTTCAATATTGCATTCGAATAGCGATTTATGAGGACTCTGCTTTTTATTAAGTTTCTATGTGACCAAATTGGTCCTTAGAAGTAATTCAACAAATTTGGTTTTGCAGTTTCAGCTAAACAAAAGATTGAAGTTCTAGAGCAAACTGAAATTGTACAAAGAATAGTCATTACACAAACATTTCAAGAAATCAAAATCAAATTATTTCAAAATGATATACTTAATGTTATAAAATTAGTACCATTCTCTGGGCTTTTTCAGACGCAGCGTTAAAAATGAGCGTTAAACAGATTACATGGGCAAGAAGAGTGAAAGGCATTAAGGGGACCTGATGGTAAAAACAACCCAACATTTTTTAGGGTGAACGAGCGTAACGCACATACATAAACGCATTTCGTTGATCATTTGGTGGGGGAAATTGTATACAAACGCCGTTAATCATTCCGAATTGAACATTCGGTGAAGAAGGTAGTCGTCATGAAACGACTGCCTTTGTTTAATTTGCGTGCAAAAATGGATGCGTGGACGCGAGAAGCTACGCGTTATTTAATAAATTTATAAAAGTGGAGGCCATGTTCAATTTCAGGAAACAACACGACGAATATCACGATTTCAATGAAGATAAATTGCCTATTGTAAATCTATAGAAAATTAACAGTACGCATAATCTTCATAGAATCACATTATAATAAGCAAGTTTACAATACATCAAGAAAAATATGCGACTAAAAAAGATATTCAAATTTGGAATATATTTTTCAGAAAGCGGAAAAACACGGAGGATTCAAATAAATCCAGTAGAAGTTTGAATCAACAAACTTTAGCAATCAAAATACATTTTTCATTCCAGTGTTTATTACATCGTGCACAATTCGCGGCTAAAACATCAATTCTCAATCGCTTATCTCTCTGTCTTCGTTTTCATGTTGTCCGCACGATGTTTAACGATCAAATGATCCTTTTGACACATACACTCGCAAGACGTGTATCGTATACAAAAATAGCTTGGCTGAACTATGCAACGTGTAAACATAAGGGGGTAAGCGCGAAACCTGTTTGGATATGGGTTTTTACCATTCCCGTCTGAAAAGTCCCACTGTTTTATACAATCTAAGTTTGAGAATGCAAGCAGTCACAAGAGTTATTAAGATCGCTATGTCATTCATTTGTAGCCAAAAGAGGGGTTTCGAAAAAGCCTTTCATGAGTCCCTTTGAATCACACTCTTTGCGGTTCATTATATGCATCATTCTTTCTTAGAGTTTTGCCAAATAATTTTACAAAACCCTACAAAGTCGCGACATGAATAGTATGTCCGTGTGTCACAACAATTTTTCTCGTAAACGATTAAAGCTAGAAACATCAAATTTTGTACGTAGGTGTAAACTGGTGCCCTCTTCAAAGTTCAACTACAAAACAATTTTATAAGGTATTCAAGGGGGTCTCCTCATATAGGGTAGTGAACCTTGAGAAAAATTTTAATCAAAGGTAGCCAGTATGGGCAACAGATGGAAGGGTCTTGATGAGAGCTGTGGCGAGCATAAAAACTATTTCCACCACTGAGTGGCGCTGACATCACCTCGAAGAAGTTTGACTTTATACATCTGGCAGCCAATCAGCTAGCAACAAGAAGACTTATCATCAGATATCTCTTTGGCTTTTGGTCGGAAAGCAGACAAGTTTAGTTTCAGTTAACGAAATGTGATATATTTAGATTTTTGCAATAAATTGTTATTGACCACATTAAGTGAGTTTAACGATTGCATTGTGCACATCTTAATCCACAGGATTCAAGGCGGCTACAACTGGTGACCCTATCATTGACGTGAGCCCCGGCTAAGGGAGCACCCATTAAAATGTCGACAGAGGATTTGACAAACGGCATGTTCGGTCAACATACACTGCCGCCGGCAAGGCGCGACAACACACGTTGCTCGACACGCTATATGAACAAAGCAAGGACATTGTTGCCACCAGTGGATGCAGCAACAAACTTTCCATCGTCCGTGGAAGTTGCTTTTGTCAAAGGCGTGAAATTGCCACCATTTTGGCGAAGCGACCCGATGCTTTGGTTTGTGCATGCGGAGGCGCAATTTTTCATCAATAAAATCACGTCTGACAACGCTACTACACGATTATCGCTGCTCTGGACATCAGTATCTGACATATTCCGTTCGCCACCAGTCATAAACAAATACGGCACGCTCAAATGGTATCTTGTCACCAGACTCTCCAAATCTAAGGAGCGACAGCTAAACCGGTTGCTCACAGGAGCAAACCTTGACGGAAAACAACCGTCACAACTACTTCGAGAAATGCAAATTTTCGCATGTTCGGATTTGTCTGAGGACATTCTCAAAACATTGTGGATGAAACGACTACCAGTGAGCGTCGGGTGCATTCTGACTGCTAGCGAGGATTCCGAGCGCTACAAACTCGCAAAAATAGCAGACCGCATAGTGGATTTGTACGGTTCGACAGATGGTGCAAGAGGCCACCGCACTTCAACTAACAACGAGGCTTAAAGATTTTAATAAAAGATTTGGCGTAAATGCGAAGCGGTGCTCGGACCCTTGCTCGTTTGCAAGCATATCAGCATCAGGGAAACTCAGACAGTTGGCTTCCATCACCGGAGTGGTAGACAACATAGATAAAATTCTGGAATTCAGACTATACATAGCCGATCAGCAGTCACACTTAAATTTCCTAATCGACTCCGGATCGTCCGTTTCGATTCTGCCTAAACGCTTCGCTCAACTTCAACAGCCGCAAATGCTAAAATTGTATGCCGCCAAAAACTCCACAATTATTGTACCACGTATGGTAAACGACCCTTGAAGATACACTTAGGTTCAAGCGTCTATTTGCGTGGAATTTGATTGTATCAAATGCTTCTTCACAAATTATCGGGCGGACCTCTTGACGCATTACGGGCTTTTGACCGATTTAAAACACAGAAGGCTATTAGGTGATAATTTTATCTGCTCCAGCCCGGGACAAATCGCTCTGATTGATGTTTTCGGGGTGTCCACGACACATGCAAAGGCAACTAAAACGGCAACTATCACTCAGCATACGAATCACGACACGTCGTCAACAACAACAATAATACACCTATCAGTACCAGCTAACCAAGTGGCACATTTCATCGAAACAACTGGACCAACAGTTTTTCAACGGCCTCAACCTCTGACAGGCGAAAAACTGAAAGCAGCACGAGCAAAATTCGATCGGATGCTTAAAATGTGTATTTGTCGTACATCGAGTAGTCTTTGGGTTAGTCCCATCCACATTGTGGCCGAAAATCCGGGAGCAGGAGAATTTGTGGTGACTTTCGCAAACTTAACGCTCAGACAGTACCAGATCGATATCCAATTGCACATATCCACGACCTGGCTGACCAGCTTCACAGTAAAATTATATTTTCGAAGTTGGACCTAGACCAGGCTTGCTATCAGATCCCGATGTCCAAAGCCAATAGAAAAAAGACAGCCGTTACAATACCATTCGGGTTGTTTGAATATTTGTTCATGCCTTTCGGTCTTAGAAATGCCACACAAACTTTTCAACGGCATATGGACAATATCCCCTACGGACTGAAATTCGTCTTCTGCTATATAGACGATATCATCATCATTTCAGACCATGCTGACCAACATCGAGAACACCTTAACATTGTCCGTCAACGACTTGAGCAACATGACTTGCACATTAACATTGATAAGTGTGCTTTCGGTCAAATTGAGATGGAGTATTTGGGCTACACGATCAACAAAAACGGTTTACAACCAACACAAGAGCAAATCACTGCGCTGCTTAACTTTAAGCAGCCTGAGACCACCGTCAAGCTGCGTCGATTTCTTGGGGCCTGCAACTTCTACAGACGTTGCCTTAAACACTCAGCCCACCATCAGGCATCGTTGAACGCTTTCTTAGGCAACAGCAAGAGAAACGATAATCGCAAAGTTCCTTGGACACCACAAATGGAATCAGATTTCCATATGTGCAAACGCGACCTTGCAATTGCAGCCTTACTCATTCATCCGGATCACAAGGCACAACTTCAACTTGTCACTGACGCATCTGACATTGCTATCGGAGCAGCCTTGGAACAGCACGATGGCGAACAGTGGCATCCATTCGACTTCTTCTCTCGTAAGCTGAGCCCAACGGAAGCTAGATACAGCGCATATGATCGCAAACTACTAGCTGTTTATGCCGCAATCAAGTTTTTTAAGGTATATTCTAGAGGGTCGGCATTTTATCATCAGAACCGACCACAAGCCTTTAATCTACGCATTCGCTTAAAGTCTTGACAAAGCCAATCTGAGAAAATTGAGACAGTTGGACTTCATCTATCAGTTTACGATGGAGATAGTACACATCTCCGGCTTGGAGAATGTGGTAGCCGACGCCTTCTCCAGAATTCATACGTTCAACATGCCATTCACCTTAGACCCAACTCAACTACCCATGGCTTAACAAGAAGACGACGAGCTTCGTGTGCTCCTAGACAGTAGCAACAACACGGGGTTACAACTACAAAAGCTGTCAATCGGTAATGCAGCAGTTTACTGCGATATTTCAACGGGATACATTCGTCTTTACCTCTCACCAGAACTTCGTCAACAGGCTTTTGCTTCAGTTCACGGACTCACTCACCCGAGCGGCAAGGCCACCCTTCACCAACAGCGCAAAAAGTACATATGGCCCAGCATGCAGTAGGACACGATACGATGGACCCGCAACTGCATCTCCTGTCAACGCTCGAAAATCCAACGACACAACAGGAACCAGCCCATCTCAATGAACGTACCGAACAAAAGATTCGATCATGTACACATCGACCTCGTCATTTTGCCGTTGGTGAGTGGGTATTGATACTGGCTTGCCATGGTAAACAAGTTTTCATGGTGGCCAGAAGCAGTCCACATGCAAGACACGACACCTGGGTTGCGCGTTTTGGAACTCCCAAAACGTTGACAACCGACCAAGGTGCTAATTTGAGAGCGCACTTTTTCGAGCCCTTACCAATCTGACCGGGACGAAACGAATTAGAACAACACCCTATCATCCTGCGTCCAATGGCGCGATTGAGGGATGGCGCCGAACCTTCAAATCAGCTCTTATGTGCGGTCAACCAACATCCTGGATATTATTACTTCCAACTGTTCTACTAGGACTGCGAACGTCACTCAAGGAGGACTTGGGAGCTTCACCTGCCGAACTACGTTACCGTGAACAGCTACGTGTTTTGGTCGACTTTTTTACAAACGAGGACATGCCAACCAATTTCACCTTTTTCGAGAAATTTTGTGAGCACATGCGACTCCTTCGACCGACACCAACAGCTCACCACATAAAAAGAAACCTTTTTCAATACAAGGATCTCTACACTTGCACTCATATCTTCCTGCGAGTCGATGCAGTCAGACGGCCGTTGGAGCAACCCTCACAGGACCACACGAGGTGGTTAAACGAATCAACGATCACTTCTTCATTATCAAGATAAAGGGACAAGATGCGACCGTCTCAACCGAACGACTCAAACCAGCGTATACTATAAAAGATGACAACGAACAGAAACATGTCATTCCCCTCAGAACGTATAATCGGACGTCGAAGCCAACATCAACTTGACCTCAATTCTGGCGATCATAAAAACGATTTCCACCACTGAGTGGCGCTGACATCATCTCGAGGAAGTTTGACTTTACACACGTGACAGCCAATCAGCTAGCAACAAGAAGATTTATCATCAGCTGTTCAGTTTAGTTTCAGTTAACGAAATGTGATGTATTTAGATTTTTGCAATAATTTTTTATTTACCACATTAAGTGAGTTTAACAATTGTATTGTGCACGTCTTGATCCACGAGATTCAAGGTGGCTACAGAGCTTTTCAAAACAGGTTTTAAACTGACATTTTTTGCTTTGATGGTCGCACAGGGAGGGAAATACACGAGAAATTTGTGTCCCTCCCAAAAATTCAAAATTACTACAGGGTTGAGCGATATAGTTGACACAACATAAGATGTGGCTGGGATAACTGAGGTTATCTTCTTCTTCTTTGTATCACTACAGCCTCTCTCGGGCCTTCGCTCAGAGATAGTTAGAGTATCTCATTTTCATGACCGTATTGATTTTTTCGGAAGTTGATTTGGTCAGTATCATGCTCCCGTGTGCTTGCTCAGCTATGATATGATCTAATTAAATTAGTACGTATAACTGAGGTTATATTTCTCTTTGTGATTGAATATTTGATATTATCAACGAAATTTATTAGTTTCTTCCATAAAAGCAGAATTTGCACATTTTTTATGACAGTAGAACTTTTGGGGAAATCTTTCTAAGTGCAGCATAAATATTGAAGCCCACTACTGTGTGCAGTTTCAAATCGCCTCAAGCCAATCAAAAATCTTAGCTTATTCTGAAATTTTTGAGGGCATGATTCAACAGTTCTGCTTAGCCACTCTACAGCCTTTTTGGGTATCCATTGTTCGACCATACGATTATTGTGTCCAGCCCGTTGCAGCTTCTGCAGTCTTTTAATCGTTGAGGCCTCTGGCTCAGCAAAATTTCATACAGCTCATTGGCTTATCGAATTCGCCGTTGTTCCCCGTCTAGCCCCCCTCCCATCATTCGCCTCAGAACCTGCCTTTCGAAGGCGTTCAATATATTTGCGGATGCTTGGGTTACAGTCCATGTTTCACACCCATAGTAGAGCACATGATACGTTGGGATTAATCCAGTTCCAGTTTTCGAATAATCAACTAAAGTTATTTTAACCGGCGCGAAATCGTTGGAACTATTAATTTACCTTATTTCAACAATAAAACTGAAAACTTGGGATGAATTTGACAACTTTTTTTCAGTGCAAGGCTTATAATTGTGATTGTTGTGATTGTCGAAACCATTGAAAGATGCGTAAAAATACTCAAATATTCGAATATTGAAAAACAAAATGTAGCATATTGCATATGAGTGATGAAGAGTTATTTAGGTAAGTGTTCTATGGAAGGATTCAGAGATCAGCGGTAAAACGTATCTTAGATCTGAATCAGTAGATAATAATAGCAGTAGTTCTTTGGATAAGGACATTTTGAATCTTTTTTCATCAAAAGAGTCTGAGATTTCCCTAACAACTGATAAGTTTTTCCAAAAATTTTTTATCAATCTAAGTCATTCGAAAATTGCATAGAAAGAATGTACGAGTATTGTTACATGTACAAATAATTACATGTACAAATAATTCTGCGAGCTACTGTCGCAATTGTTTTCATCATCATTAAGAACGTCAACGAATGAATTTACTCGAACCCACGAGAATCCAACAAGCATGATCAACATCTGCAAGTGACGTCACTCCATTCATGAACTTGCTCGAACCTACCAGGTACCTCTCGGTAGAACATTCGCCAATGTGCGAGAAATGGGTGAATAGGTAGAGACCCTATATAAAGGCGAGCTGAATGAATGGGGAGAATCATTCATTCGACCGCGATAAGAACTGCGATTGTGTGTGGGAAGTGTGTTTCGTAATAGTGAAGTAATTTAGAAGACAATTGCGATAATAAATTTATGGACAAGTGTTAGATTTTTTTTTAATAGTGACAATTAAAATTAGTGAAAGTGTTAACTGATTATTCTGCATTTTATTTAATTAAATAAACACTTTTAACTTAAATTAAAAGACATTGCGTTTTCACTTTCCCGGAACATTAAAATTATTGGCCGCGAACCAATAACACGCGACAGTGGTGTCAAGAAGTGCGAAAGAAAAATTTTGAAAGTGCACAATAGTAAAATTTAAAGAAACATTAAAAATGCCACGATGCTTAAACTTAAAAATTAATGAATTGACCATATCGGAGCTCAAGGAGGAGTTGGAACAGCGGAATCTGGCCACACAAGGTACAAAGGCCATACTGATTGCAGGCTTGCGTGACGCGATCGAGTCGGAAGGCGTGAATCTGGATTCGGGTGAGCTCTCAGATGCGGAAAAAGGCGCAGAAGGTGGAGAAGTAGACACACCAAAACCAAAGGAACCAGAAAATGCGCTGATGCAAATGTTGATGCTGATGCAGCAAGAGCAGCAACAACAGTCATCCAATTTAACTGCGAAGCTCAATGAACAGTCATCCAACTTAACGACGAAGCTAGATGAACAATCAGCGAAGTTAAATGAACAATCAGTGAAGCTGGACCAACAAGCGATCGTAATCAAGGAAGTGCAAAAACAGTCAACCGAAATAAAAGTGGAGCTCGGTAGCCTGAACAATCAAATTAAATGCGTCGAGGAAAAGGTTTACCAGGTCGAGGAAAAGGTCAGCCAGGTTGAGGAGAAAATTAACTATGATATCAGCCAGGTCGAAGAGAGAATGAACCATGAGATGGAAAAAGTGAAAAAAGAATTGGAAGCAGCAAAGGCAGTAGTAACCGCCCCACCAGCCCCGCTTGTAACCGCAGCGCAAAGCACATCCAGAAATGTGCCAGCACCAATATTCGATGGGCAAACGGTCTGGAGTATTTACAAGACTCAGTTTGAAGCTGCCGCAAGGGCAAATCACTGGAATGAGCAGGAACGAGCAACTGCACTGATTCTTGCTCTAAGAGGCCCAGCTGCCGAGCTTTTGCAGACGATCCCCGATGAATTGCACTCAAACCCGAATGCTATAATGAATGCGCTCGACATGCGTTATGGAGACGATCATCTAAAGCAGATTTATCGGTCACAGCTAAGGCATCAGGTGCAGAAGTCTGGTGAGACCCTACAGCAGCTAGCCCAAGACATTGAGCGACTAGCACTTTTGGCTTACCCAGCCTACGACCCAGAACATCGAGATGATGCAGCGACAGAGGCATTCATCAGCGCACTAAAGGACCCGGAATTGCAACAAGCCGTGCGTTTAGCTCAAAACCAAACGGTTAAGGACGCATTGGCTTACAGTCTGAACTTTGAGGCAGCGAAAAATGTGACTCGTACCACTGCCCGGGTTCGTGAAGTAGTGACAGACGAGTGCAGGTGTGAACGCGTGGAAATTGAGCGAGACCCGCATGTAAATGGTGCGCCTAGATGCTGGAATTGCGGAGAGAAGGGGCACTTGCAAAGAGACTGCAAGAAGCGAAGAAAACCGAGCTATTGTCCAGGGTGTGCAGCTAGGAGGAGATCCAGACCGAGTCAGGAGCCCAGAATGGAAGCCCTTCAAACAGAAGGGTCGGGAAACATGTAAGAGCCAACTTCGTGGGGCAGAGGTTGGCTAGGAGGATCGACGTCCCCAGCACCACCATCACCGTGTCAAGACTACATCGTGGAGAAGCGGACTTATGCCTTCCGGGTCAAATTGACGGAGAACACTGCACCATAACAATCGACACTGGTGCAACCCGATCGATTATCCGACCAGACCTAGTTAGACAGCAACAACTTCACAAGGGCAGAATTTTCTCACTACGGACAGCTACGGGAGAAACTGCACCTGTTCATGGAGAGGTCAACCTCCAGATACAGTTGGGAGACCTTGTGTTCCGACATAATTTTCTGGTCGCGAACATTATGGATGACTGCATTCTCGGAATGGATTTTCTGCGACCACATGGAATCACGTTGGACTTGGGAAAACGTGTCTTGAAATGGCAGAATGTCGAAGTACTGATGGAGGATCCCAGCGTCCAAATCCCCAAGATGAATGTAGTGGTATGTTCTGACACTGATGTACCGAATTCTTCCGAAAGCATTGTATGGGCCAAGCTTGATGGTGATTCTGGAGACCACCGATCTTACCTGATAGGGCCAACGAAGACGTCCGCATTGCGCAGTTTGATTGTAGGACGAAGCCTTGTAAGATCTTTAAGGAACGGATATGTGCCGGTTAGAGTCCTTAACACCGCAGATTCAACCACGAGCATCAAAGCGGGAGAAGTCATCGGCAGCTGCCAGCCTGTTTCCACCATCACCTCTTTGGAAGCTACTCACAACCATCATTGGAAAAGGAGGCAAGACACAGAAAAAGCCAGGGAATCCACGTCTGCAATATTGAAGCAAGTCAAATTGCCGGTGCAGCTATTCAAACGAGCCTCTGATCTGGTCACCAAGTACAGTGACATCTTCTCAACAAGCCCGGATGACCAAGGCCGAGCGAGTTTGGTAACTCACGTCATAGACAGACAGGGAGCCAAGCCAATTCGACAAGCACCAAGACGTCTCCCTATAGCCAAACAAGGAGAAGTGAGCGCGCTGATCTCGGACATGGAAAAACAAGGCATTATTGAACCTTCTGTAAGTCCATGGGCCGCGCCTGTAATTCTAGTAAAGAAAAAGGATGGTAGCACTCGCTTTTGTGTCGACTATAGGCAGCTTAACGACGTCACTAAGAAAGATAGTTACCCGCTCCCACGCATCGATGACATCATGGACACTTTAGCCGACGCAAAATGGTTTTCTACACTCGATCTCAAGAGTGGCTACTGGCAGGTAGAAATTGACAAGAAGGACCGAGAGAAGACCGCATTTTCAGTTGGGACCAGATTGTGGCAATTTGTGGTGATGCCGTTTGGGCTTTGCAATGCCCCAGCCACTTTCGAACGCTTGATGGAATACGTGCTACGAGGTCTAACCTGAAAAACCTGCTTGGTGTACCTAGATGACATCATCGTCATCGGGAGAACGTTCGAAGAGCATGTGCGGAACTTAGAAGAGGGTTTCTTCCGACTGCGACTGGCAAATTTGAAACTTAGTCCCGACAAGTGTACCCTTTTCGCAGCTGAAGTAAAATACCTGGGACATGTCGTATCAGCAGAAGGAGTCAAAACAGACCCTGAGAAAATTGAAGCCGTGAAAAGCTGGCCAACACCAAACAACAAGCGCCAACTACGAAGTTTCCTGGGCCTGGCAACCTACTATCGAAGATTCGTCAAAGACTTTGCCAAAATAGCTAAGTGTCTTCATCAGCTAACCGAGAAAAATCGTCCGTATGTCTGGAATGAACAATGCCAGACAGCCTTTGAGACCCTGAAAGAAAAGCTATGTGAATCACCCGTACTGGCGTATCCGAAACCCGGAAAAATGTTTGTGGTTGACACCGATGCAAGCAACGGCGGTATTGGAGATGTACTCTCCCAGCAGATCCATGGGGGAAAAAAATTCCTCTCGTATTACAGTCGAGTTCTTTCAAGAAGTGAGAGGAACTACTGTGTGACCAGTAAGGAGCTATTGGCTATACTAGAGGCCACCAAGCAGTTCCACAAGTACCTATATGGCCAGAAATTTGTTCTTCGAACGGACCATGCATCATTGAGATGGCTATTTAACTTCAAAAACCCCGAGGGACAAGTTGCGAGATGGATCGAAAGATTGCAGTCATACGACTACGAAATTGTTCATCGAAAGGGCGGAGTTCATGGAAATGCTGACGCCCTATCTCGTCGCCCATGTCCAGCTAACTGCAAGCATTGCCGACGGATTGAGGAAAAGGAACCGCCCGTTGATCTGCGACTGATAACGGCCGAATTCGATGAAGGTTGGTCATCGGAGGAGGTTCGAAATGCCCAGCTAGCCGATGAAGACATCGGACCATTGCTCGTATGGAAGGAGACGACTGGGCGACCGGAGTGGAAGGACGTTTCGATGCATGGCGCAACCCTGAAAAGCTATTGGGCACAATGGAACTCCCTACAGGTGGAGGGTGGCGTACTCAAGCGGAAATGGGAAACGGCGGATGGCAGCTCCTATAGGATGCAAACTATACTACCCAAAAGCCGAATCCACGATGTGGTAAAGGAAATGCATGAAGGATCCTCGGGAGGCCATCTTGGTGTTAACAAAACCATATCGAAATTGCGGGAAAGGTTCTACTGGCTCCACGCTCGAGAAGACGTAGAGGACTGGTGCCGCAGATGCACAATTTGCGCTTCCGTCAAAGGCCCAAAGCGACGACTGAGAGGACAAATGCAAACCTATAACGTAGGCGTGCCATTCAAAAGGATTGCTGTTGACATCACTGGACCCTTTCCTGAATCTGAATGGGGAAATCGATACACGCTGGTTGTAGCTGATTATTTCAGCAAGTGGCCCGAGTTCTACCCCATTCCCAACCAGGAAGCAACGACTGTAGCCGAACAGCTAGTGTTAAATTGGGTCAGCAGGTACGGCGTGCCTTGTGAACTACATCGGATCAAGGCCGAAACTTTGAGTCACTAGTTTTTAGCGAAATGTGCGAGCAGCTGGGAATACGGAAAACGAGGACAACACCGCTGCATCCCCAATCCGATGGAATGGTCGAACGTTTCAACGGCACGCTCAATAAACACTTGGCCAAGATGGTTGACGAGAACCAAAGGGACTGGGACCGACATATCCCACTATTTTTAATGGCGTATAGAGCCGCTGAACATGCATCGACGGGCCAAGCCCCAGCCAAAGTCATTTTTGGAAAGACTATTCGTTTGCCAGCCGATATAAAGTTCGGAACAACCCCTGAGAAACCCCAAACGGTCTCGGAGTACGCAAGTGATCTAAGACAACGGTTGAACCAGATACATCGGACAGTGCGAAAACACCTCGAATCGGCTACTGACCGCATGAAGACCAGGTATGATCTAAAGGCTAATTCTACTGGCTTCCAGCAAGATGACTTGGTGTGGCTTTATAACCCGCAACGGCGAAAGGGTAGGTCTCCAAAGTTGCAACATAACTGGGAGGGACCATACCGAGTCACAAAGCGAATCAACGACGTCGTATACCGAATACAGGAACATCGTAAGCCGAGAGCTAAAATGAAAATCGTGCATCTGGACCGTCTTGCCCCATATTAAACCCAGGGAGAATTGACTACAAATAGCGACACATCTTTTCGGGGCGAAAAGAACTGAGGTGGGGGCAGTGTTACATGTACAAATAATTACATGTACAAATAATTCTGCGAGCTACTGTCGCAATTGTTTTCATCATCATTAAGAACGTCAGCGAATGAATTTACTCGAACCCACGAGAATCCAACAAGCATGATCAACATCTGCAAGTGACGTCACTCCATTCATGAACTTGCTCGAACCTACCAGGTACCTCTCGGTAGAACATTCGCCAATGTGCGAGAAATGGGTGAATAGGTAGAGACCCTATATAAAGGCGAGCTGAATGAATGGGGAGAATCATTCATTCGACCGCGATAAGAACTGCGATTGTGTGTGGGAAGTGTGTTTCGTAATAGTGAAGTAATTTAGAAGACAATTGCGATAATAAATTTATGGACAAGTGTTAGATTTTTTTTTAATAGTGACAATTAAAATAAGTGAAAGTGTTAACTGATTATTGTGCATTTTATTTAATTAAATAAACACTTTTAACTTAAATTAAAAGATATTGCGTTTTCACTTTCCCGGAACATTAAAATTATTGGCCGCGAACCAATAACACGCGACAGTATTATTAGCGAAATTGAAGTAATCTTAATGTTCTCCAATTGAGGCTGGGACTAATTTTTTTTAGAGTGGTTATTATCCCAAAAGAATTCTGTTGCTTAAAAATTTTAATTTGCAATGTTTTTGAAAATCGATTTTGTCATTTTGAAGACAGATAAAAGATTTCCAATAAACCAGTAATAACAAAATTATTTTCCATCTAAAAGAGGAATAGATTTTGATAGACCCGATATATGTATTAATAAATGAAGATTATTGGATTCTATCTAACAAAAGAACATAATTGGAATCTAACTGGAATTCACAACGAGCATTATAATATACTTCTTGAGTGTCTCCTCTACCGTACACCCCTTATACACATTCTAGGACTATATTAGTGGTATTAACAATAACAATGTGTGTCTGTCTTTCCATCTTTTACAGCTAAATGGCCCCAAATCTGCTGGACTGAATAAGTTGAAGTTTCATATTTATGCATCTTTAAAACCCAAACACGGTTGTGTAAGTAAATAAATGAATTTAGAAGCATCAAACAAAAATGCATGCTCTGAGGATCTCAAATAAATATTATAATTTGAGAACAAATTGTTTAAAGTTATTGGAAAACAAGTTGGGTAAACAGACCTACGCTCATGTCAGAAGGGTTTTGTATTCAATTAACAAAATACAGTCACTAGATCGAATCACATCAAGAAACATGTCAAAGACAATTTTATTGGAGAAAATATGAAATACGAAGAACATTCTGTTATTGACAAAGTTGAACGAATTTCGACTTCTGAGGTTTTTGGTATTCTTATACTCATAAATATCTCCCTTGATAATTATTTCAAATGTCTAGCCGCGACGGAGGAAACACATTTTTCATGTATTTGAAAGTTTAACAACTGTTTTGAAAAGCTCCCGCGAAAACTTTTATTTCATACTCATATCGGCTACGTTTGATGAATTTTTTTTCAGGGGCCACTCTCCTGTACTGTTATCGATTCATGGCCAATCTTTTCGAATCCTAGAATGGTTACAAAACCCTTTTGCTAGGAGCTCTCTTCCGGCTCCTTGACTTTTTCACTTATGAGCATTGATTGTAGGTACTCATCTTCAGTCATTCACTAAATCAAATCAATTGTTCAAAGCATGCACCTTAAACGTTGAAGTTGGGAAAAAATAACTCAAAATTATTCAATCTTCGCATTTAAAATAGCCACTATTCTGTTTTACGATTACTGAAACCACTAGCTGAGCCGATTCTCAAAGATATACATAACACCTATCATTCCTGAAATTTTCATGCAAATCCTAGCAAAACTGTAGTGTCTGAGTCGGTAAAAAGCGCATATGGTTCCATAGCCATATGTTGCCATAGTAATCAATGTAGCGCATATAGTTCCATAGTAATACAGTAAAATTCAAACCACTATAACTTCGCTAAATATGATTCGATCTTTATGAAACTTTTAGGATTGATTAATCTTATGAATAGACATCTACGTGCTGAATTTCATTGAATTTAAGGGTACCGTTAAGATTTTATTCAAGAAAACATAAAATCGATAAATCATACTATTACTAACAAAGGTTGAGTGAATTGCGACTTCTAACGTATTTGTTGTAGTTGTACTCATCAAGGACTACATTCCTGATTTTTTTCAGATTTTTTGGATCACAGGTGTCCAATCGCGAGGGGGGGGGGACACAATTTTTTCGTGTATTTCCCCTCCCTGTGCGCCCCTCGAAGCAGATTTTGCCAAACTAAGACCAGTTTTGAAAAGCTCTCATGAAGACCATTCATTTGATACCCATATCGGCTACCTTTAATGAAATTTTTTTTTCGGGGGGTCACTCTCCTATATGGGGAGACCCCCCTTAAATACCTTATAAAATTTTTTTTGTAATTTAACTTTGAAGAGATCAGCACTTTACACCTGCATGCAAAATTTGATGTTTCTAGCTTAAGTAGTTTCCGAGAAAAACTGCTGTGACACACGGACGGACGGACAGACTGGTGGCGAAACTAGTAGGGTTTTGTAAAATTATTTTACAAAACCCTAAAAAGATATAATTTGATCATCTTTCCTTGTCAACGAAACCAATAAGCAAAAATTTTTGAATAAAATAATGAAGATATTTTTTTATTTATGGATTACAGAAAAACTTACACGAAATCTACAATCTTAAAATAACATGGTTAATATCTCAATATTCTACCCACAAGCTTACATTTGGTTCAATATTTTTATCCAATAATTTTTGAAGGGAATCAAATCAGGAGATTTTTGCATTTGACATTTGGGACTATTGACTCGCGTCATGTAACGAGAAGCAGAATCCTTTGGGAGACGAGGATGAACGATGGCGTTTGGCGGAAAACACTGGATGACTTATGATTGCCGATGGCCAAAGAGGGATGGTGGATGATTACAGATGATTGCTGCAAACTATCGATGATAACACATGATGCTAGATGTTGGCGGATAATAGTACCAGGGTCATTTGAAAGGTTTCCGGCCTTTTAAAGAAAAACACATAGTTCAACCCAAACAAAAATTTATTTTTTGACATAGTCTACACGCAATTCGAGCTTCAATTCGCCATTGCGACCATGCGTGTGTGGACTTACGCATTGTGTTGATGAAACAGCACCTTTTTTCTCGCCAAGTGTGGTTGCTTCTTCTTGAGTTCCATCTTCAATTGGTCCAGCAATGCAGTGTAATAGGGTCCATTAATGGGTTTACCTTTTTGAATGTAGTCAACCATAATTACTCCATGGCTCTCCCAAAAAACTGTCACTTTTCCGGCAGAAAAAACTACATTCGCCTTCTTTGGAGCTGATGCCCCCACCACAATCCACTACATTGATTGTTGTTTAGTTTCCAAAGTATGTTGATGGATCCAGCTTACTTCGACAGTAATTAATCGGTGCAAAAACTCGGTAGGATTCTTTCGGAACAGCTGAAGAGTCTTGAGTGACGTGTCCATCCATACGCTCTTTTGGTCAATCGCCAACAAACGCGGCACCCATCGTGCGGATAATTTTCTCATGCATAAATCTTACGCACCCTTTTCCACAAGTCTCAGCAATTTCCTTGGTGGTTAATTGGCAATCTTTCATCACGATTGTGTGCACTAAACTGACGATATCCTCCCTTAAAACAATTTTTGGGGCGTCTCAAACGTTCATCAGCCACCCAATGTTCCAAGGTTGTAAACGAGGGCGGAGATTCACCATACACGGTGTCTAACTCTTCTCTCACTTTCCGAGTTTTTTCCCCTTTCACATAGAGGTACTTTAAGACTGCGCGATACTCGATTTTATCCATTGTTCTTAACAAACATCACCTGTGAACTTTGGAAGGCTACCATGTATTTTGTACTGATCTGAATTACTTGAAATTTTTATGGCATACATAAGTAAAGGCCATTTGTTGGTTGGCAAGAGAACTTAAATGTACCATTAATTTTTGCTGGTAAGTTCGAAAACTTTTCAGATGACCTTCATAAATGAGGGTGGGCAACGGATGATGGCGAATGATGGATGGTAGATGATGGTGGATTATGGTGGATGTTGGCAGATATAGGCTGATGATGATAAATGGCAGGAAAGAGACAATGACTGATGATAATGGATTTTGGGATGATGGCTGGTACTGAATGACGGATAATGGTGCATACGGAATGATGACAGAAGGCGGATGATGGATTATGGCTGTTTACGGGCGATGGCTAATAAGAGTAGATGATGGCTAATGATGATGATGACGATGTTACTAGGATGTTATGCGCAGGTTTATCAAAGAGTTCAAAATTTATCAAGGGAAAAATTGCCGCGAAATATTCTGATTATACCATATGAGAAAGAGTGGTATTAAAGTGGACAGAGTTTGAATGTCGCAAGGACAACGTGATTTAGTTTAACAATGTCTTCACATCCATGGCTTCATTGGAAAATTAAAAACTGAGAAAATGTACGCTTGTAAAATGAATAGATTTAACCGCAAAAGCACCACAATTAACCTTGTTGCTGATTCGAAGATGAAACACGAAGAATATGACTATACGTTTAATAGATAGACAATGACTTTTTTTTCTTGGTAAGCCATCGGGTCTTGCTTCTTTGAGTGTGCGGTTGCGTTTTGACTCCTTTGAGTCATCTTCAGTGTCTAAAAAATGTGTGGTAAGAAATTGTTTTTTATAGGTGCAGGATATGTTAAGTAAGTAAGTAATAAATTAGGTCAGGTAGAAGAATATTAGGTTTTTGTTTTTTTTTATTGTTGGATGTCTGTTTGTTCTGGTTCATACCGTTTTCGTTTTTCTCGGAGAGTGTAGTCTAGTGCCTACACAATTGCGTTGGAATTTGTAATAAGTTGCTCATTAATAATGTTACCGTCTGTTTTTCTACGTTTATATATTGCAAGCTTTTCTAAGATGTCAGGCCTCTGTCCTTTGTTATGTTTGTGTAGCAGTGTCATGTAGTTAGCATAGCGTTGGGCTTGTGTGCCAGGTTTTGTAGGTGCGCCGTCTAATTGGAGCCAGCCTTCTTGTGTAAGAAAGATCATAAGTGTTTTTTGTACCTTGTCGTTAGTTTCCACGTTGTTTTTCCTTTATATACCATATCGCAGTCCTTGCATGTCAGTTGCTTTATGCCGCTGTTCTCGTATATTGATGTGTCATTCAGTTTTTGTTTCAGTTTGCTTCCAATATTGTTGTTAGTTTTGAGTGCAGTTTGCAGTTTGTATTTCCTAAGGAAGTTTGATAGTTTTAATGTCACTTTGCCTACGATGTTAACGAAATCGACTATTGTCCTTCTTATGTGCTGCAGTCAGTTGGCATCCCTGTTTTTATTTGCACCGTGTAACAAGTTTGTCAATGTCACGTTGTTTGCATCTGTTATTACTAGCTGTTCTGTAAATGTTATTTAGTTCGTTGGAGTAATGGGTAAGAGTCCTGGGGTTGGAGTGCACCATCTCTGCACCATTGATCTGTACGCTGCTAGTTTATGTTGAGCGGGGTGGTTAGATGTTATGTGTATGGTATGGTTAGTTATGGTTGGTTTTCGGTATATGTTGTAGTCTAATTGTGTTGGTTCTCGTGTCAATATTACGTTCATATAGTTAAGTTGCCGTTTGTTTCTTTTATTATAGTGAAATTGATATTCGGGTGAATAACATCCACTTAGGTAAGTAGTTCGTCTTGTTTATTTTCTTTTGAATGAATAGCGATAAAACAGTCATCCAGATATTGTCTTTAAAATATCACATTGAACTCTTTGAAAATTTTAGGTATAAAGACTTTGACCATAGGTTATAAGAATATTTCTGACATTATTGAGGACATTGGATGTCCCTTAGCCAAACCACTCTAGACAATGTCTATGTTATTATTGAACGTATAATATTTCTGCTTGATTGTGGTCTTCATGAGATTGAGTAGTTAATCTGTGAATCGTCGACTGTTATTGAATGAGCGTTTACTTTAAGCATGGTCGGTGTTTTATAGACGGGAAAGTTGACAAGTGTTGATCAATGTTAAAGAGATGGTAAAGTTCATTCGATCACAGCTGTTCTTGAATGTGAATTTGTCGTCAAGGTGCATGATATCTACCATTATCGTTGCCAAGTACATTCTAATTGGTATGCAGGTGTTGTAAACGTGCAAACGGGCTTCTTCAGGCCTACAACAGCCAATAGCATCAATGTTAAAAGTTGTGAGCAGGAAACCACGCCGCTTTCCGCTTTGCGTTCTTTCGTAAAATAAGTATTATTAAGTTGCGAATAAGCCATGTTGCCTCATATAGAAGGTATGTGGTGGAATGGAGAATGGCAACTTAATTTATCTCGTGAAGAAGTACGAGTCAGCTAGTCAAAAGCAACAACGACCGCAAAAAGTGAACAGAGAACATGAAAGAGACAGCAGCAAAACACATCTCGTGAGCGAGCGTTAGTGAGCCAGGCGAAAGCTGCAGAGAGGAGAATGCTGCACTCCAGTTCAAAAGTTCTCTTTGCTCGTCTATAAATTCTTATTTCCCTCATTGCGCTAAGAGAATATCACCTTTTGGCTCTCTACGTCCACGTGCAAATAGGGCAAAATGGAGCAGAAGGGTTTCTGTGGAATGGAAACTGCCGTGGCTCACCTCTTAATCAATTTTCAGGAAAATTAGAATAAAAACTTACTAGATGACTAGATATAAGTACTTGGTCAAATTCTAGGAGCTCACTAAGAATGCAACATTATTCAACGACAGATTTCTTTCGACGTGATACTAGTTTAGAAGTCACTCTTCGTCACGAGACAAGCAAAAGTGTTCCAGCAGTTTCTCGATTTGCTATAAAATGTCAGTTTAACCAATGGTGATGGATGAGATGCTGGCTTAATATGAAATCCTCTTCCAACCTTTTGGTTTTTCGCGCTATGTGGTCACTTCAATCTAATAGCTTGTCTTCTTGGTCCCCTTTGCAAGCTAGCGCTTATGCTGGAAGTGCACAAATCCCGCCGGTCATGAGGAATATCTAATCAAAATCAAAAGCACTTTATTCAGTATTAATCAGGGAACATCGAGCAACATTACAAAAACATATGAAAACGTAATTAATCAACTTGTTCGTAATGTTAATGTTTAAAATCACAAAAAAAATTAAATAAAATAAAATTACTCCATCAAACCAACGCTTGTGTTTGCTGGTCTGGTTAACGTATATGTAGTAATAGGGAACTGTCATGCAGGAAAATCTCTCTGTCTCTGAGCATCATAATGTGTATATAGGATACACATAAAATTGAGCTTCCAGCTCACGCCCGTATATATAGGGGATACTGGTATTGTACCATGGAAGCTGGGTGATAATTAACGACAGGCCGGATAGGGATATTAGGCTGGTGGTGCTTAGGTTATACTTACAGAGGGCAGGGGATGCGTTTTTTTGATTTGTGTTCATATAGCAGTGCTTAATATGAATAAAAATGGTAAGTGAGGATTGTATAGCAGCAGTAAGTAAGTCTGCTTGGAACTTATTAGTGGGGTCTTCAATAAAGTTGTACATTTGCTCTCAAATTTTCTGGGCAGTGATGAAGCTACTGTAATTCGAAAAGAAAAAGATGGAACCGACTCAGCAGTGAGCTGTCCTCAGGCAACCCAAGATTACAACTGCTATATGAATGACCCGCAGGGCGGAACTGATCTGGTAATTCAAAGGGATGCAACTGCTATTGTTGGGTTGTCGTCTCCGATTCCAGTGAAGCCGACGGGGACTGGCGTTCTCAGGGTACCCGAATCGCTTAGTAAAAATACTAGGATTGGAACTGAATCCCAAACATAGTGGCTTTGTGATTGTTCGATAACAAGATCAACTCATTGCTGCGAACCTCAACCCTGGAGGTATATTCAGGTACCACGGGCAGCTGATGAGCCTCCATCTTAAAGATGGTCAGCTGATTGGTTTCGGCCCTTCGGGGAATATCCTGGTGGCTAGTGGTGCAAACAAAGGTTGGCATTGACCTTATAGCGTCAAATATAGCTGGGTCTCGGATCTACCAGTATGAAAGTTGAGAGTTCCCTCAATGTAAACTGGTACCGAACTTGGGGGCAAATGATTGGCGCTTAAACCAATCGCCGTCTAATGGTGACCGTGAGGTTAATCCAACTTAAGGCAGGTGCTCACGTAAATCAGAACGACACATGCTATATGGATGGAGTAGATACAGCCGACTGATTGATGGCGTAGAAGTCTCCAAAATGGTGGCATTTATTGTTGTAAGAGCTGTTGAAAATAGCTTTAGTAAATGTATGTAATATTCATGGGCTTTTTTTTGAAAAAATCAACATGAAAGAATTACACAAAAGTTACTATGAAAGCTAATTCTAAAATAAGAAGAGCATCAAAGCAGGGTTAATCAAATCCTAGGCCACTTATAAGGCATAATTTAGACTTTTCAACATTAAGAGATGTTAGGACAGAAAACAGAGGAATATACTGTTTTAGATTTGCACCAATCAGAGACAGATGCAAAATATGTAGTATGAAGAAGGTACAGCCAAAGTCGCATTGCAAATAGTCTCATTGTAATGTATTTTTGTGTTGAAATGAGAAAAAAAATTGCTTTACCCAGTATCACGATAGTGGCTTTTAGAAACTCAGCTCATTTTTCATTTACAGCAATTAAAATATTTTTATAAAAGCTGATAATTAAACTGGAAAATTCTAACATTTTCAGAAGTTTTAATAAAAGATAACAAAATTGGTTTTGAAATTTGGTGGAAGCCAAGTTTGATGGAGTTATTTCAAGTTGAATAACGATTTTTAATACAAAAAATTCGTCAAAGAGAAATTTTGAACTCTTACAATTGCCAAACGGTACAAGTTTAGGTCACTGTTCATTGTGTATGATAAATAAAAGAATAGTTAAGAAAAGACAAAATGCCATGAAAATAGTATGGTGAGCATTTATCTCTATTGTTGATTATTTGAACAATATTCCTTGTATTCAGTCTGGCGTGATGATCTTGTCTATAAACTCTAGAAATATAACACACCCCCATACTTTTTAAACTTTACACAAGCATTTTTTACTGACAAGAAGTTCCAGGTCAATGTAGGCGAAAGCAGTTCACCAGTAAAAAGTATCATTGCCAGTGTCCCACAAGGCTCCCTCTTAACCCCATTACTATATAATATCTATACTTCTGACTTCCCATCCTTATCAAACTTCCAAGTTGAAATTTACCAGATGACATCTGTTTATACAGCGTAGGCGCAAACCCGAACACCATTATTGATAGCCTTGAAATGGCGTTAATATTTTCATATCAATACTTCCATAAATAGAAAATTAAAATTAATTTTGTAACGACAAAGTCAATTTTCTTCACCAGGAAGCGTAAGCCTGTTCAATTACCCGAGCGACCAATAAATTTTATAGGGCGAACTATTCCGCGGAGTGAGGATCTCCATTATCTTATATTTGACAAAAAACTACCCCGTGCTGGGTCAATTCACATTAAAACACCTATCATAAAGGGAAGTCAGGGAAAGGAGAGGGTCATTTTGAGAATAAAAAAAAAATATTAAATTAAAACATCATGGCCATTTTATTTACCTTTTAATTGAAATTCCCAAAAACACAAATTCACTGAACTACAAGAAAAAAAATTAACGAAATATGGAAATCAACTAAATTAAATGCATAAATTAAACCCCCTTGTATCAAAGTCAACTCAAACCAGAGTAGTTAAATAAATCAACACACGAAAATCGCAACAAAATTAATTTCAAGCAAAGTTAAAAAAAAATTACTCACCCTTTTTAGGATTTTCTAAAATAATTTTACGAAACCCTTTTAAAATTGCGACTTTTCTGTCCGTCCGTCCATGTATCACAGCAATTTTTCTCCAAAACGATATAAGCTAGCAGCATCAAATTTTGTATAAAGGTGCAAAGTAGTTACTCTTGAAAAATCCAAAAAATTTTAAAATGTATAGAACAGGCCAGTAATTCGAATTCATGACAGAATCAGTAGTTGTTGTCTTAAGTTATTAATAATAAATTCAGCAGAGCTTCTTGCCAATATTTTCCTCTAACTGATTACAATATTCACATTGAAAATATGTTAGTGGACATAGTTTTAAGTAATGTTCAAACGATGATGAAATGACTGTCAGAGCCCCTAGCATGTTATAAGGCCTTTGTACTGCAGACATTCTAATAAAAAAATTTATACATATAAAAAACCTCTTGCATATAATAAGCAAAAAAACAACGTAGAATCTAAGCTTCATGTGTCTTCCATGAAAATGATATACTAATTAAACTATAATTAATATCTTTCTCGAATTACGTTTTCACTTTGTCCTGAATTACTTTACTAATTCAAAATCTTGTCCAGAAGTATCTAATTCGTAATATCTACGATGATATCGAATTTCATTATTTGGAAAGATTGTTTCTAGTTCTTCATCGGCCAAGAGCTATTCGATACACAAGTTGATTTCTACGAAGGCCAAAGATTAAGAGTCCCGAGAAATAAATTATACTGTTTTAATGTCCATGACTGTTAAAGCAAAGTTCATTTAAGGAACTAACAAAGATAAATAGCTTTTCCATCATCATCTCCATTTAAGCCGATTTGTTAGCTTATAGAGAACAGACCCTTGACATTGAGGATTGCAAGATAGGCAATGTTAGCTGCGAAAAAAAATGTTTTTTACTTAATTTATGTTAAATATAGAAATATTCAATGGTTGATGCAACGTGAAAACTAACCTAGCAATTAATCACATAACCTTCTCCAATTTTTAATGTTCAAGTCTCTTTAATTCAATCTCAATGATAAATTGCTTATAAGCTGACATTTCACCAGAAAGTATTAGGAAATGGCGTAAACCTCTTCGAAAAATCTCCTTGATTCTCTTCTGACATGTTTATATTCTTCTTGACAAGGGAATTATAAAAGGAAAAATCGCATAATCAGGTAACCCAAACAAGTTCGTGTCATGTTACACAAATAACGTACTCCTTCGCTTCAAAGAATATGAACGCGGAAAGGTCAGGAAAAGAAAGCAGAATGAAAGGTGACACTTGTATAGAAGGTACATGGGATGTCAGGAAGCAGGTCAGAAAATTTTAGTGTGTTGGTTTAACCAGAGCTTGTGGCAACTTATAAACTTTTAAGTACGGAAGTGCCACCTTAATTGTCGAATTGACGGAAACATGAATTTCACAGGAATTTTTTAAATGGGATTAGAAAGCAATCCATGCAAGAACAACAATTTCCTCCAGTTATTTAATTATGCTGACCTTGTAAAGAAATCCAATTAGCAGACTATGAAAACAAATATAAAGCGATTAAGAGAAGGCACTTAACAGTGAAAGGCAGGAGTTAAATAAAAGAATCTCATACTGTTTTTGCCTGCGTTGACTGAGTGGTTGAATCATTTTCGCCAACAATTTGCATAAACGCGAGGTCTCGAGTTTTGTCAATTCGACATCATCAGTCATAATATGAAAATCTCAGGTATTTCACCCTTAAAAAAATATTTATTTGTAATAGCTTTGGTTGCTAATTAAAACCCTTTTCATGATTGAACAAGAACTATCATTTGCTTATTTGTTAATAAAATGATTTCATATGATACCAATGTTGCACTAAATATTCAAGTATATCTTTCCACTTCGTACAGGGTTTTCCAATAAGAGGTGTTATTTTGATATTAAAAGAAAAATGTCATTTTAATATAAATGATCGTATGTTTATTTCATTATAAAGAAGAAGAACTGCCGTTAATAGTAAAAATTAACATCAGGCAAATTACTACCATGACCACGCTTACAGGACGATATCCTCTTCATGAAATTTTCCATAAACAATTCGAAAAGTGGCTGCCCTATGTCCTCGATAGCTTCACGAATTCCCTCTTTGAGGTCTTGAGCTGACGCTGGGGCGTTGGCGTAGACCTTCTCTTTCACGTGGCCCCAAAGGAAGAAGTCGCAAGGTGTTAAATCATAAGATCTCGGTGGCCAATTGTGACTACCTATTCGAGAGATAACACGGTCCGGAAACTTTTCCCGTAAAAGATCAATGATTTCGTTGCTTATGTGGCACGTAGCGCCATCTTGATGAAAGTGAACGTTGTTCAGATCAATACCAGCATTAATCATCTCTCGATAGCGCAATCCATTCGCCATAACTGTTGCTCCAGCCTCATTTTCGAAAAAGTAAGGTCCAATGACTCTGCCGGACCATAAACCGCACCAAACAGTCACACGTTGAGGAGAGAGAGTCTTTTCAACACTTGGGTTTTCCGAGCCCTAGATGTGACAATTTTGCTTGTTGACGAAGCCACCGAGTTGTAAATGGGCCTCATCACTTAAGATGATTTTTCGATAGAATTCCAGATCATTTTCATGCATTTCAAGGACCCAATCAGCAAAGACACGACGTTGTTGATGATCGACCGGCTTGAGTTCTTGTTTTAACTGAACTTTATAAGCCTTAAGACCCAAATCTTTATGCAAAATACGGTGTAATGACTTTTGTGGAATGCCTAATTCCAAAGAACGACGAGGAATGGACAAACCTGAGTTTTCTTCATCACTTTCGGCTACAGCAGCAGTATTCTCGGCTGTTCTTGAGTGACGTGCACGGGTTTTATTCTTCAGATCACTAAGTTGCCCCAACAGCTCGAATTTTTCCACCGATTTCTGTATTCCGATCCGACAAGGTGCTTCACGACGACCCAAAAATGTTCGAGTTGTACGAATTTTCACCATTTTTATAGTAAATTTTAATAATTTCATTGCGTTGCTTAAGCGTGTATTGTTCCATTTTTATTAGTGGCGTAGTTTCCACTTGTCAAATGTTAAAAAAAACAGCTTCAAAAGTGACATCTACCGAAATAGCAAGCTTTATAAAATAACACCTCTTATTGGAAAACCCTTTACTATGATTCGAAAATGAAATTTCCTTTTATGTTGTGGTTATGCCTTTGACTGCGGTTAGAACTGACTTAGAATGAGGGTTAAATCTGTACACTGGTTGATCAGCAGTATAGATTGAATAAATTCAGAATAAAGAAGGAATTTTTGCCCTTGATTTCAAAAATTGGATAAGAATATCCTGTGAAAAGTAACGAATAGGATAATTTGCATAAATTTCTAGTCCAAAGGTCTTGTTCTGCGCAATAATAATAACCATAATGATTTTTTTAACAAGGGTATCTAATGGTGAGGTTGAAACCAATTTTTGGTACTTTTCCCCTCACATTGCACTCCTGAATAGAAAACCTGCCGTTTTTAAGAACTCTTACCATGATTTGATACCTCACATGACCATCATTGATAAAAAAAATGTTGGGGGACTACCTACCTACGAGTATATGGGGAAACCCACCTGAATATCCTTTGAAAATTTTATTCCCACCCAAATTTTCAAGAAGCAAACACATCTGATATATTTATCAAATTTTTGCGACTATAACTTCTGTAGTTTATGAGATAAACTGCTGTGAGTCACTGACGAATGGACGGGCAGACAGGTTGCGATTTTAATCAAGTTTCGTAAGTTAGTATGCAAAAGTAATGGGTCGTATGCGTACATACTGTGCGACACAGTGTACTGTACTGTTCGTACGCGTCAAATGTTTAACGTACTACCCGCACACCGCACAGTACAGTGCTCGATGTTGATCATAGGCCTAGGTCAGACGCAGTCGTAAACAGGATTTCGACCTTTTTCAACATTCAGTTAATCGAACCCTATCCGAGGTCTACATGGTACAATGTGTACAATTTATTATGCATCGTTTGGTTTGCTGATTGGTTGCTGCTCTGTGAACGAGTTGTTGTGCTTCATATGTATGACATTCGCATGCGTTTACGTTGTCGAATGAGAGAAATGCAAGGACACACATGAACAGCGTAAGCAAAGTTTGTGGCTGCTTGCGATCAATGCACTGCTGTTAAGAAAAATGCTTTTATAGGGCTTTATCTATTTTTTATAAAACACTTTTAGTTTCGCAAGGTGTTGGTCTTTCTGTCTCCGTCCGTCTGTCCGTGCGTTTCAGCAATACTTGTATTTTGCATATATTGTAGATTGAATGTAGTACCCTCTTCAAATTTGTTGTAAGGGTTTATGTGGAATTGAGCCCTAATATTTTTTTCTTAGAATATGACCGGTATGGGTGTCAAAACAAAGGTCTTGATGAGAAATTGTCAAATCAGGTTCAAAACTTTTGTTACTTGGTAGGCAATCGCGAGGCAATCAAAATATGCGAAAATTTTGTGTAAAAACAACATGCATGCAGCTACCGCATAATAAAGAGGCATGCCGTTCTCTGCTCACATATTTGTGTCACTTGAATTAAGCATTACTAATTGTAAAATTTTGAATTGGCAATAAATTGAAAATGTTATTTAGAGCAGTCTTTTTTCTTTTGTCTCTTCAGGAATAGTTGCCAATGATTCCGGATAATTACTGGCTCATTTTCTTAGATTGAATCTGCCCTTTCTCAGCAGGCATGTAATTTCTTTTTGTAGCTTTGTTGCCTCTTCTTTGGGATCTGCTTTACTGAGCATATCATTGACATAAAAATCATTTTGAAGAGCCTTTTCTGCAAATGGATAGCTTTGGCCTTCATCTTTTGCTAGCTGAATGATACATCTAACGGCTGAAAAGGTAGCACAGGCCGTACATAATGTAACTGTGTTGAGGCGATATTCATTTTTTATTCGGGATTGCTCATCTCTCCAAAGGATCCGTTGATAGTCTCTGTCTGGAGCTGGTACAATGATTTGCCGGAACATCTTTTCAATGTTGGCAGTGTTAACGTTCTTATGTTTTCTCCGTTTGAGTAAAGTTCGGGCTAGGTCTTGTTGCAATTTCGCCCTAGTTTAAAGTAAATCATGCAAGCTAGGTCCTTGTAATGTCTTCGCTGAAACATTAAACACTAATCGGACTTTTGTTGTTGTGCTGTCTTTTAAAACCGAATGGTGAGGTAAGTAGAAGATGTTCCTGGTATCGCCAACGTAGATAACTATCTTCTCCATGTGGCCAAGCTCAACGTATTCTTGAATGAACCTTTGGTGGTCATTTTTCAACCAAGAATCCTTTTCCAGGCTTTTCTCGACTTGCCTGTATCGTATCAAAGCCTCAACCCTAGATTCTTCTAGCAGTTTTACAATTGTTTCATCTTTGAATGGAAGTTGGACTATATATCTTCCTTGAATATCTCTCTCATGAGTTGTTTGAAAGTGTTTTTTGCATCTGACTTCACTATCGTTTTTCACTATTACCCTCCATCTCAAAGAACTTTTCCACAGTTCTGTGGAACTCAGTCATTGAGATGCAAGATATAATTTTAGTTGCGCCTTTTTTCTTACCTTAGACATGGTTTTACCAAATAAAATTCAGCCAAGCTTGGTTTTTTGGACTAAGAATGGGTCTACTTTTTTCAAGCCTTCTGCAATTATTTCTTCACAGAGACCTCTGCTCCGAGTCTGACGTCTATCCAGTTCGGAGAGGCAAACTCAGGGTCCGCTAGCTTTAGCTCCAGAGTCTTGCTATGCTTGGGCAGCTCAAGCTGGTCTTCTGGCAACATTGCTGTAAGCTTCAGCATGATAAGTGCTTCGACTACGAGGGTAAATGCCGAAAGGAAGTGAGACGCCGTTGTCATATAAACTTTCCCACGTACAGTTGGGGTTTCCGTCTCACCGATACCGGTAATAGTCGCTAAAACATCCTGTTTTTTAGTCCCAACCGTTTCGCTGCCTTTGAAGTTATAAAGGATGACTGGGAGTCTTGGTCAATGAGAGCTCGTAACGGAACTTGTTGGCCCGTGCCTGAGGTCACATTTATCAACGCTGTCGGGAGTAGAATCTTGGTGTTAACCTCTTTGATATATGTTTTTGTTGCTGATTGCCCGCAGAACTCGTTAATAGCCATATTAGAAGCCACAAGTTCAGGTTTTGGGAAACGCAGTAGCATATGATGTGGTCTGTTGCACTCGAAACATTTGTGTGGGCTTTTACATTTTATGCTGTTCGCGTGATTCACGCAATTTTTATATAATTTGGTTAAAGATATGAACTTATGCCGATCGTTCGCAGATAGTCCCTTGAACTTTTCGCAGCGATAGATTGAATGTTGCTCCTTACAAAATGTGCACGTCGGTTTCACCATTTTAGTGGGCGCTTTCTTCTTGATATGCTGTTCATGAGGATTAGACTTAATATTTGTTAAGACCACATTTCTTTTCAGAAGGAAGTTGTAGATTTGTTGCAAGGATGACATTTCACTGTTGTTGCCTAAGGTGTCTTCAAACACGCGAATGCTTTCGGAGTCAAGCTTTCGCATAGCAATATGTATGATCATTGCATTCCACTGATCTGTATTATACCACATATTTTTCAGCGCCACCAAACTGTTACGGAGAACATTAAATAAGTTTATTATTTCTGCTGGCCTTCTGTGCCCAACCTTCTTAATATCGAATCAATGTATGGCAAAGTTATCCGTTTATTGTTTGAGAAGCGCTATTGCCGTATCACGATGGCTGCCTCGTAATTCAAACCATCTAGTTGTAGATGCGATACTGCATCTCTCGCTTCTCCCTTGAGGTATCTCAATAGATATTGCATTTTTTGGATCGGCCCAAGATTGTAATTATTGTGGATCACCGTTTGGAATAGGTCAAAAAAATTTCTCCATTCTTTGTAGTCACCATTGAACATCGGAATCGATATTGCTAGCAGCTCGGCATATTACTTGGATGCCAATAATACTGGCAGCTGCTTGATTGTGTCGATTGGTTTGGATTGCTCGACGCGAGCCCTGCCATATTTTGATACATGGTTTGTTTATTCGAAGTGAGAGTCGAATCAGTAGGAGCTTTTGTCGAGGGCATTGTAGTTTAAGGACTTTTTAGTGCCGGTATTGCAGCTTTACAAAAATCCTCGGTAGGGTTCGAAGGAGGAGCAATAAACTTTTGAGCGTCAGTATATAGTATTTGATTGTTACTTTCTCGTATTGATCCTTGGTGGCTTTATACAACCGATCCATAAAATATTTATGAGAGGAGTCGGGAGTAGATTTTAAAATGGCGTGATTCAATTCAAACTTATCCCAGAGGTTTTGAATGGTTTCTATTTTTCTCTCAAAGTATGTTGCATTCTTTCGGGATGCGCTGTCTTTTTTCAATTTCCTCTCGAGACTTTCTAGAGAACCAACTATACGCTGTTGTTCCTCCAGAAGCGAATTCACCTCCATTTCTAGAGTTGGTTGAAAGTAAGCGTAATTTCACACGGTGGTAAATCCCAAAGGTGCTCGAGAGATGCAGTCAGGAACAATTTAATCAGAACCTGAGTGCTTTTCAACGACGATAGTTGCCAAGGATCTCAGTCAGTAATCGAAATTTTCGGACCTAGAAGGTGTACGCTGATTATTTGCAAAGGATCGCAATCAGGAACAATGTATCCAGAATCAGAGTACCAAATCCAGCAAGTATTCCAATTGCTTGCAAGGACCGCAGTCAGGAACAATGTATCCAGAATCTGAGTGTCAAATCCAGCAAGTATTCCAATTGTTTGCTGGGACTGCAGTCAGGAACAATGTATCCAGAACCTAAGTGACGTATCCAACGAATTATTTGATTTTTCAAGGCTGAATGGACCAATGTTTTGGCACAGAATAGTGTATCCGTTTGCCGAAATAGGAAAAAAATCTTCAAACGAATAGCCGAACCAGCTATATTTGAAGATAGGTTAAACATTTTGATATGCCCATTGGTAGTAGTATATATCAAAATCAGGGAAGAGGAAAACTTCAATTGAATATTTAATGAAGGTTTGATGAGTCTATGGCCAATTGTTTATTAAATCCAAAATTATTTATACATAATTTCTGAAACTAAGCAAAACAAAGTTCATTGAATTAAAAAAGCAAGACAGCATTTAACATTGAAAGAATTTATTAGAAGGTAATATTATGTGGATTAAGGAAATATTGCAAGCTAGTGAAATAAAGTACATTAACATTAATATAAACTGGAAATTGATGAAGATAGCAAAACAAAGTACATTACCATTAATATCAAGTAGACACTTGTAAACATTGCAAAATATAATACATTAGCATTAATATGAATATGGAAATTAATGAACGGTGCAAAATAAAGTACGTTAAAATTGGTGAATTGTTAAAACTGCGGAACAAATGAAATTCAAAATTTTACAATCAGTAATGCTAAATTCAAGGTGACGCAAATATGTGGACAGAGTTGCGCATGCCTCTTTATCATCCGCCAGCTGCATGCGCTGGCGCAAGTTGAAAATGAAAGATGAAGCCCAAGTTGAAAGGGAAAAGAAAAAGGAAAGCACACTAGCATGGACATAGCTAACCGCATTTTCCACTATCAACGCAGTTTTTAAAATGGTAATGTAGTAACCCCAGCAGCCAGAGTGAGTGGTTTATGTTTTATGTTGACTTTTGTGTCATTTGCGCTATGGCCCAATCAAATTTGTAGCAAATTACCACACTTTGGGAAAAGTGTTTGAGAACACACAATGCAAACAATTTGGTATCAAAGAAATTATGGTGTATTCGTTTTATCTGGGAAAAAGTTCTATAAAAATAAAGCTGAATAAACAATATAGCTTACTTAATTCTTAAAAAATCAAATATAAATTCTCATCTTATTACGAATTTACATTCAGAAAAAAAGTTTGCTTAAAATTAAGAATACAAGGATTAAAATCATATTAGGTCTTATGAAATAAAATACACTTAAAAATGTTCTTTAGCATAAAGAAATTGTAACAACCATACATCACACTCAACAATTAAAACACCAACCATATTTACATTTAAAAACTTAATTCACTTTTTCTCCACTAAACTTGCTTCTTCCATTTGTAACTATTTGTCCGGGCTTGGAAAAAATCCTCTCACTAGGCATAGATGTAGCAACAATACACAGCTCTTTCATAGCTACATAAAAAATTCGTGGGTAACCAATCTTATTTTTCTGCCACCATAAGCGAGGATCTCCTGTTCATATTAAAATTGGCTCCTGAAGATATTTCTCAATTTCACTGATGGTTGAATCTTTTGTATTTGCTTTTACTATAAAATTTTGCATATTTTCATCGAAATCGTTCCAAATTTTCGATTTTGGAAGCGATTCCATAATATTGGGACTGAAATTATACTCTTGATTTTTGTGCTGAGTTTCGACAATGTTCGTTGTATCTGGGGTAAAGAGTGTCATATGCCAACTTACTAATACACTTTTTTTATAGTATGGAGATGAACGTCATTTACGCACCGAGTGTGGGGCACCCAAACCCACTAACAATCTTCCTGCCAACCCGAGAACCTAGCCTAAAATTGCTTGACACATTACCTCGGGCTAGGTCCTGCTTTGTTATGGAAGGAGGAAGAGTGATTGCCAGATGAATGGCTGCTGTTAGCCCCTTTCATCTTTTAGGACTGCCCAAACATAATGTGCTATACGGTTCCAATTTTCAACCAATCCAAGTATGACTGCGACTATACTATCCAGGGTAAGCTCTTCCGTCTACGTGTGGAGATTTTGTCGTAGTTTGTTCCATTTTTACACGCGAAAAATGTAAAGCAGGCATTGTCTTCCTCTCTAGGGTAAAATCAACAGGCGCGGGACAGTGACTTTACAATCTAGTGTATGTAAGGCGGAAAACACGTATGCCCGCTTGAAAGTTGTGTCAAAAGAAGTTAGTCTCACTATGCCTTTGACTTGGTGTTAGATCCGTTAGATCCAGAATGAGCCACACAGTCTGCCTTTCCTTCGTGCAATCACCCCAGACTGCTGCATATCGTTCAGTGAGCACTGCTTCTCCTCGCGGGTAACCATTTTCCTTGAGTCTTTGCTTTAATGCAGGTAAGTAGCGTGGCATTCTCTAGCAAGGAGGGCTGAAGGTATCAGAAACTGTTGGATATGAAGATGCAATCCTCAGTGCTCCCTTTCTTTGTGCCTATGCCAAACGTTTTCGATACGTCTTCTTACTGGGTGCCTCGCCCCACATTTCTGATTCGCACAGTAGTGCCGGCCCTATAGAACTCATCAAGAGTTGATGGGCTGGGTTTCTTTACATTAATCATAAGTTGATTCAGAGCAAATACTTCCAAAGCAGCCTTCTCGCCCGTTCTCCTGACTTGCTCTGACAAATTTATCTTCTTGATCAGTTTATCAGTAGCCCCAGCTACTTTACCAATGGCTTCGATTCAATTAATATTTCTCTAATACTGATCATCCTTACTCGAGGGATTTTCTTTTTTTTCAAGATGACCACTTCGGTTTTTTCCAGCACTATGCTGAGCTCACGAGTAGTCATCCATTCTCTCACTTAGCGCGTAAGTTACACTTACTCAACGGTGCGTTCAGCAACAAGAGCCACAACATCATCCACATAGCCAGCTAAGCGTAAACCATCTGGCATCTCCAATCTCGATAGCTCATCGTAAGACCAGTTCCACAAGTATGGACTGAGGAAAGATCTCTGGGGAACACCCGATGTAACTTCCATTCTTCGTTGGTATTGTGTAGTATCGTAAAGCAGGCTTTTGGTCCCTCAAATCTACACCAGATATTCTAAAATTAGAAAACACCCATTTAGCTTAGTTAAAGAAATTTCTAACGTCAAGTGTCACTAATAGAACGATCTATCATTTAGTATGGCTATGTGATTCGGCACATAGACCTGCGTCGCCACAACCACGCTGAGCTAGGTAGCGGCAGACGGGCGTTTCGACCACATCCACATCGGCCTCATTAAACTCCCGTATTGCGATGGCAACGAAAGCTGCCTTACTATCATCGACTGGTATACACGCTGGCCTCAAGTGCGTGACATCAGAGCCAGCATTGTCCCTAGAATGATGTTTAATCACTGAATTGCCATATTTGGTACGCCACGTGAGATTACCTCGGGCCAAAGAAGTTTAAAGACAACCTCCTCAACAAAGTGGGTCACCTGCTGGGATCCAACTACATTCATATTACACCATATCATCCATAAGCCAATGGCATGGTGGAATGGATGCATCGAACGCTCAAGAGCGCTTTGAACTGCGTTCCCGAAACTCCCTGGCTGCAAGTACTTTCTGCGATCCTGTTGGGCTTACGCACCACCTTCAAGTAAGACCTGAAAGTCTCCCAAGCAAAAATGATTTGCGACACGTCACTACAAATCCCAGGCAAACTCGTTGCACCTCAGACACCACCAACTAGTTTCCCACAGGATTCAATCGCAGACTTACGCCGCTTATTCAAAGCGATTTGTCTGGTCCCACCAGCCAGACCCACCGGACATCGTCCGTTTGTCTTTAAGGACCTTGCCACCTGTGAACACGTGCTCTGACGCATCGATGCAGTTAAGAAACCACTTGAGTAGCCATACTCTGAACCCCACAGGGTGACTGAAAGGGTCAGTGACTCCACCTACGTCATAGACGTAAATGGCGTTGCCAAGAACCTCGCCACCGCCCATCTAAAGCCACCATATTAGAGCACTCTAATGGCCAGCCATCCACACCACCCTTAGTATCGCTTCAGTCACCCTCAGCACCACCACAGTTGCCCACGCCACCGCTCTTGCTGCCAACTCAAGCGATTCAATCAACCGCCAGCATACTGAAATAACAAAAGCCATCTTCCACCAAGAAGAATGTCACCTTTTCACTCCCTTCGTCGAACGCGAAGGTCATCGGGGAAGAAGTGACTGTGGCGGTATGAAATTTCCCAACACACTCTGCACGGCGCAAAAGGATAAACTATCCTCCAAATTTGAGTTCACCAGACCAACAATTCCAATGGAGATACTCATTTGCTAGACTATTTGAAGCTGATCGAGGTGAGATGGGGCAATCAATGACAATGTCTAAATTATTCGTGTTTATTTTCAGTTTATGTGTTTTTCGTTACTTAGTTTTTGAGTTTCAGCTCATTATTGCTACGTTTAGTGTTGTTGCTTATTTGTGTTAAAAATTAGGGATAAGTTAGGTATATGTTATGTTTATTATATTACGTTTAGAGATAAGGTTAAAAGCTTAATGTAGCAATATTGTGATTAAATTTTTTAGTATATAATAAAGTTTTTGATTGAATTCTATTACAATTACGTTATAAAACTGAAGGCCATCCCGTAAACGACGCGTATCTCAAACACTAATGAATATTTTGACATGCAAATTTGACATAGATGTCACTGACAGTACTGCCAACCTAAAAACAACTCTCAAAATCCTTCGACATGCTCAGTTTAAATTCAAATATCACCTTATTTTTTGGTCACAGAGTATATTATCTGTATTTCATCCTTTTATAATGTGACTTATTTTATTATTTCAAAATGTAACTTTTTATTTTGTTTTTCCTTTTATAAAATAATCAATAACTTAAAACTACATTGATGTTTAACACTGAAATCGCATCATTTCCGGGATGGCCTTCAGTCGCCGGAGCGGTCTTTTGAGCTTTCTGAACAGCCAGAAGTCGCACGGCGCCAGATCAGGTGAATACGGTGGTTGCGGAACGATATGGGTTGAGTTTTTGGCGAAATGATCACAAATTATGAGTGCAGTATGGGATGGTGCATTATTGTGATGTAAAAACCAAGAATTGTCTTTCCACAGTTCCGGCCTTTTTAGGCAGATAGCGGTACGCAAATGACGCATAACGTTCAAATAATATTCCTTGTTCACTGTTTGGCCCGGCGGAAGAAATTCATAATGCACAACACCACGATAATCGAAGAAGAGAAGAGGTTGATGGTCGCTCACGACGCTCTCCGTCTTTGACACGTTCACGGCCGGCTTGGAACTCACTAAAATACTTGTGAACATTTTTTTAGACATAGCCTCTTTGGTTACGAGGCTATGTCTAAAAAAATGTTTACAAGTATTATAGTGAATTTCAAGCCGTTTTTTTTTAAAGAAAGCCTCATCACCAAAGGCTTTCAGCACCATCTTCAATGTATCCGCAGCAGAAAATTGATTCCGCAAACAAAATTTAATGCAAATTCAACAAATTTCGACATCGGAAAAAACGAAAAACTCACTTTTAGCAGCTCACAAAACGACGCGTATCTCAAACACTAATGAATATTTTGACATGTAAATTTGACATAGATGTCACTGACAGTACTACCAACCTTAAAAGAAAAAATAATTCTCCAAATCATTCGACGCGCGCAGTTTAAATTCAAATGTTACCTTACACAGTATAATGCTTCCAATCCGTTTCATGCTTTCTGTACAAACCAGTACATGAACGAAGACATTTCCTTTCGGAAACTCTTAATTTTTCCATAGTACTAGCACTCTGGTTCTACCAGATCTGACATCCATATGTCAAAACTGGTCTAACCAGGGTCTTGTTACAGATCATTTTGACCTTTTGATCAATGTATCTGGAATGAAAGAGTCTTCGCAGGGCCCTGACTACTTTTTGTGCCTTACTGAGCATAATTTTGTCATGTTCAGTATAGTATAGATACTGATCGAGATGAACACCGAGGTATCGAATACATGATTTATGTGGGACCCGTTCTGAACTACCCTCACCAGTCATGATGAGGAAATCCTTTCAATTACGTTTCAGGTATTGTCTGACGCCTACAGCGTTGTCCGAAACAAAATTTGTTTCGCACTTCTGCGTATTGATATTCATCCGCTTTTTGTCAGTGTATAGCTGCACAACATTGAACATTTTTTGGAGATTGCTTTGAACTATTGTAGCTAATTGGTCTACCGTGTAGATGATCAGATCATCAGCAAACGCTACCAATTATCGCGTTGATGAGACGTTAAAATTAAAACCGTTCAATAGCTTGCAAATGAATATTAAAGAGCAGAGGCGCAGTAACTGTTCTCTGCTGTAGACCATTCAAGACCTTGAATTCGCGCATTATTGTCAGATTTCCATCAGTTACAACAAACGATTTTCCGTGTAAAATATTGCACATCATGGCGACAAGGTGTCTGGGGAACCTGTCCTGAAGAAGTTTAAAAACTAGGAGAACTTGCTTGAGCCGCTCTTCTGGGTTCTCATATGTAAAAATATATGAGAGCCTAGGCAAACTTTCGCCTAGTCTTCAACTAAAAGCGCATCAGCCGCAGACGAAAACAAACGAAATGAAATAGTTCAATAAAAAAGTAAAGATTGAAGTTGACTCTAAAGATCTATAAAAAGTAAAGAGTAAAATTGACTTCAAAAAATTATATTGAATTCAATGTTGGGCGAAATTCTAATATTTTAGTCAATTATTTTTATTTGATGTCCGTAGGCCAATCCTCATTTTTCTTGGAAAGTCGTCGGCTTTTCAAGAAAAAAAGCTAGTGTTTTATTTAAAACTGAAATAGTTATATTTTAATTTTAACTGTAACTTATTGAACAGTCGTTCATAGTCACGTTACAGAAAAAAGTCGAAGAAAAATTAATACTTGTAGCCACATGAGTAGAAAGATCATCACAGGGCGTCCGTTTTGCTGATATATTTTTTTATACTTATAATTTTTAAAAATACATAACTAAGATATTGTTTTTTAAGTTTTTCTGATAACTGCCACGACATGGTCTATCATTCGGTTCCGGCTTGACTTTGATTGCTGGGTCAACCTATATATATAAATTTATATAGGGTTGTTTTTATAGAAGCAGATAACTTAATATTGTCAGCACTGTTTCCGGTTATTTTGAGGTTAATTCTGTTTGAAAATTCATCAATAACTCACTGAAGCTGCAGAAATGTTTGCAAATTGTTGATATTTATTTTGAGAAACAAGGTTCAATGCACTTGGAACATTTTGGTTAGTAATGAAGCACACTTTCGGTTAAATGCCTACGTCATGGAGCGATCATGATCCACAAGCTATAACCGAAACACCATAGGATCCAGTAAATGTCACCGGTAGTTGCGGTATATGGGTCAGTGGAAAAGTTGATCCATATGTCTTTAAAAATTAATGTGGTCACTCTGTTGAAGCCTACGATGAGTGGTACGTAGACATGATTACAAACTTTTTGGTGCCTCAATTGGAAAGAATTTATGTTGCTGACATCTGGTTTCAGGAGGGCGGTGTCATATGCCACACAGCGCGCGATACAATTAATTTACTGAAAGTCACATTGGACGTACGATTAATTTCCCAAAACGACCCTGTTCAGTGGCTACTAAGCTCATGCGATTTGAGACCGTTAGATTATTTTCTCTAGAGATATACTCGTATAAAGTCAAATATCTACGGCAATAAACTGGAAGCAATTGAGCATTTGGAAGCCAAAGTTTGAAGCAGCCTGATTGACTGCAAAGAGTGTGTGAAATTTGGATCTCTAGATGATGCCACATATGCACCAGTCGTGGCGTCCTCACACCCAAAATTCTCTTTTAATGCTTACGACAAAAATATATTTCGAATAAAGCCAATTTCCTGGAAATTGATCGTACAGGCAATAAAAAAAATATATTTAGTTGCAATTTACAGCTTAAACATTTTTTAAAAATAATTTTTCTTTGAACATCAGTATTTATCTTATTTCATTTCAAGTAATGCTTGTAAAGTAAATAAATAAAAATATCTGTTTTCTCAGATTATATATTTAAAAAATATTTATTATAAAATAAAATGATCCCCGTTTGCATCTATTACAGCTTGTAGCCGCCGAGGAGTTGATTTTTCCAACTTTTTTGTGTAAGAAGGGAGGATTCCCCAAACTTCTCGTACTTTTTGTTTTAACTCATCTTTGCTCGTAGGATTCGTAGTTTTCAAGCGATTCTTTATTTCATGTCTACGTATTTATATGTACATATATTTCTACATAAACAAGCTAGTTGTTATTATCTGTACCAGTTTTCCATTTATATTTATCTGAAGTCAAGCTTTTGCACCATTATTCAGCTTATTTTTTTTTTTTAATGTTACGACGATATTGAAATTCTCATTTGGCGTCTTCTAATCATCAATAGAATGCATTCTAAAAATTTTTTATCTACAATTGGAATTTTTAACTAGTATTCAGTAAAATATGACAAGATGTTGTAGTCAAGTTCTAATTGAAAGAGTACACGTAATGAATTTAATCAATTCACAAGTAAAAGGTGCTAAGCTAGAAATCTAATATCGATTGGAGTAACAAGTTTTAGGGTTTTGTTAAAAAAAAGTTCGCAGTACCCTATTATATCAGTACCTGTTTGTCCGTCCAGTGGTGCGTCACAGTAAGTTTTCTCAGGAACGAGAGAAGCTACAGTCATCAAATTTTGTGAAAAGCTAAGAAATTTCTGGTTAATGAAAGTTTGACAGGCGAAAGGACTTAAAGATGGTCTCCCTATATGAGAATATGATCCTTTGGAAAAAAGTTTTCACCGAAGATCGTTGGGGACGATATTAACCCTCCGAGTACACATGGGGTCAATTTGACCCCAGACACTACTTTGACCGATTGCAGCGCCTAGGCCTGCGGGAGAGTGGGGGTATTATGGACTTCTAAGTATATTTTAATGTCTTGACTATAAGTTAACATAGTTTGTTTGTTACGCTTTGACCCCATTGTGTACTCAACGTCAATTTTGAGGTAAAAATTGAATTTTTTTTTACTTTATAAATGGATAGATTCATTCAAAAAGACAAAAAAAAAGTTTGAAAGTATTTTTTTTTAAGCAATATGGAATATAATTTGCGATCTAGTGTGCGTAATCGTTTGTTGGCTGAAGACAGGGGTGATGATTTTGGCAGCAGTGGTTCCTCCGAAGACGAACACGTCTCTGAGCAATCAATATCTGATTATGAACTTTCTGAATGTTCAGAAAATGATGATGTGGAAAATGCAATTCTCAGTGAACGCGTTTTACAACAGCGTCAAAATTTAGCCGCACAAGGGAGACCAACATCACCATTGATCAGCAAAAATAAGACAAAGTGGAAAATGGGAGCTCGTGAAAGATTATCAGGTTGGAATATATAAATATGCAAAATAAGTACTTTCTTTTTAAGGGACACTATAGGGCTCATTTTTCCTTTATTGTGTTATGTCTTGAAAATTTCCACGTACATTTTTAACCAAAAATATTATAAATTGAAAAAGTTACGATTTTTTATGTCAAAATGCTAATTTTCGTTTTTTCAGGTTGTTTTTTTTTGGTAGGCTAAGGACATTTAAGAGCTTTCAAACTATTTCTGAAAATTGTCCCCGTATGTACTCGATATACAGTCTTCCACAAAAGTCAAGGTACAGTGATAAATATCATGAAAATTGTTTGATATTTTTATTTAAAAAACCTATAGTGATAAAATTTTTTTGGTATTACTTCAACTATAATCATTACACTTTAAATTCATGTAAAACAAAACGAAAATTCTGTCGTATTAATATATTATTACATATGATGTGTTGGAAAGTCAATGAATGAAGTCCACAAAAGTCATGGTACACCTAAGGAAAAATGATACAAATTGTAATTATAGTCTTGCATAGTTATTTGAATTATACTTTTCTTAATATTTTGTCGGATATCCTTTCATCTGAATTACTGACTTCAGTCTTTTAGGCATAGAATATACCAATTTTTTAGTAAATTCGCTGCTGATTCTGGCCCACTCCTCCAATATAGCATCCTTAAGCTGCGCCTTGCTTGATATCACTCTTTTTCGGATTTTTGTCTCAAGCTCATTCCAAAGATGCTCTATAGGGTTCAAATCAGGGCTTTGAGGCGGTGTAGCAAGCATGCGAGTATTGTACAATAGCCATATTCGAACTTTATGCGCAGTGTGCTTAGGGTCATTGTCCTGTTGAAACAAGAAATCTTCTCGCATACCTAATTTGGCTGCACTTTGTTTCATGTTGTTTCGTAGAATCTCTAAATAAGAGTTCTGATCCATAGTATTTTCGATGAATGTCAGATTTCCAACTCCAGCAGCAGCCATGCAACCCCAAACCATAACACCACCGCCTCCATGTTTTACTGTTTTAATAGTGTTCTTGGGATTAAATGCTTCTCCTACTTTTCGCCAGACCTTCTTATGCCCATTTACACCAAATATACAAAATTTAGACTCATCCGAAAATAAAACATTATCCCAAAACGTTATTGGTTTGTCAATATATGCTTTTGCAAATGTTATTCTTTTTTGTTTGTTTATGGAACTTACAAGAGGTTTTCTTCTAGGCGTACGAGATGAAAATCCAGCTTCTACGACAGCTCTACGCACATTTCCTGCGCAAACCTCCTTCTTATCATTAATTCCAAGAACATCGAAGATTTTTCTACAGCTTAGAAATGGATCTTGTTTTACCATTCGCGAAATTTTGCTCTTGTCCTTTGCACTTAGTTTAGATGGACGACCTGTTCGGGGCACATTTTCCACTCTATTTTCCTTCTTAAATCAATTTATCACTTTTTGAATGGTTGACCGACTTCGCAACACTAGTTCAGCTATTTCAGATTATGATTTGCTCTGATTTGAATGCAGATTAATAATTATTTCACGCTCCTTAATACTCAACTCCTTTCGACTAATTTTTTAAAAATTTTATTAAATAAAAGATACACCACGAATACGGACGCGATATTAAAGACAGCGGCCTACGGTTGTTAACTCACTCTGATAATATGAACTTGGGGGATTCCCCTTTTTACAAATAACAGGGCATTTTCTGCAACTGTACCAAGACTTTTGTGGAGTAGAAAAGAGACATTGCCAACAAAAAATTATTGTCTTCAATGATCATTATTGCCGAATCCCTTTAAATTTATGAAAACTTAAATTAAACAGAACTCGTATTATTATCATTTCATAACTTTTGGTTTTCAAATAAAAATATTGATTCAGTGATACAAATTTCAGTTACCGATTCTCTGTACCTTGACTTTTGTGGAAGACTGTATATATATATATATATATATATATATATATATATGTATATATATATATATATATATCTATATACATATATATATATATATATATCTGTATATCCAAATCTATCTATATATATATATATATATATATATATATATATATATATATATATATATATATATAAATATATATATATATATATATATATATATATATATATATATATATATATATATATATACATACATATATATGTATAGACATATGTATTTATATATGTAAACATAAAGTTCACTCTTAAAAATATCCTTCTTAACCGCATCATTCAATCGCGTACATTCGATACCCATCGCCTTCGTTTTCTATGGCACCTAATTTTCATGAAAGTTTCAAGAAAATCATACCATATAGTTCAATGAAAACTGGCTATGCATTTTCATCTTCATCTGTAAAGTTATGATCAATTACAGCAGGAAACGTATCTCTTTTTATGTTGCGATTCTCGCGGGTTTTTAGTATGGAAACCACTAATTTTAGATTTCTGGGCATATGTTGTAATGTATGATACATATAATATTAACTGGAAAGTAACGAGTCAACTTTATAATTTGCAATCACTCAATCCTTATTATTTCTTCCCGGAATTTTATAATCCTATATTGAACGTTAACGTCTAAGGATGTAAGAAGAATCCTATACCAAGCTCATTGGTAAGCAAAGAAAGAATGCGGAAGAGAAAAGCATCCTGAAATGTTCCCTTTAACTATTGTTGAATTGTATTTATGCCTCATTAGAATTAATTCATTGGTTTCCAGTACAAATGATGGACTAAAATGTACCGTTTATGTAGAACATTAAGGATATTGACCATTTTTATCAAACGTCACCAAAGGACTCGGTATCTCCAACAAATCCTTGCAGAGTGCCAACTAATTGACACTTTTCGTACGAAATATCATTTAAATTCAATTTCTCGACATCAATGTATCATATTTAACTGTTAATATCTACAGAACCCCTGGAAGGGGATCTCAATTTTGTTTCGATACATTTTAGATCAATATGTTGTCCTTCATTTGAAACCTCTACAATCAAAATCCTTACACGCGTCGATCAGTTATGCTGAAAAATTGGGGTGAAAGTCGGAATTTTTTTAGTTTTAACGGTAAAAGCCCTTTACCGTTACTTGAATTTCTTATCCTTTAAACGAGACCTAACTGGAAGAAAGACGTATCATTTGCCAAAAACAGGACTCTTCTATCTACCTCCGTTTAAAAGTTATGCGTGAGCATAAAAAAAAGCAAAAAAATATATACGCGATGAATTGATAACCTTCTTTCTTTTCGAAGTCGGTTAAACAATAGGTGTGTACTCGGAGGGTTAAATAAAAAGCCTTGATGAAATCTTTTAATATCTATTCTTAAAATTGCAATATCAATAACAGGGTGGAAAGGAGAAGCGAAACAACACGCAAACAACAAATCTAAGAAACCATGGAGGCAGGTAGGTCTTTATGAGTACAGCAAAGACTAATACCCAAAATTCACTCAACTTTGTTAATACTAGTAGGATTTGTGAATTTCACATTTTTACGAATAAAATTGGATAGGCCCTTTTACATTCAATTAAAATTTATACAGAAATAGCTCAATACAAGGTTGTCCTATTTGATGATTTTCATAGAAACCTCATTGTATTTAGTGTAGTTATAGCCATTTTTTTCCTAATCTATGAGCTTTTGTTCAAACTGGATGCCACAATATTGATCAGATCTTTTCGATAATTTTAGGAAAGATGAATAACTTAATTATCTTTGAAAATCTGAACACTGAATGATGGTTGCTATACTGCAGCAAAAATAGCAGCCAACTACATTAAAGTAGAAGGTGATTTCCTTTAAGCCTATGATTTAGCGTTTCTTGAGTTTGCACAGTAGTTACTTAACGAAAATGTTTGCATATCATAGGTTAAGCACAAAACTCTTCTGACAGGGGCATATTTCCGTCTATTTAACTTGTTTTATAGTAAAATGAAGAATGTTGCACATTCGTTGTATTATGTTGAAGGGAACTGCTACAGAAATTGGCACCCGTTAGATCTCAGCTTTTTCTCCGATAATTCTGAAACTACTTCAAGTATCCATTCTACCGAACTTGGCCCCTTTTTAGGGTTTTGTACTAAAATACAATTGATTTATCGATTTTATGTTTTCTTGAATAAAATCCAAACGGTACCCTTAAATTCAATAAAATTTAGTAAACAGATGACTCTTTACAAGATTGATCTATTCTGAAAGCTTCATAAAGATCAAATAGTATTTAACGACGTTATAGCGATTTGAATTTTCCTGTATTACTATGGAACAATATGCCCTGTATTACTATGGAAACATATGGCTATGGAGCCATATGCGCTTTTTACCGACCTAGACACTACAACTTTGCTAGGATTTGCATAAAAATTTCAGAAATGATAGGTATCATGAGGATGAGTACATACAATTGAAACAAATCGAAGAGGCAGGAGAGAGCTCCTAGCAAAAGGGCTTTGTAACCATTCTAGGATTCGAAAAAATAGGCCATGAATCGATGATTACAGTACAGAGGAATGGCCCCTGAAAAAATTTCGTGAAAGGTAGCCGATATGAGTATCAAATGAAAGTTCTCTATGAGAGCTTTTCAAAACAGTTCTTAAACTGACAGTTTTTGCTTCAGTGGGGGTACAGGGGCGAGAAATACATGAAAAATGTGTTTCCTTCCTCGCGAATGGACACTCGTGATCTAAAAAATCTGAAAAAACTTTCAAGGGAGATATTTATGGGTATAACTATAACAAATACCTCAGAAGTCAAAATTCAATTCAACTTTTCTAATAATAGTATGATCCTTGAACATGACATGGTTCTTGATTTTATTCGTTACTGGTTACTGCATTTTGTAAGTAGAGTACAAAACCCTTCTGACATGAGCATAGGTCTGTCTACCCAACTTGTTTACAGTTATGTTTCTATTGGGATATATTCAATGCTGAACCATTTCATATCTAATCAAAGCTTCGCCTTTCACTTGAAATTTATTCGACGAAAATATCTCCTCATCAACAGAAAAAGTATCCAATCACTATAAGCATGACAATACTTCTCTGAAGCTCCGATAAATCAAATTTACCGTCAATCGATTTCATCCTTCCGATATAGTAACAAGTTTACAAGGTTTTAAATTCCCTTTTGATTAACGACGTACCACACTACACTCGATCCAATCTTGCCGTCTATCCGGTCATGAAAAATTCAATCAATTATCGGAGATGCACATCCGAGGATTGTTATAGTCAAATTTCATTGCACCTCGTAAATTTCACGTAAACAATGTTTATTCCTACGGAAAAAAGTTGGCGCTGCAGAAGCTTGCAAGGGAAAACTACTCGTTTAAGCGCCTTGTTATTGTTGAAACAATAAAGCTTGTCTGGCAATCTGATTCGGATGATGTCAGTTCAGCCAAATCGATATCCATCACGTCTATTATCCTAGAAATATGGTACGTGACATTTTTTCAAGAAAAAAGTGATGGAAAATTCTTTGTATATTCGGAAGCGCAAATTGAAGAGTCCTTCGAATAACAGTGTCGAGGACTTTAAGGAGTTTCTTTAATATTCATATTACACAGTTTATCTGGATGTAATCACCTCAAAAATCCATTCACGTTACGGTTGCTCAAAAAAGGATTCGCATTATAACGAACTAATGTTATTACCGTTCTTGCCGGATACCCTTTCGAATTAAGATTGAATCGAACGTTAAATAGGATACGCAACGAACCGGGGGTTGCCTGGCTGTGAGGGGATGTATGAAGATCGGATCAGATCATGTAAATGCTAAAATTATGCTCTCAATTGGATGTTTTTGGCTTTTATGGCCCACGATAACGCTCAGAGCTGTAGACATTTTGTGGATATTTTCCATAGACTTGCTATAAAAAGATGAAATGGGGTTAAAGCATTACGTGGAAATGTTTACAACAAACAATGTACTGATTGGATGAATGAAATATTTCTGTTGCGAATTTGTAGAGTAATATTAATTTTAATAATGGCTGCAGACACTTTTTTTATAAAAATAGGGATGGAAAATCGTATGCTGACGTTTTAGATTGTAATTTATGGTTAATGACTCACGAATACAATTTATGCCGTTGCCTGTTAGCTTGTGCGTCTAGGCTTACGTGCAGAGAAATCTAGAGATTAATTTGAAAAATATCTGGAAACATCTGAACCGTCGTATTATACGAGTATTCATATCCGTTACTATGGAGGTTTTAATGCAATATTTTAGTGTTTCTACGAAATACATATATGTATAATGTAAATATTATGTAGAATATCCTAATTTTAGAATGAATTCCATATCAGTCGAATAAAATATTGAAACATTATCTTTGTGCCGTCTGAGGTTTTCGTATACCAGAATAGCCGCAATGCGATTTTATACCTTATTGGGGCTTTGCAAAAAATGTTGAGAAAGACGTATTCGCTTTGCGACCTGTCTGTCCGGCTGTCTGCCCGTGCGTCACAGCAAGTTTCCTCAGAAACTGTAGCAGCTAAAAATCTCAAACTTTGTGAAAAGATCAGATGTGGTGACCTCTCAAAATTTAGGTCTTATCAAAAATTTCAAAACATTTTAAGGGAGGTCCCCATATGAAAAAGTGGCCCTTAAAATTTTTCTATCAAAGGTAGTCTAGTGGGGTAATAAGTGAAAAGTATTGGCATGAACTTTAAGAATATCAAACAAAAATGTTATTTTATGCATCAGAAAACCCTGGGTTAGGCGAAATCTATGAAAATTTAGTGTCAAACTCGTGTTTCCTTGGTTTCTTCACTGATTTCAGTTCTACCAACGAATGCGTTTTTCGGTATCCGTTTTTCGTCCATACGACTCATGTTCCGTTGAGACCTCCGGCTTGTCAAAATTTTCAAACAGCTCATGGCTGTATTGAATTTGTTATTGGTCCCCATCAGGCTTCGTTCCGATCATTTGTCTCAGGACCCGTCACTCAAAGGCGTTCAATATATTTGCGGATGCTTGGGTTAGGGTTCATGTTTCACACCCATTGCATAACACTGGTCTTATCGTAGATCAGTATATTTGGAGCTTTGTTTTCCTGTGCATGCAGCTAGCCTTCAAGATTGGCAAAAGTGAATAAAACATTTTATTTGCGAGCGGTATTCTACCGCGTATTTCGTCTCTTTTATTACAGATTCTCGTTATTTTGGCTCCTAAATACACAAATTCGCCCACATTTTCGATACTCTATTCGCCAAGTGTGATATTTTGAGGTATTTTTCCTTGACTGTATCATGAGATTTTTTTTTATTCTCAAAGATTTGTGGCCTTACTAGTTTTGTTTCGCTGTCGGGATTCAAGAAGAGTTCTTTGGCAGTTGTTAATGACCGCGATAAAATGTTAATGTCACCCGCATAGACTACTACTTGGCTCGACTTCGCGTATCGACAGGTGGCTTCCTTATGACGTACTCCAGAGTCAAATTGAATAACAATGGGGCCAGCCCATCTCCCTGCTTTAGTTCGATATTTGTGTCAAAGACATTGGTGAGTTGGTAATTGATGCGGACTGGGGAGGTTGTCGACGTCATTTGCATTTTGGTAAGATGTACTAATTTGGCTGGGATACCAAAGCAAAGCATTATTTCGTAAAGTACGTTACGATCAATACTGTCGTATGCTTGATTAGTCAACGAAAATTTGGTGTGCATCTATGTTGAACTCCCAGCATTTTTCAATTACCTGCTTGATGGTGAACACTTGGCGTATTGTCGATCTAACTGCTCTAAAACCACCTTGATACTCCCCAATAATACTGTTGGCGTATGATCCGATTTTATTTTCTAAGATCTTTGAAAATATTTTGTTCGCCGCACAGAGTAATGATATGCCTGTATAATTTTCGCTCTGTAGCTTCTCACTTTTTTTTTGTGTATAGGGAATATAATTGATTGTCTCCACTCTTTCGGCACATCTTCGAATAAAACTCATTCAAAACTTTATCTTGTACTAATAAATGTTCATAAACTAAGCGTTAAACCTTATTTCTAAGCCTAATATAACAAACGTAACACATATCTAACCTAAATATTGAGAAGCATCCATAATATCTTACATATACAAACAACAACACTAAATCTAGCAATAATACTTTGAATATTCAAGGCTCTTTCCATATCAATGTGGCACGCTACAATATATTCTCTATCATTTAGTTTCCATTATATGTCTGAGGCTACTTTCGCTATCGCAGGTATTGTCGAAAGTCTGGCATGAAATCCATATGGCAATTCGGTGTCAACTCATATTTCTTAATCCAGGTGTTCAATGCTTTGTTAAATATTATTTCAAACCCCTTGTCGGTAGCTTTTAGTACACGAAGATTGTTTTCCTTAGTCTTCTTCAATTCATTTCGGAAGTATTAATTGCTCAACATGTTGTTCAACAATATGCAATAGTTCCTAATACCAACCTCAGTCAAATTTCGGAGCACTATTTTTGGTATACAGTGAAACTCACATAATTTCCTGTTATTTATCCTGTCAAATATGAAATACATAGCTGCAGAGCTAAGAAAATAATCAACAAGTTGGGTAGACAGACCTATGCTCATGTTAGAAGGGTTTTGTACTCAATTTAAAAAATGCCGTAACCAGCAACGAATAAAATTAAGAAACACGTCATGTTCGAGGATCATACTATTATTAACTATGTAAGTTGAAAGAATTTTGACTTCTGAGGTATTTGTTAAAGTTATACCCATAAATATCTGGCTTGATAATTTTTTCAGATTTTTTTAGATCACGGGTGTCCATTCGCGAGGGAGAAAACACATTTTTCATGTATATCCCCCCCCCCCCCGCCTGTGCCCCCACTGAAGCAAAAACTGTCAATTTAAGAACTGTTTTGAAAAGCTCTCACAGAGAACTTTCATTTGATACTTATATCGGCTACTTTTCATGAAATTTTTTTCAGGGGCTACTCCTCTGTACTGTAAGCATCGATTCATGGCCTATTTTTTCGAATCGTAGAATGGCTACAAAGCCCTTTTGCTAGGAGCTCTCTCCTGCCTCTTCGACGACCTATCATTCCTGAAATTTTCATGCAAATCCTAGCAAAGCTGTAGTGTCTAAATCGATAAAAAGCGCATATGGCTCCATAGCCACATGTTTCCATTGTAATACAGGGCACATTGTTCCATAGTAATACAGGAAAAATAAAAATACTATTCGATCTTTATGAAACTTTCAGAAAGGATCAATCTTATTAATAGTCATCTCTTTGCTAAATTTTATTGAGTTTAAGGGTGCCGTTTGGATTTTATTCAAGAAAACATGAAATCGATAAATCATACTATTACTAACAAAGTTGAGTGAATTTCGACTTCTCATGTATTTGTTGTTGTACTCATTAAGGCCTACATTCATGATTTTTTTCAGATTTTTCGGACGGAAGGTGTCCAATCGCGAGGGGGGGGGGGTGGGGGGGGTACGCGAAAAGTTCGTACATTTCCCCATCCCCTGCCCCCCCTCGGTACTCATAAGGCAATTTCAAGACCTGTTTTGAAAAGATCTCATTGAGACCTTTCCAATGACACCCTACTCAACTACCAATGGTGAAAATTTTTTTTTGAGGGGTCAACTCCCTATATGGGGAGACCCCCCTTAAACCCCTTTGAAAATTTTGTTTACCCTTGAAGTTACAAGAAGTCACCACTTCTGACCTTTCCACAAAGTTTCATGGCTGTAGCTTCTATAGTTTCGGAGAAAAAGTGCTGTGACATACAGACGGACGGACGGACGGACGGACAGACGGACACAGGTCGTGATTGCAATAGAGTTTTGTATTTTAGTACAAAACCCTAAAGAGGTTCAAGTTCGGTCAGATGCCAATTTTTCATTGAAATGAAGAATTTATTCACCTTCCAGGCTTGATTTGAAGTCGGAAACTTTTGCTTTCACGACGTCTGTAAGTACCTGATTCCCTCTCTCAGGCTTAGGTAGATGAACCAATTCGAAATAATTTCCAATCAGGGCAAGCATCATAGAGTCCTGTTTCCGTTTCTATCCCGAGTTGTACTTTCAATTTCGATACCATCCCTATCAAAAAGGTGTACGTTATCACAAGCGACTGGAAAATTCGATACCTTTACTCGAGACATTTAACGGAATAAGTTGTTCACTTTTATGAAAACGCCATCTGGATTCTGTAGGCTAATACTCCTCAGTTTTCTGCCTATTGATTGCTGACCTTACTCCTTAATATGAAGAGGTTTAATTCTGGTCATTCTTCAGGTGCGATTTAAACAAAGCCAGCGAGGAATGGTTGTAGTCCGAAAAATGCCGATAAATTCAGTTGATGCGTGTGAGAAGAAGGCTTGTAAATTTTTTCAACCTTTCAATGTTGGTATTTTGTATCTTTACATATTTTTTCGAATTTTTATCATGGGAGCTAGTTTCTTAATTGGTTCCAACCATAGTATATTCACCTGGTACCCACACCTTTAATTTACCCTGTGTTGCACACTTTTTGAATTTTCCCAGGGGCACGTCAGCTGATTCAGGGCACGACAGCTGAGCCCAGGCCTGGCGCGTTCCAGAAACAAACCAAAAAACAAATAAAATTTCCGACGCACGTGTTCTTTCACGCATTTCAGAACATGGGAATGCTGCCAGTTACTAATAAAAAACTAAAAGATTGCATGGAACGAATTTGTTTTTCTGCAAAGTTATTGATTTTTTGAGATATGGTAATCCTGAAACCTCTCATCGAAGCATATGTTTATATTCGCGCCAATCGTCGCGTCACCATTTACCTACCTACCTGCTACCAAAGATTCATGGCTCGCTGTTCGGCTTGTGTTCGGATTTTTCCGGAAGGTTGATGCAGTGTGGATATTATTTGAGTATACTATGGTTCCAAAGTCAGATTCTCTAGTTTCGACGTTGAGTATACTATGGTTTCGACAAATAGAGATCCATTTCTTCGTTTGTTGGATTCCTGTTATTAGGAACCGTTGAGAAAGAGTTGCCATAATTAAAAGGAAGACATTGCTTCTAGTGGCCCCGATTAAATTTCGTTTGAAACTTTCTTCAACCAACTTTTTTCAAATTCACAGGAGGACTTTTATGTTGAACTAGAATTAGGAAGACATAATCCCTTTGATTATTGATTTCTACTAGGATCGCGTTATGGACGCTATCGTGAAGAAACACCTACAGTTATCGTTGAGGAGTATTAAAGCTGAATTCAAGTCTTGCGTCCGCAATGCAGAAATCAAAATATGAATTTGTCCTAGGCTATGTAGCTATGTATATTGCATTTGGTTCTCTGTATCCACGATTTCAGGAATGCACCCCTTGAATATTGTTGGCGTTCAGCCATGATGTATGCCAGGCATTCAGGTCACCGCCAAGAATATAATAATTATGAGCTCCTCCTTGAAATTGCGAACGTTTCGACCGGTTGCATAGGCAGAGATAACAAAGAGGTTATTCCCACCTGGCAGTGAAATTCTTCTAACGGACAATATAAGATGTTCAAAGTTTTTTAATTTGGCTTAATCAATATTTTGGAAAGAAAAGGGTCTCCTAAGCAATATGCCAGTGCAACTTCCCTCATCACCGTTTACCGTATCGTTTCTTACGAATTCAAAATCATTGAATGTTATCGAGTGCCATGAATTGAGGTAGGTTTCAGTGAGAAGCATGATGTCAGGCATTTGCTTGATAATGAATTCCAGGAGACAGTCACGTCGATGTATAGTAACGATGAAGTTGACGTTGATCGAGATGAGACGAAGCCCATCCGTGGGGATATGACTCGATGACATGTTACTTGGGGACATGGTGACCTAAACGTTGAAAAAAAACAGATTTTTTATCTTGTTCGTTAATCGTTGTTGAAAGTGACTCAAGCTCTTGAAAGGTTTTGATAAGCAGCTGATTATTACTACTAACATTATTTACATCATTGTTTGCTGTTCATCTGGAGGCAAGTCAAATGAAATCCCAGGCTTCACGAAGTTGGAAGGTAACACACTGCGATGTACTTATGTAAATTTTGGAATAAATTTTGCTTTTGCATCTTGATATTGGGGGCATACTCGATATGATGGTGGATGACCAAAGACACCGCAGTTTACATAGTGTAATTTTTCTGTATGCAAATTTACACTCGCCCGGGATAGGGATATATTTACATTTTACGCATCTGTGTATATTTCATGGCACAATTGGCAGCTGAGTGACCAATTCTTGACTTCTTTAGCACTGATTGACCTCGTTCTTTTAGAGAAGCTCTCATTTCAGCACCACATTATTTTTTGGAGGGCACTTGGACTGCCTTTGCTAGAAATTTAAGCTGGGTAAAAAGGCAAATTTTTATTTTCGGCAATCAATCTTCTTGTTTCAAACTTTTTAACTGCAATAAATTCTATTTCTGGCGTAGCGTCTTTGACTACCTGAGGAGATCGACTGTGTCTTGGTTGTAGTCCAGAACCCGTAACAAAAAGGTCTGGTTTTTCTCGCTTCTGGGGGTGTCAGTAGAGTGTGGAGCCTCTATTGTACTCAAAGCACTTTTTGCTTTCTGAAAGTCAACCAGTGACTAAGTTTTGATAGTCAGTTTGTCAGTATGCACTCTTTTTATTTTAAAATCATTTATTTTCAGCTGCCAAGAGCCGAACCATATCTTTGCCACTTTGCCCAAACACATTTATTGGCGAGATTTTTTCCTATTTTTTATTAACATTTACAGACGAACCATGCTGCAAGGTGCGCGAGTGTTCATCGTTCATGAAATGAAAAGTTGGTTTTCCCACGTGTCAGGCGACGAGTTGAGTCAGAAGTACATGACTTTCATAGTACCTGATGTTCATTTCAAATTTGTGAGAGTACCATTTGGTCAATGTAACTCGCCAGCTGTTTTTTAAAAATTCGTGATCGCCGCATTTCGGGAGGTTATTTGCGAAGGTGTCGTGTTGACAAACATAGACGACTTGATCGTGTTGTCACAATATTATGAGAAAGGATTAGAGAAAGTAAAGCATTTATTGAAACCTGCGAGCGAGACTAGCCTTATCGTGAACTGTAAAAAATGTGCATCACTCCAGACAAAATTGATTTTTTGAGTTATTTCATTAAAAATGGACGTGTTCCCCAGAAAGAAAGAGAAATTTAAGCTGTTGCAAAGTTTCCAAATCCGCAAAATGTTCATTTCAGGGGTTTCTCGATTTAACCGGATATTTTCGTGTAGCATAACCAGTATACCCTATTTATACTGGTATGAACGGGGAGCTAATTTGATGTGTAATGTATATACGTCATCAAAACTCCCGGGGAGAGTGAGATCTTCCTGCTACTCTATCCATCTAAACCAAATCAGCAAAGGCAAATAATAGTTTTTAAGGAACTGTTTTATTTTACTGTCCATTTATTAAACATTTATATTGTAACTAAATTTATTAATTACATTTTCACTTATTTAATAATTTGAAATCCTAACTATCAGTGTGTGGTAAAACGCTTTTCACTTCCACCTTAATATACCGCGCTTCACAGGTGAGCGCCAGCCTGTAGAGGGAACTAAGAAGATGAGTTTGTGGATCGGAGTGGCCACATTGCGTGATGGAGGATTGCGGCTCAAGCCAACTCCTCACCCCTTACCACTTAGTCGTACACTGAACAGCACTTCTTACTACTCAAACGTTGTAAATAGTAAATAAGTAGCAGCACGCTTCCTACTCCAATGGTGTTTATATATGGTCGCGAAACGAGCTTTTGTTCCATATTTCGCCGAAATTTGCCGAATACGCAACATGTGAGCTCCCATTCTACGGAAGCTATTACTCTCCGTCTCGTTTGTAGTCTTTAATGACAAAATTGCGGAAATTGAGCGGGGGAAAGCTTTTGTTTCATCTTTTGGCTCTTTCTCTCTCTCTTCGGCTTCACTTCGCTGGAAGCACATCCTAAAGCTTATGTGGTTGATCGTAGTGAAACTTTTCATGTACGTATGAAGTGAATTGTGGATTGATCCTTGCGTATTTCCTTTGGACGACAAGTATATGCTTTGATAAAAATGGGCATATGTGCTAGCTTGTATGTGAGTATATAGGTGGTATTTGTTCGTTCGCAACATTTAAAAGTTCATAAGCAGATATTCCCTTAAAACTCGACTACCGTCGGACTTGTTGAAGTCGAATATAAAGTTCAAATTCGGCAACACCCAGAATGATGCTTTTATGCGTCTTAAGATTATTTTGACGAGTAAGCCGGTTTTGAATCTGTACTGCGTAAGCACAGATACGAACTTCACACCGATGCGTCAAAGCACGGTTATGGGGCGATATTGCTTAAAAGGAATATTGAAGGCAAAGTATTACACCCGGTATGTTATGCTAGTGGTAAGATAATGCTGGCTGAGGTGAATCACCCGAGCTATGAGCTCGAGGTCTTGCAATTCTAAAAGCGCGCAAGAAGTTCCGGACATACTTACTCGCAGCTCCATTCAAGATTGTAGCTGATTGCAGGGCGGTTGCTCTTACTATAAATAAGCGAGATTTTTACGTGCGTATTGCAAGATGGGCGCTTTAGTTAGAGGAATTCACGTACAGTATGGAATATTATCCAGGCAAAAGCATGACACATGTTGACGCACTTAGCCACACGTCGCTGCCGACGTGCATGCTAATCGAAGAGATCGACGAGTAATTGTTGCTGAGATTGAAAAAAGCTCAACAGGAAGATGCAGAAATCCAAAGAAGATTCAAGCTGACAGACAAGGACGAAGCTCGGAGTTACATGGTTCGCGGAGGCGTGCTGTTTCGAGATGACGACGGGAATTTACGACTTGTAGTTCCAAAATTGATGCAGATACAATTTATCAAAATGGCCACGAGAGAAGTCACTGCTCGGCCATTAAAATGGAGGGTCTCGAGAAAAAAAGACTATTGTATGCCAATTCTTCGTGCCAAAGTCGAGGAAATGATTCACAACTCTGTTAATTGCATACTGGCAGAAAAGAGGCAAGGACGACAAGAGATATATCTAAATCTCATTATCAAGAGTGAAGTCCCTTTGAATACTTTTCACGTCGATTATTCGGGAACTTTGGCGATGACAAGGAAAAGTTACCGACATATCTTTGTCGCTCTTGACAGCTTCTCAAAATTTACATGGTTATACGCAACCAAATCGACAACAACGGCTGAGGTGTTCGATCGGTCTACAAAGCAGTCCATGACGTTTGAAAATCCAAGAAGAGTTGTATCGAATCGTGGTACTGCCTTCATATCGAATGATTTCGAGGCACGTAATGCAGAGAACGAGTAACTAAGCAATCATTCAGTAGAGCAAAAAGTCAAGATTTATGATTCTAATATATAATTCGTAAATTAAATTATTTTAAGTTTGATCTAAGCCTAATTGTTTTCTTCAGTCGAAGAGATAAGCTAATCCTATAATAACTTAAATGATTTATGTTGAAATGAATGACGAGGCCTAAGATTTATTTCTTCTAATGTGAAAGGACGCAACATTACTACACTCACAATTCGGAGAGGACTTTATGACAAATACATCAGGTAACCAACATTCCTTATTCAGCAAGATGCTAAGATTGGCTAGGACTCTAATTTTGGAGCACGCAATCAATCTTTTTTCTTCCCATCAGGCGTAAGCTTAGTGCACTGGAGTAAATCAGGAATAAAGTTCAGCTTATAATTAATATGATCAATGATGTCTTCAAAATATTTGTAACGTGGAGATATAGCACGCAATGGGGCGCCAGGGTTGATCGTAGTAATGGTAGATAAGGGCCCTGATGAACCTACGTTTTTTATCACCAATTTTTCATCAGCATTACTTTGTGTTACATATCTTGTGGACGAGGTCTCAAGTGAGCATGAACACTTAGGGTTAGTCCTGATTTAAATTAAACATTGCCATGCTATGAAAACAGGCTGCAGAAGCTAAGGTTTCTGCAAATTAGAATTCAATCGCAAATGTTTCGGTTGTGATTGTTGCTGCTATTGAAGCCTGTTTAGAATGGCTCCCTTGCATAAAGTTGGCAATAGTATAGGAGGATTGTTTGCCGAGTCTTCCCTGTCATGAGTGGAGGGAGTAAATAATTCTCTGGAATTTTCTTGAAAAATGTTGGATTACTCTTTTAATACACTGAGCGTATCCTATATTGTAGCTCCACGACGGTCGTTGCAGCGAAAAAAAAGGTTGATTCAAATTTCGTGTGAATGTCATAAAAGGACTTTGCCCAATTACCATCGCACTCATCTTGTCATTGAGAATTATCAGTTATGCCCACTGACAAGATGAGTGCTGATCCAAATTTCATGTCAAAATCCCAGACACGACCAAGTGGCTACACCAGAGTTGCTATTTCTACACCGATGGATCTCGAATAAATTCGGAAAATGGAGAAGGATGATCTTTATGCAAGACACCCAGATATCGATACCACTAGAAATTCAACTGATATTTTGTTGTGGACAGCATCAACAAGAATAGGATGTGCTTGGAAAAGAGCCGGTATAATCTCGTTTATTCTTCTGTTTATGCAAGCAGAGCATCGGTAGGGCACTGAGCTACCGTATGACTAGCTCATAATCAAATTACCACAACGTTTCCAAGGTCTTGCCAGGGACATAGCCTACTGCTATTAATCAGTCTGCGAAGACTTTGTATTACAGAAGCACACATACGGATGTTTTTAACGTTGAACATTTTTTTAACTCCCGTCGATCGTCTCAAAGTCAAAGTCAAAAGCGCTTTATTGAAGACCGTTATAAATTTCAAAAGAATTTAAGTCAAATTCCAAACATTAACAATACAAAAACTTAGTGGCCCAAATGGCTCTCTAAATTTGAACGTTGTCATTTAAACAAATATTTTCAAAAAAACTGTAGCAAATTCAAATTAATTAAAATTATTACCTACATTTATTTGGAAAAAGGAGAAAAAACTAACCTACACTATCTTAAAATTATTTATAATTTTAACACAACAGTGAACTTTGATCCTACACCTAATATGTTATAACCTAATTTTAATAAAAATTCAATAAAAAAAAATTATTTTATACCAAAAAATTTTATCACAATATTCCTAACCTACGCGTTTTACCTTATCTCTAATCCTTATGTAATAAATATAACACATACCTAACCTATCCCTAATTTTCAACAAAAATAAACAACAACACTAGGTGTAGCAATTATCAGCTGAAACTTAAAAAAAAAAAAATAACGAAAACACAAAAACTAAAAAAAAACACGAATAATTTAGACATTGTCATCCAGCCACCAATACCTAGATTGCCCCATCTTAGCTCGATCAGTTTCAACAAATCTAGCAAATGAGTACCTCCATTGGAATTGTTGGTCTCGTGAACTCAAACTCGGAGGATATTTCATCTTCTTATCGGTGGCTCGTCGATATATGTGATATATAACTGGGACGCCGTCGGAATCAAAAACATATCGATTCATGTCCAAATACACGAATGCTTCTGGAGAAACGAAGCCAGTAGCGAGGCAACTCGCTATATATCCGTCTATAGTGTGGAACGGCTGTGATATCCGAGGGCTTTCACTCACAGTTACAGATCTTGCGATATGATTCCGAAGAAGTTTCAATATGAAGATATCGACTCTCGTCACTTCAGCAGTTTAATAAATTATTCTATTCGATACATATATAATGCTTCTAATCCATTTCAGGCTTTCTGTACAAACCAGTACATGCACGAAGACATTTCCTTTCGAAAACTCTTAATTTTTCCATAGTACTAGCCTTCTGATTGTACCAGATCTGACATCCATAAGTCAAAACTGGTCTGACCGGGGTCTTGTAACAGATAATTTTGACCTCTTGATCAATGTTTATATTTGGAATGAAAGAGTCTTTGTAGGGCCATGACTACTTTTAGTGCCTTACTGAGCATGATTTTGACATGTTCAGTAGAGTACATATACTGATCGAGGTAAACACCGAGGCATCAAATACAGGATTTATGTGGAACCCGTTCTGAACTACCCTCGCCAGTCATGATATGGAAATCCTTCCAATTACGATTCAGGTCTTGACTGAGCCCCTGCAGCGTTGTCCGAAACAAAATTGTTTCGCACTACTGCGCATTGATTTTCATTTGCCAATTGTCAGTGTACAGCTGCACATCATTGAACATGTTTTGGAGATTGCTCTGAACTATTGTAGCTTTTCGGTCTGCCGTATAGATGATCAGATCATCAGCAAACGCTACCAATGATCGAGACTTCTGACGGATTAAGCTTTTCGCTTTCGTGAAAACGCCACCTGGGTCCTGTTGGCTAATACCCCTCAGTTTTGTCGCCCATTGATTGCTGACCGCACGCCTGAGCTATGAACGGATTAAGTTCCGGACATTTTTCAGCGTTATTTCAGCAAATTCAACGAGGGATGGTTGTCGTCCAACAATCGCTGATTAATATTGTTGACACGTGTGGGAAAACGGCTTTTCAATCTTTTCAACCTTGTAACGGTTAGTGTTTCATATCCTTCCATACTGTTTCGATGTTTAATCATGGGAACTACTTTCTCAATCGTTTCCGACGTCAGCCTCTCTAACATTGACAAATAGAGATCTATTTCATCGTTGGTTAGATTTCTGTTATTAGAAATCATTAAGCAAGCATTACCATCATCAGAAAGAGGACATTGTTTCTGGTACTCTCGATTAAACTTCTTTTGAAACTTTCCCCAATTCGTTTTTTTTTTCTTTTGAAATTCAACTCAAGCCAAGTATCCACGTCATTCCCAATGTCTTGCCAGCAACATAACCTCTGCTGTTAATCAGTCTGCGAAGACTTTTCCTAGCCAACATATTATAAAAGTACACATGCAGATGTTTTTATCCATCGAACAAAACATAGATATAAGAAAACAACTTAAAACAAGTTGAAGTAGCTTCAGATTTTTCAGCTCACAGATGTTTAGTCTAGAGAGAGGTGATACAAATCATTCACATTTTTGACTCGTGTCGAACGCCTCATTCCTGCCACCATGGTTTAATATCTGATTTTGTAAGTAATAATCAAGACTTTTCAATTGATACTCATAACAAAAATTTTTTAATTTGTAAGGGTCAGTTCCACACCTGAGGAAACGCAACCACCCCTTCTAATTAAAACCGTATAATTTTTCTCATCTGAAGACATTGAAGGAATCATAGCTGTCAACCGGTTTATATTTCGTGTTAGTAGATGTTGCACTTTGCGAGGAAAATTGATGTTACGCACGGACGGGCGGGTAAACAGACGTACATACAGGCTGCGATTTTAGTAAAATCGTTCAAAATGTAAAATTTTAAACGGCCTTAGTTGGATCAGTAACCGAAACATCAGCAATATTAGTTGAATATATTTATCCCTCTGTAATTTCTGTTGGATACATTACTGCTACCAGAAATCGCTCCTTCCCTATGAAATACCTGTAACATTGAGTCCAGAGAAAGGAAACATTTGATGGTAGATTTTCTTTTGAAAACGTTATAATTATTCAAACATAAGGAGGTATTGCAACTCAAACTACAAATATGATGACAATTATGTCGGGGTACGCTGCTGGGCTGGGCTACTTTGTCTGTGGCTGTAACCTGTGCTTGCGGTTGAGGTGCATGATGTTACCGACGATGTTGTGCAAGCTTCATTTGCTGAGTTTGGCGATATTCGCGATGAAAAGCGGTGGAATGGTCCATGAAGAGAGCTTGCTCTTTGGGAGTGACGGCGATCAGGGCCAACCGGAGAAACTCCGCTACTCATTCGCCAAGTTTGATTCTAAGGCCACCGCTATGACGTTTGCGCGGTGCTGCGGGAGGAGGAACTAATAGCGTGTTTGTACTGGATTCCGCTTAGCGGGGTCCCTGGTATTCTGCTAGTGTCAGGGCCCAGGTGCTGCACGTGGGTTGTTACGGAGCACTTCTTCCTGCGTAGGTTTGGGGGGTTGTCTTTACCTCCACACGTGTATCAGGACCTGCGTTAGGGTGGACCGCGTATGAAGCCTCCAAGCGCACCCGGGGAGTCCTACTGGTGGTAGGAGCCTGCAAATAAATGAAGGGATTGGAGGAGATTAGATTTTTAGAGCAGTAGTTATGCCCAAGGATTCTTATCAGCGGCGGGCCGGTTAAAAGCCAAAGTTCCACTTTGAAGACTGTCATTGCGGTCTTCCAGGAGGGCTAGAACAGCATTGGTTCCACTTAGGAAGGACCGTTGTAGATCTGCGGTGGAGGGCTTTTGGAAGCCCAAGTTTTGGGTGATCTTGTAACGCTGGAAGGTGCACAGGCAGTCTGAACCCCACTTTTGTTGACAAAATTGGCGCTGCTCAATTTTGGAAGGCGTGCAGGCAGACTTAGTTCCACTTAAGTCGAGGCGGAAATGATCCAGGAAGGCCTGTTATAGCTTAAGTTCCACCTTGGATGCGTCTAGTGTAGTCTGTATAGATTGGCGTTGCCCACATTTGGAAGGCGCGAAGGCACCCTAAGTTCCACTAAAGTCGAGGCGTAAACAATCCTGGAAGGCCTGTTACAGCCTAAACTCCACCTCGGATGCTTCTGGTCAAGTGAAGTCTCTTCAAGCGCTCTTTGATTGGCAATAATTGGCATCTTTTGTCATATTTATTGCCTGGTACGGTGAATGGAACAAATTGCTGATGAACCAGTTTCCATGTTCAATTTCATCGTCCAGGCAATTACCAAAAAGCGCTATTCACGTTTCGAAGCTACAAAACGCTATAAGTGCATTTTTACCTATTGGTATTTCAATCCTAATTAGCATACGACAAAAAGTCAACACATGGTTCGATTACACTCGTCCAGATAATTGTCCAAGCAAAAGAAAAAAAAAACCTCTATTCATTGCTCGTTTCATCAACAGTGGAAAAAAAATGCTATCCACGCATTTTGTATACTCGCCTTGCCCTTTTTGGCAGGTGCGAGGAAGGTAAAGGTTTATGTTTTGTAAAGTATCAAATGACTTCAATTGATAGAGGAATTCCCTGATGTCGTCTAAATTTCGTTTGGTTGGAGATGATGTTTGCTTAGCATTGTAGTTCTTTTAGTTTTAGTTCAAAAATGCGATCCATGCATTTATTATAGTCGCCTTGGCCTTGTTCGTAGTTGCAAGGAAGGAACATGTTTATGTTTTGTTAAGTATCAAATGACTTCCATTGATGGGGACTCCCTGAAGTCGTTATGATTTCATTTGGTTGGAGATAATGTTTACTTAGCGTTGTAGTTGTTTTAGATATCAAATGACATCCATTGATGGGGATTCCCTGATGTCGTCACGAATTCATTTGGTTGAAGATCATGTTCACTTAGCGTTTTAGTTGCTTTAGTTCTAGTTTTAACTTAAATAAATACATGCTACTTCTTTAATGTGCTAGTTATTAAGCTGCTGGTTGTGTAAACTTTTATGCTCATTATTATGATGATTACGCTTTTTATTTGTAGGTTTCTTAGATAGGTGCTTATGTTAGGGGAGTTATTATATTTACTTATTGGTTGCGCTATTTGTTTAAAGGTATTGTTTTATTGGTTGTGCTTGCTGTTATGTTACGTTAATTATTAAGTTTATTTACTGGTTACGCTACTAGTTCATAGGCTTCTTAGATGTGTAAATACTATTGTCTTATTGGTTGTGCTACCTGTAAGGTTACGTTAATTCTTACGTCATACATTGAGTCATGTATCATTTGAAGTCTACAAAAATTAAAAATTAATAATTGGCAAAGTCCGCAAATAAGTTCCTCTACTTATCATGCTTTTAACATTTAAGGATATATTTCTTGTCTGCATGCATTTTCTAACAACAAATTCTAAATACATAACAAACCTGCGAACACAAATACTCCTGGTACGTTTATAAACTAAAATAATTTATTATTTGAATAAATGGCGTCCAGGCTATTTTGATTTAATGAGTCATCACCGAAATTTATTAATTTGATAACAAGAAAGCACATTCAACTTCATGAATATGTACACCATTTTGAATTTTCGGTTTCCTTCTTGCCAATTCATTTAGCTTCGTGTAATTCATTCACAAAGTAAATTCCAAAATACTCCTAAAATTTCACTTCTTAGTTTCCCCCGCAGAACGAGCCTTTTGATTGTTTACTGATGAAGCACGCAAACTTCAATCTGTTTAGTAGAAGGAGCCATCGAATTTAATCGACAACGTAAAATTCGCATGAATCGAAATATCCTTCAATTTATTGTAGTATTGAATATTTGCTAAGGGTAGCTGCGTCATTGTAGATGTAAATTTCGATCTGGTGTATTCCACGAAATCGAAGTTAAGCTCATTTGGAAGTAAGGAAACAATGGAATACTTTGAAAGCTAGAACAATTGACCCCCTTAAATTACCCGACCGGGAATTCTTACTGTCAATAAATTGTATGGAAACGCTTTCTGTTAAGAATATACAATTCAAATGCGAGAAGGAACAAGGATGCTTCCATTCCTAGTGCAAATAAAAAGTTTGCCTTTATAGAGACGTTGTTTTGCGGTCGAATTGTTTGAATACATAAACCCCGCATGCAATGTCGTCTTTATGGAAATAATCAACAAGTTGTCTCCAGCGAGTATTCCGTCAATGTTTCATTGGAATTGTGTAGGTACATACATATATAAATAGGATACAGTAAAGTTGCTGCCATGTGTTAAGGCAAACAGCATGAAAAGCGATTGTCGATCTGACGGAAAACAGCTTTTATTGCACGTCCTTCTTACTTTTATCCATCGATACTTTTGGCCGCTTTTACGATTGAGGTTGTCACGTAAATGCCATCAAAAACAGTTTTATGGATATAGCAATTATGGTCATCCATCAAACGGAATCTTTTCTAGTCAAGAAACTGTGACCAGAGCAAGCAAGGCCGACAAGCAGTCGGCACATGTGAGAAAGTTACACGCAATAATATTCTGACTCATGATGAGCTGTTACCTTCTTGGTGGCCCTTATGTCAGCAGTAAATGTAGCGAAAGAATTGAACATTTAAATGTAGTAAAGATACTTGACCCTGTGGGTTTATTCCACTTAGAAGGAAGTATCAGATGAGAAGTTAGGAAATAAAATAGGATTAATGTGCCTTCTTGAATAAGTATGCATCATAAGTTTAGCTTTGTTTTATTTCCAACCTTAAATCAAACGATATGTAAGAAGCTAAACTTCCTCTATAAGATGAACACCATCCATAAATAATTTTTAAAGGCTTTTTGACTATATCATGGATTCCAAAGAATATATGATGTTCTCCTCAACCATGAACTTAAAATACAGTATGTTCTAAGTCAATTTCAACTTCCATTAAAATAACATCCCTATTTTACTAAAAACCTGCAAGCTACCACTTGAAATACTTCCGCTTGATGAAAAATAGAAGCTCTCCTTAAAACATTAATAGCGAGGCATGTGTTTCGAATTTTATACGGAAAAACTACGCAAATGCCCACAACTTGGCAAAAAATAAATGGCTTTCTTTTGAATTAATGTCTTACAATGTTTATGAAATATCTTTTGGTGCTTTGTTTTAATGGAAACAATTTAAATATTTCAAGTTTAAAAATGTAACCTCGTGTATTCTTGTCATTTTGCTTTAAGCACAACAAGAAACGTTTTTACACTTTTTCTTGTTTCAGAGAATAATGATAGTGTATAGTGGCCCTACTTAACTTAATTCAGTACTTTAGACTTTTGCTTGGCAAAAGCAAAGTTATCTTTTTTACTTTGATATTCTCATGTATCACTGATATGCATTCATGCTAAAAAATAAACTGACTGGATAGTTATAACCATAAGAATTCTCAAACTGAAAGAAAACTTTATTTTTGCCAATTTTTCATGAAAATTTGTTGTATAGAGATACAAGTTATGTTTGAGCCTAAGCGGTTGCACAAAAAAATGAAACGCGAGTAAGTTTTATTCTTGAACAACTTTATTGATTAAATCTCAGCTAAGAACTAGCTTACAATTTCGTTTCAAGTTAAAACGTAATCTCGGTGTACAAAGAAAATTCTTTAGCGAACATGTCATCTTTTAAGATGCGATAGTGAGCCAGATGTTGTTTGCAAAACAATTTTGATATGAGATTCTTTTCTTGCGAATTGCATACAAAACTGCAGTTTAAAAATACAATGTTGCATCTTGCTTTGAATACATAATGAATGATGCAATACGGTAAGTATTTACAGGTGGATCTTGTGTCACTCCTTCCCGCTAAGATTCGAATTACCCCTGGAATTCTTCATTTTTGGAATTAATTCATTACCGATTAAACTCAAAATTTTAAATTTATTTCTAACCATTTTTCTATAAATTGCTAAGAATGTCACTACTCCAAGAGTTATAATTATTGTCCAAAATATTAAATCTGATGTCAAATGATAAAATGTTTTATGTTCTAATAATTCTGTTTTTTCAAGATTCTTTGTAAAATTCAATTTAATATCTTCAAAATAAATTCGATTGGCTTTTATGGAGTATACATTTGTTTTTGATATAATTACTCTTTGTATAAATTCTCTTTTGATGTTTGCAAAATTCGTTTTCATTGATTTTTAACTGTAAAATTGTTAAAATTCAATAGATAATTTTCATTTAATACAGTCTTTGTTTCATCGCATATAGAGGAGAGTATACAATTTTTGCATTTTTTTACAATTATTAATCCATCATCAATTAATTCTATTGATTCATCTTTCATGGTTACATAGTGTAATGAATCATGCGACGCCGCTGGCGACCACTCCTAACACACCTTGCTGCTAGGTGGCTTGTCATTTCACGTTGGTTGCGACGAGCGCACATCCCACGTCAATTTTGTCGTGGGATGTCAAGAGGATTTTGACAGCCACATGGCAGTGAAGTGTGCACGTAGTGGCCGCCACCCAAGAAGAGTTAAGCGGTTGCATTCTAAGTGTAGTAACGAGTTTTGCAGTTAATTGATGTACAGAGTTTTCGTGAAATTAATTGATGTATAGAGTTTTCGTGAAGACTGTTAGAGGTAAGGATAGAATTGCAATAGTCAAATACATTGAAAGTGGAGCATTTACTAACCTCCATAGGCTATGCAGAATCTAGTCTGCTATGATCTTTCTGCACGTGGTATCCATATACTGGCTGTTTATGTTGTTATTAAACACGATTTCCCACGTTTGGCTGAGTCTTACTTGCATCGTATTGGCATTCAGGGACCTGCGGACATTTGGGTATTACCATCAAGATCTTTCGCAAGAGTTAAGCATCAGCATTGTCATGGATGAAACAACAGCACCGTCGAACCACGCAACAGCAACAATCATCATGGGACTATACTTTTAGAAGTGGCCACCGGCTCTTGGGACCACGCTATGTCCTCAACCGCAGCAACTGTCACCACCCCATCAGCTGACTAATACCCTTATAATTGCTGAAATGGTACCACCCTACAAAAAAAAGGACACTTGGGCGATGTGAGTCAAAATGAAACACAAGGGAAAATGTTCTCATAAAAAGCTTTAATTTGATTTTAATTTAAATTATATTTTAGTCACACGATACTTTGCTCTTTTCCCTTTTGTCAAACATATACGTTGCTGAGGCTTTGAGTTTATTAATCTCAGAGTTTTAAGGTTTTTAATTTTCTTTATTCTGTTGAGGGGAAGAGTTTAGAATTTTACAACTACATTTCGAAAAGAAAGAACAATTGTTGTCAAGTTTCTATACATAGATGAACGTAATTAATTATTGATACAGTTAAGTAGTCAAATGGCAGTGAATTTCGTGATAGATTGAGTGGTCAGTTGATGATTCAATTGTCTTTTTTACAAGAAATACGGGGAGGCGCTTCTCTTACATTTTGCGTGAGTGCTGCTGTGGGTTACTCCGGCTTAAACTTCCATTTTAACTCAACAATAACCTATATGGATAATCCACAAATTTGTAATTTGTCAAAAACTTTCTTGCATAATATTCATAGTAAATTTACTATCACCGTATATGTTTATACTCGTATATTGTAGAAATTAATTTTCTATGCATTTGAAACAGGTTAGGCTTAATTTGATTTTTGAATTAATGAATTCTATCAACATTAGAATTTCAAAAACCTTAGCTTTTAATTATTTCAAAGTTTGCAATTTCTTTTCTTATCAAATGTTTGCAAACATTTGCATTAGGGAAGGTTTTTTTTTTAATTCCCATAATTTTTCACTGGGTCCATACTTTTCGAGACATTTTTAATGAAGACAGAGTAGTATCAAAAGAGACCCCCCCATAATCGGGTCTTACAATAACCATCCTAAGACTTACGAGTGATTGAATATCTTAGATTTATCAATAATACGTACAAACGCGTCATATAAAGTGTTATTAAATATTCAATTTGCAAAATTTATTTTGTCGCATAGCCATAGGTATAAGAATTTTGCCCGTCCAAACGCCAATTTGCTAAGAATCCTCAAATTAGTCCAATGCTTTACGCATAATTTAGATAAGCTAGTAAAATAATAATCAAATCAATGATCTGTCTGCATTAATTTTAATAATTGGAAGTTACCAGAATTTTCATCTTTCTTCTTACTTTAAACCTTGCACACCTTCTAGGAAGCGATCAATTTATTAGTTAGATTTCACGATTGTATTGATTGATGTGTCCATTTGGATAAAAATGTTAGGAATAAAATATGTTCTCATACGGAACCAATGGGAATCGGAGTACCATTCCTGTAAAAGTGCACTTATTTTAAAATAGAAAAAAACCACACCGTTATAAAGTTATTGGTTTTTTAGACGTTATTTAAAGATATTTGATAAATGAAGTTGTTTTGTACTTCAAAGTAATCATCCTTATAAATTGAAAATTAGAGAGCGATGGCTTTTGATACTGTGTAAGAAGAAAATTTAACACCAACACTTTATTACGAACAGATTAAAAATGTTTAAAATTTTTTTTGGGGAAGCCTGTGTTTACGTTCGACAATTTGATTAAAATGAACTTTGTATCATACTTAGTTTTGTGTTAGTATTTATTCCGACCCAATCCACTCCACGATACTGACGGAAAAGCTTTGATAGGTAATCTGACCACTCAAAATGAATGTGATTCTTATGATTGTATTTACTATAATTATAAGTATGAATAGAATGTGAAAAATAGGAGCTCCTTCCTTCTCCTTCTCCAAATTGTTAGATAATTTTCAATAATTCATTTTAAAAAGAGAGTCCTTAACAGGTTTACTTCCACGTTCAACATAAACTGTAATCGAAATTCTCTTCTCTTGCAATATACATTAAATCAAATCAGTTGGTTTCTCTTTTCTTTACCTTCAAAGCAAAATACTTGGCACCATGACATAAAATTCAATATTTATAACTTATACGTGAAGGGCAGGACCTAATTTTGTATCATTTAGTGTAAAAGCAGCTTTAGTTAGAATTGCTATTAATTTATAATTAACTTGAAAGTGTATATGAATGTATTGTTTACATTTCATTATCGAAGTATAACATGAATAATATGAATTGCTAAACCGTATCAACGACTTTCCTTTCCAGTGGTTCCTTCCTTTCAGCGGGAAATAGAGTGAATGGTAAGTATGCCGTCGCGAGGGTAGGGTTAGAGAAAATCCGCTGAGGCCGGTTTCGCGTCGCGCGCGGTACGCGGTACCTTTGTTGGTTTTGCCTTTTTATTAACGTAGCTTTCGTCGGGTTTAAGTTAACGTAGTGTGCTTTTCGGTACCGCGTCGGTTAGATTCGGGAGCGCGAAATGGAGATTAGATTTTTGTTCTTTGACTGATTGATGAAGAAATATGGAGTAACGTAAAGTAGGTTTCCTCTCCGTATGGTTTTGTTTCGGTGACGCGTTTGAAAGCGGGCATTTATTGGTGGCTGAAAATTTTAGATGAGCGTAATCCATTTGGAGACCCGTGACCGAAATCCTCTCCGATCTAGCTTGCCGACAAGCAGCCACCGTAAAAATGGATTACGGTGCACGGATTGGTTGATCGGTGGGTACCATCCGTTGGCACTACTCAGACTTAACGTCTAGAACCGATGAGAGGTCGGTTCCTTGTTCGGACTTAGACATTTAAAATCATTACAATAGGTACAAGTATTTGAAATATTACAATAATAGTATCTATGCATCAATTCTAATTCAGGGTCATATTTATGTATTTTATTTTCATATTTAACAAGTTCGCGTTTATTTTCCAGTAATTCAACATTTTCACTATTTGGGATAGGATAAAATAGGATTGTGTTAGTGGTTATTGTATTATTATGGACTTTTATTATAAAAATAATGTTATTATTATTGAAAGTTGCTAGCCCTAATCTTATTTGGGATAGTTTATGAAAGTCTATATCGTATTCAGTTATTTCTTCGGTTGTTAGCACATTGTCTACCATTAATCCTAATCTAGCTGAAGCAATATTATTTTGAATATGCGTTATGTGGTCCTGTAAGGTATTAAGTTGGGTGAGTAAGGCTATATGCGTTATATCTGCTCTAAGATTCATTAAATCCGAATCGACTTCTTCTGCCCAAATTGAAATTTTCTCTTAATCCTGGCTTATTGTGTCTTGAACGGTTTCTATGGATTTATTAAAGTTTTCGTTTATTCCTATTTGTTGATTGAAAGTATTTGCGATTTTGACTTGATATTCGTTTGTTTCTTTAAAATAAGTTTCTAGTTCTTCCTTATCGTCAGAGTCTAGGTTTCCAAATAAATATTTATATGCTTTTCCTACGAAATTGAATAATCCGCGTTTAGCTCTACGGGGTGGGTATTTTATATCCGATTATTGATATTTGTGCAAATAGTTTGTAGCATCACTAGCACATTACAGTCAAACCTTCTCGTAGCTCTAAGTATAAACAACTTACAATAATTTCATTATTGCCAACGTGTTAAAAATAAAAGTATATTAAAACACACAATTGCAAGTATGCTGGCAACACAATCACACAAAGTAAAAATAGCAAATACAGTTTTTCACTATTCGAATTCTTATTGTTAGTTTTTTAGATTAATGTGTAATAAAAAATATTTCCAAGTGTTTCAGTTATAAAATAACAATTTCGTATAGCCGTCGCGATACAGAAAATTTAAATTGGTGACCCCGATCTGTGGACAAGTGTGGAATAAAGAACACGTGAAAAATTTTCCATCACGAAATCCTCAATCATCCGCTTTATTTTCCAACACAATTGGAAATAGAAGACATTTGCATCAAGAATATTCCGGATATCAAGTAAAGCATTCATTATTTGTTCATTTTATTGCATTTTTTATAGTGCGTGAACATAACCAACACCGGATAACTTTTCATGCAATAGTAAATCCTATCCAGCTACATTTATTTAAACAATCAATTGCACATTAGTAACAAATTCGACAAATATTACACCTGCAGTGCATTATTTTCATAAAATACGAGATGGGAAAGTCAGGCGATGAGCTGGAGAACAAACAGCCAACAGCTAATCCAAGTCAAGGAACATCATACACCGGCGAAAATTCCACTGGCATATCACAAGTTTCTTAAATTAGATTGCCAGAGTTTTTCACAGATCATGTGGACCTATGGTTCTGGCAAGTCGAATGCTTATTTCACGCATGTGGCAGCGTATCGGATACCAAAAAATATAACACAATTATTGGCCATTTGCCGCCAAATGTCATTGTGAAACTAGCCGATTTTCGTACAAAGCCGCCAGAAACCGGAGCAATGTACGAAACACTAAAAGCACGCATTGTACGCAAATACGCCGATAGCGAGCAATCGAAAATAACTAAACTATTAGAGGACATGCCGTTAGGAGATCGTAGGCCATCACAACTACTTGCCGGAATGTGCACAAAAGCCGCAGATACCCCTATTAACGAAGATCTGTTGCATCAATTATGGGTGAGATTCTTGCCCGAAACTATGCGCGTTATTTTGTCTACCGATGGTGGCATTGAATTAAATCAGCAAGCAGATATAGTTGACCGTATTCTCGACGCAATGAAAGGTGGATCTTTTTTGACTGGCCGACAAATCAATACAGTTGGTTTGCAGCAAAAAATAGTGAAACATCGAATGTAGAACGTCAAGAGTTACGAAAAAAAGTCGACAAGTTGTCGAATGGCGTGAAACAAATTCTGCCGTCACGAAGTACCCAACCTTCTCGTAGCTCTACGCCTGCACGTTCTCCAAATGCAAAGCGAAATGATTCAAATTCTGGGTGAAAACAATTTGACCTTTGCTAGTGCCATCACAAATTCGGATCAACCGCACGTAAATGCAAAGCACCGTGCAAATTCAGCCAAATGTCATCAAAAAACGAATAAATTGAGCGAATCAGAAAGTCTGTGAGCTCGGCACAGCATCCAAGAGATTATTTATTCACGACAAGACATCGAACTATAAATTTCTTATTGACACCGGGGCTGATGTTTCAATCATTCCTGCCACAGGAACTCAAAAGCAAAACATCAAGCCATTTCAAGCAAATTTGTATGCAGCGAATGAAACGCCGCTCAATCTTTATGGTAAAAAGACACTTGAACTCGATCTACATTTACGTCGTCAGTTTGTATCGACATTCTTAGTGGCTGAAGTCGATAAGGCAATTATTGGTGCTGATTTTCTGGCACATTATAACCTCACAGTCAATATAAGCAATGCCAAACTCATTGATCAAACAACACAACCTTAAAGCAACCGTGTCATTTCAGAATATCAAGCACTAACAGCCACAGTAATCAATCAATCTAATAGATACACACGACTTTTAAGAAACTTCAAGGGTATTTTGACAAATCCAGAAAATAAACCGATAGCATCAACATCGAAATTTCACCACATGTAACAAAAGGTCCACCAGTGAAACAAAAAGCAAGACGTTTATCGCCAAACATTTACAAATACGCCAAAGCAGAAATCGATTACTTAGTGAAGAAAGGGATCGGTCGTCCATCGAAGAGTCCATGGGCTTCGCCATTACACATGGCCAAGAAAAACACGACATGGCGACCATGCCGGGACTATCGGAAATTAAACTCAATAACAATTCCTGATAGTTACCCCATACCACATTTGCACGGCTTCACAAATATACTGCCAGGCAAAAGGATATTTTCAACGTTGGACTTAGAAAAGGCTTACCACCAAAAACCGATAAATCCAGACGACATACCCAAAACTGCCATAATTACCCCGTTTGGCTTATTTGAGTTCATGTTTATGACATTCGGGTTAAGCAACGCCGCACAAACCTTCCAACGCCATATACATCAAGTGCTGCATGGTTTAGATTTCGTTTTTCCATATCAGGATGAGATTTTGGTTGCATCGTCGAATGAAAAAGAACATGAAAAACATTAAGCCTCGTTTTTCAAAGACTACAAGATTTTGGCATGACAATCAATACCGAAAAATGCATTTTTGGTCAAACGCAAATCAAATATCTTGGACATTTAATAACTAAAGATGGACTATTGCCACTACCTGAAAAAGTAGAAATAGTGAAACAATTTGAAAAACTTACAGTTATCAAAGATTTACGGAAATTCATTGCCGTTGTGAATTTCTACCGTCGTTTTATACCAAATGCTGTTCAAAATCAAAAAGTGTTGCAATCGTTAATTCAAGGCAACGTTAAAAATGACAAACGCATTGTTGAATGGACAGACGACGCTGAAAAAGCATTTCAAGAATTCAAGGATAAACTGGCAAGTGCAACTTTATTAGCTTATCCAATCGAAAACGCCAAATTGTTTCTAGCAGTAGATGCATCGGAAAGTGTATCGGTGGGGCATTGCATCAACTGAACCAAAACGTAATCGAACCACTTGGGTTTTTTAAAAATGCTCACGAATGCCGAAACCGAATATAGTACGCACGACAGAGAACTACTTGCTATTTGTCGTGGAATTAAATACTTCAAGTACATGCTGAAACGAAAACTGCTCACTATTTTGACTGATCATAAGCTACTGTGCTATGCGTTTCATCAAAACAGCGAAAAGGCATCGCCACGTCAGCTTCTACGCTTAGATTTTATCAGCCAATACTCAACAGATATACAGTTCGTCCAAGGTCGTAAAAATGTCGTGCCTGACTATCTGTCAAGAATCAGCGAAGTACACCAGCAACAAATCGATTACGAAAGTATTGCCGATGAACAAGAGAAAGGCAAAGAATTTTGCAAATCATCGAAGGTAATTCAAAATACTCGATAACGTAACAAAAATGTCCAGTACTCAACAGCAAAAAACAATTGTACTGCCATGTGCATAACAACATCGCACGTCCGTTTATTTCGTCGACAATGCGCAAAAGAATTTTCGATTCCGTTCACAACTTAGCTCACCCTGGGGTGAGATCAACGAACAAAATTATCGCCGAAAAATTCAAGAACATTGCAACTTGGACATATATGAACAAGAATATTGCAACTTGGACAAAGCAATGCGTACCCTGCCAGCGTTCGAAAGTTACACGTCACAATCACGCACCATTGCCCAAATATCAAATGCCCGAGACACGCTTCGAACACCTGAACATCGACATAATCGGTCCGCTTTCGCCATCAAATGGCTATAGATTTCTATTAACGTGCATCGATCGATTCACCAGATGGCCAGAAGTCATACCACTCATCGATCATGCTGCTGAAAATGTACCAAATGCATAAATCGAGCATTGGATATCCCGTTTTGGTGTGCCAGCCAGAATCACAACCGACCAAGGCAGAGAATTCCAATCCAAATTGTTCAGTCAACTAAACAAAACTTTGGGTGTGCAACATTTTCGCACAACGGCCTACCACCCGCAGTCCAACGGAGTGATAGAACGATTGCATAGAACGTTCAAAGCTGCACTCAAATGCAAGCAAAATCCAAATTGGTCAGCCGAATTACCAATGATAATGCTTGGCCTACGTTCTGTTTTTAAAGACGACATCAAGGCAACACCCGCAGAAATGGTCTACGGAAAAACACTTCGCCTTCCATCGGAATTCTTCATTGACAGCAGAACTTCAAACACTGCTAATGATTTCAGCAAAAATTTCAAAAACGTGATGAGCAAGATACGACCAACGCAAACATTTCATCCACAAAGAATTGGAGCATTCAACACACGTTTTCATCCGCAATGAAAGCGTTCACCCACCGTTGCAACCTCCGTATGATGGTCCTTTTTTGGTGGTTAAAAGAAATCCAAAATTCTACAAAATAAACATCAATGGTCAAAAGAAAAACGTTTGAATCGATCCTCTCAAACCAGCCTTTTTGGAAACTTCTCAATTGATGCCAAGCGAATCTACAACAATCGACAATAACCCAACTAATGATACTTCTGCGTACACGACCAGGTCTGGCAGACAAGTCGAATTCCGTCTTAATCACTAACACTATCATCAAGAAGGGGACTGGTGCAGCATCACTAGCGCATTACGGTCAAACCTTCTCGTAGCTCTAAGTATAAACAACTTACAATAATTTCATTTTTGCCAACATGTAAAAATAAAAGTATATCATAACACACAATTGCAATTATGCTGGCAACACAATCACACAAAGTAAAAATAGCAGTTACAGTTTTTCACTAGACAGATTCTCGTGCGGTTGTACTTATTTTGGTATAGTCGAATTCTTATTGTTAGTTTTTTAGATTAATGTGAAATAAGGTAGGAAAAATATTTCCAAGTGTTTCATTTACAAAATAACAATTTCGTACAGCCGTCGCGATACAGAAAAGTTAAAAGTTGTTGTTCGTATTCTTTGTTTATGATTGCTTCTCTTTTACTATGAACATCTATGATAGTTATGTTTGGGTTAGTATTATCCGATTTATTCTTATATTTAGCGTAAAGGTAAGTTTCTAATGCGTGGGTATTATCGTTAAGAATAAGTTCTGCCAAAGTTTGGTTGTTACATTCGTTTTTGAGGATATTCTTCTTTTGTTTCTCATTTATACTGTTGAATGTTCTTGTTTTCGAAACTCTTTTTCTACAAATTGCTTTTGTTGATTGCGTATTTCCGTTTTGACTAATCTTGCCAGATGCCAAATTTACGTTGAATCCGATCATTTCTCAAGAGTTTGCTCTAATTCTCCCAAATTCATTGTATGTAGGATTAAAGTATGGTCAATTGGGATTTTCACTTGTCTTAATGTAATTTCCGTGAATCCTGCTTCTTCTTTGATTTCCTCTATCGATAGGCTGGTTTCTACTCAAGGTAACAGGCTCAGTGCAATTATCATCATTGTTACTCGCATTACGTTCTGCGTTTTGCGCCGTTTCTGTAAAGAAAGGTCGTTTAATGTTAGTAAGATCTACTCCTTCTAATGATGTCTTCTTGTATTTAGGATGAATTTTATCTCTATTGGCTTTGAAATCATTAATAACTTCAGTTTTCCTAGTCTCTTCATAGTTTTCTCGATTCCTATTCCTTTTATCAATCGATTTTTCCTTTGTCTGCTCCATTAAGTTGAAAATTTTCTCCTTATTTGATTTGCCATGTAATATATCTGTTGGCCTTTCTAGGGTTGTTGAATGTACCTGTCTGTTATAGAATTCTAATGCTTCATAGGTTTTTTCGATGACAGCTTTCTGTGTAATATCATGCATTGTCCTTAGTTTTTCCTGAATTGTGCTATGCAATCTTTCAATGTTTGCATTTCCAGTATGAGAATTAGGCAAAGTATAATGTTATTCAATATCCTTTTCAAGTATTGTTTGTTTGATGAGGATTCTACTAAATTCATTGTCTGCTATTATTTTCTTCGGCTTTCCATCATTTGCGAAAAAATTTGCCAGTGCTTCTTTCAGGCTGAAATCATCAGTTGCTGTTAGGTTTAGTACTGAAGCGTATTTAGAAAACTTGCCAATGCTCGTAAATATTTTGCTGTCTTTTATTGATAGTAAATCAATATCAATGGTGTTTCAGTGTCTTTAAATTTGGATTTTATAGGATTTCTGTCATATTTTGCCCTTGTGCATGTTTCGCATGTATTGCTGTATTTCTGAATTATTTCTTTAAGGTTTGGGTAAAATATTTGTTTTCTTAATCCATTATAGTTTCCATTTATACCAGAATGTCCTGTTTCCTTTATATGATAATATTTTATGTTTTTGATTGTTTCTTCTACATCTTTCATATCTTTGGCCATGTATGAACATCTGATGAATTTTATATTTCTTGCATCGAAATGTTTGATAATGAGTTGTTGTATTTTATTGTAAAGATTATCATTTAGTTCTGTGTAAATGACTATCTTTTTGGGTCTGATGAATTTCTTTAGTTTTCCTTAAAGGGTCGATTCATCTCCATTGATTTCATTTTCGTTGATTATCAGTCTTCGTCTTGGGAAAATAACGTTTATAAAATTCGTTTTATTCGTTAAAATTATTTGGTTTTTTAGGGAATTTATGAAGGTTCATGAATTTCAAAGTGATCATTGAGATTTTCGGCTTGAGTTGACTCCCCAGACGATCGCTAGGAGTTCTTTTTCCACTGTAGCATAATTTCTCTCATATTCGTTGAGGGTTCCGCTGGCATAACAACCTGGATATCCTTTTTGTGTAAGCACTGCTCCTATGGCGCAGTCTGATCCATCTGTTGTTACTTCGGATTCCTTATCCATTTTCGCATATTTTAGCACAGGTGGGTTAATTAGACATTTTATCAATATTTCGAATGCGTTTCTACATTCAGGGTCTTCAATATTGATTCTATTTCCTTTTTCCAGGCATTTAGTCAGTAGTAACGCAAATTTTCCATAGTCCTTAATAAATTACCAGGAATTCCAAGGAATGATTTAATTTCTTCCGATGTTTTTGGGATTTCTACTTCGAGGATTTTCTTGATTAGTTTAGGAATTGGTTTTATGCCTTTGTCCGTTAGTATATTTCCTAGAAATTCTGATTCCCTTTTCATAAAGTTACATTTATCTGTCTGTAATTTCAATCTGTATTCTTTAAGTCTATTTAAAACTTTCGTCAGATTTTGGATATGTTCGTCGAGGGAGATTGAAAAAATCAGTATATCGTCCAAGTACACTATACAAATTTTATTTATTAGCCCGTCCAATACTTCGTTCCTCATCGTTTGAAATGATGCCGGAGCATTTTTTTAAACCAAAAGGCATTTGATTAAGTTCGTAGTGTCCATATGGGGTTGAAAATGCGGTTTTTGGTCGATCATTTTCGTCAACAGGAATTTGATGGAATCCTTTTGCTAAATCCAGTGTTGTAAAGTATTGAGCTACACCTAATTTGCTCAATATGCTTTCAATATAAGGGATTGAGAATTTATCTTCGACAGTATGTTCATTAAGTTTCCTATAATCGATAACTAATCTCCATTTTTGTTGACTAGAATTATCTATTTTTTTAGGAACGACCCAAAGAGGAGACTTATATGGGGAATTAGATTTTCTTATTATGCCATCCTTCAGCATTTGTTTTATTTTGGATTCCACTTCTTTTTCATGGATATCGGGGTATTGATATATTTTTGAGAAAATTGGTTTTTCGTCCTTCGTATATATTTCATAGGTAATTTTATTTGTTGGCCTTAAAACGTCGCCTTTGCTGTAAAATAATTCCTGAAATTTCGTAAGGATTGTATTTAATTTGCTTTTTTCTTCAGCATTTAAATGGGCGGTTTTAATATTTTAAGTTGAGATATTTCATTTGATAAAATGGTTGGGAATATAAAAGGAATTTTGTTACTATCTACTAAAATGAATTTTTCACGCATTTTTATTAAGACTCCTAATAGTTCTAATATTTTATTACCAAGAATTGCTTCATACTCCCTTTTTTTTAATTTCCGTTTGTTTCCAAGTCATGTATTTTTGGAATTTTAGGCTTTTGAATTCTTCTGGTAGAGGAGTTATTATTTCGTGGGATAGTTTAAGATTTCCTGAAAGGGTATTAATGTGTAATTTATTCTGCATTTGTCGTCTTTAAAAATTTGGTATTTTTGATGTGTCAATAACTGATAAGGTGCTTCCAGTATCAATTAATGTTCTCACAACTTCTGTCTCTGCAAAAACCTTGGTTTTGTGCCTGACTTGTATCCGGTTCGATGTTTCTATCCTGTGTGTAATTGATTTCCATTGGTTCCGGTCTTTGTGAATTTCGGCTGACATTATCCTGTCTATTCCTTTGGTTGTTCCTGAAATTGTTTAATCTGTTATTAACCATATTCCTGTTTTGTCCGTTCGAGATTCTTGAATATTGTTCGTTGTCTCTCCTATGTGGTATGAAGTTAGGACGCTAAAAAATATTATAAAAAGAATTTCTATTTTGGGGGGAATTTGAGTCTTTTGATTTATTTTGGCGATATGTTTGGAATTTGTCGTTTAACTTATCGGAAGATATATTATCATATTTGGGGTTATATAGATTTGACTTTGTAATATTGTTTGATTCAGTATTCAATGGAGCTACAGACATTATTTTCGGTGCTTTTGTTTGAACATATCATTAATTAGATGAGGTATACTGTTTTCGTTATATATAACACTTTGCTCACTATTTGTTTTACTTAAAATACATGATTGAATTATTAATAAATAATAGTAAATTTCTCTGACAGGTTTCTTCGATGATGCTCTCGTTGCTTTTTCAATGAGTCTTTCATATGATTCCTGCAATGTAAGTGCTTTCAGTAACAATTCTTGAACTAGGGGCCATGTCCTTTGATTCCGTGGGATGTTTGATATGACGTCTCCAGCGTATCCAATGATTTTGGGGAAAATATAGAAATTTTTTACGAATTCTGTATCTTCTGGGTTCCTTATGCCTCTATACACTAAGTCGATTTGTCTAATAAAAGTACTCACATCTTCTTTTCCTGTAAATGGTTTTACCACTGCCATGATTCTTGCTGTCGTATCTGCTACCGCATGTATGTTTGCTGCTCCGTTGGCTTGATTCGCTTGATTTGCTGCTTCAATGTTTAGGTTTTGAATTTGTTGCCTGATTGCTTCCATTTTTTCACTTTTTTGTATTCTGAGGTATTGCAGGCTTCTCAGTTTGTTAATTTTAACTGGTTAAAAGTTAGCTTTTGGATTTCTTACGGGAGTCTCCCCGTAGTCTTTTTAAGATTCCTTGTTTTAAGGCTTATCGGAATCTCCAAAAGGTTAACTTCAATCGTTTTGTTCGTCACTTTTGTTAATTTACGTGCCGTTTTTTACTATCACTCCACTATTAACTGTTCACTTTACGAGCAATTTAACTTATTTTGCTTGCCAAGCTCGTGCAGCTCACAAAATGCACTATTCTGGCCTATTGCACTTCTAAAGGCTGCTATTTCGATCGCGGATTTAACGATACGAACGCCGACTGCACCAGTTATGTTTGAGCCTTAGCGGTTGCACAAAAAAAATAAAACTCGAGTAAGTTTTATTCTTGAACAACTTTATTGATTAAATCTCAGCTTAGAACTAACTTACAATTTCGTTTCAACTTAAAACGTAATCTCGATGTACAAAGAAAATTCTTTAGCGAACATGTCATCTTTTAAGATGCGATAGTGAACCGGATGTTGTTTGCAAAACAATTTTGATATGAGATTCTTTTCTTGCGAGTTGCATACAAAACTGCAGTTTAAAAATACAATGTTGCATGTTGCTTTGAATACATAATGAACGATGCAATACGATAAGTATTTACAGGTGGATCTTACGTCACTTATACTCGTAGTTTTTGCTTTGAACCAACTTTCATCGAAGATGTTATCTGTTTCCGTTTTACTTTATTCCTTGTTTTTCTTTTTAGTATATTCATGCATGAGCTTTGAGCAAGAGATGTGGTGTGACTGGAATATTCTGTCACAGCTTCGACCTGTGACTTTGCAAACAAGTCACTGTGACAAAAAAGCTGTGATTTAAAGATCAGGCGAATGCTCATCGTTCCTGTTGCTCTTGTTCAGCACTTATACAATATGTAAATGTAATTTGCCAACGCAAAAATTGCTTCAGCATGTTATCCAATGTTAAAATTCTTTGCCTATTTCTAAAACTGGACATTTGGAGCAAAATATCTGAAGCTAGACTAATAACATTTTTATAGTAAACAAAATACGTACGTAATATGTTTTTCCTTTTCATATCTAAATGTAGTCAACAGCAGTAAACAACGTAGAATGGGCAAGTCCTAGTGTAAGCATATAACTTTTAAACAAAATTCAAGTATCTAATTAGTTCTGGTGCAATTAATTTGAAGTTGAATTATTAAAATAAAACACCCATATCCATTCAAAAATAAATTATTGGAAAAATTAAAAATAAACCTTACATGCTATGAACACAGGATGATTTGTAAACAAAGGTATACTAAACGAAATATTTTTCATTGTAACTGCTTAGCGTAAGGTTAAAACTAAAGTTTTACTAACTATTACTTCATATGTTGTTGGTTAGCATTTAAAAAAAGTAATTTCTGCAGTTTTAAAGAGCTTAACAAGGAGCGTTTTTCGGTCAAAATATCTCCAGCAGTTGAAAATATTCTTTCACAAGGAACGGATGTTGCCAGTGCGCAGCAATTTTCTTCTTTCACAAGAAACAGATGTTGCCAGTGCGCAGCAATTTTCTTGCACTACCTTGCTAAGATATGGATAGTTATATATCTGATTTTTCAACCACACTAAAGGATCATCACTTTGCCCCAATAAGTCGTCATCTAAATACCGTTTTACCTTAACGAGGGCTCGTGAACGTGAAGATGATGTTCCTTTGGGCTTATGTGATGCTGTTTGCTTCTTGTATGCGCTCTATACAGAAAATTCGTCGTCATCGGTTGTTGTATTGCCTTCAGCCAGGTTTTGCTCTGTCAGGTCACATTCGATGATTGTATCACATGTTTTTTCTTGACGTGAAAGCTCTGAAATTTTATTTTTTAACTAAATTTATTAGACTTGATTTTGTTTTTGCAGCAGCCTCTTTGCTTTGAAAGACCATGGCCTTAAAACGGGGGTCAAGGAAAGTGCAACGAGCATAAGTTATGTTGTTTTCAATGCCTCCCAACCGAGTTTTACGCCGTGATTTAAAGATAGTAAGACTTCCCTTCCCTTTTCTGATAAAGCCTAATTCGTTGCCATTCTGGAGGTTACGTCAAGCAAACCATTTGTCAATACGATCATAAGAAAGCCGTTCATATATTTTTCCCCACTAGTCGTTTCGAATGGTTTTAGGATTCTTATTAAATCTTTAAGAATTACCCAATCAGGTGCAGTCAGCGCAGGTGATTCAACATCAAGAAGACCAATTGTTCACTTTATAGCACTTTCGAGCTCAACAAATCGTTCAATCATGAAATAAGTTGAATTCCATAGGGTAACAACACTTTGTATAAATTTTCTGGGCTCGGTTCCGGTATTGTCGAAAAATTTTCTCAACTTGTTTTAACCAACTGTACTCTTTTTAAAATTAGAAACAATACTTTTGACTGTTTTAAATAAGAGGGAAACCGGTTTCAGTGCATCGAGAACACCTTTTGAATCCCAGGAAACGATGACCATCATTTTTCCGGATGACGTGAAGTCCACTGTTTTGACTGCTTCCTGGTCTCTAGTGTGTACTATTGGAGCCATGTTTCGTTGAGGGTCACAAAACAATGCAGAAATTCCTTCAGATTGTGCTTAAATAGCATCCAACACTGCCCTGAACTGGTCTCATGGTCACGTTTGTTGGCCGAAGCGGGCAAACGCGGCACCCATTAAGCTGACAGCTTTCTCATCGCCAAAATTTCATACAAGATATGACCCACGCCATCTTCTGAGATGCCTACTATTATGCCAGCTTCTTTATGCACCTTCAATCGGCGGTCTGCTAGCCCGTGGATTTTTGTCCCGTTATCTTCCATGGTAATAGTTTTCGGGGGGTTTTAATTCGAAAAATGACATCCGACAACGTTGAAACTCGTTAAACCAATTTTTATGGTCACCACCGCAGGAGCAGAGTCCCCGTACATAGTGTCCAAGCGCTTTTCGATTTCGCTGTGTGATTTCCCTTTCAAAAACAAGAATCGACTCACCGACCGAAAAGTTTGCAATGAATTATGTTAATTTTTTTTATTATAATAGAAGGATCTATGACAATTATTGAGCAATAAAATATCGCCCAAATGCTCGCCACGGCTACGGTGGCATACTTCTATCCGATGGTCCATATTTTCAATGACTCTGAGACCTAATTGAGGTTCAATGTCGTTAATGTCCTGAACTATCTCATACTTTAACTCTTGGATTGTTCTTGGCTTATTGGCGTACACTCTTTCTTTTAAATATCCTCAGAGAAAGAAGTCCACCGGTGTCAAATCACACGATAGTGGCGGCCAATTAACATCGCCATAACGTGAGATATTACGGCCATTGAATTTCTGACGCAAGAGAGTCATTGTTTCGTTGGCTGTGTGGCAAGTGGTACCATCCTGTTGGAACCACATATCGTCAAGATCCATAACAATTTCTGGCCACAAGAAGTCCGTTATCATCTCGCAATAGCGAACAACATTCACGGAAAATGCTTGACCGTCCTCGTTTTCAAAGAAGTAGGGCCCCATGATGCCACCAGCCCATAAACCGTACCAAACAGTCACTCTTTGTGGATGCATTGGTTTTTCAACAATCACTCATGCGTGGATTCTCATTTGCCCAAACGCGGCAATCCTGCTTATTAGCGAACCCACTGAGGGGTAAGTGTGCCTCGTCGCTGAAGGCGATTTTCTTTGTAAATCACCATTCCCTTCTATCTGTTCAAACAACCATTTGGCGTATTACCAGCTCTTCAGTCAATTGGACCTTGTCAGCGTGTAAATTCAAATCTTTATTCAAAACTTACATCGATGATGTTCGTGAGATGTTCAATTGTTGAACACAACGACGAGTCGAGGTTGACGGCTCTTCTGCTACACTATCGCCAACAATAACAATGTTTTCCGCAGAACTAACTAGGCGAGCATGTACAGGTAATTCTACATTTTGTACAGATCTGGTTTGCTGAAATTTGCGAACAATTCTTCCGATCGTGGACACATTTGGTCGGTTATGCTGACCAAAAAATCACAACGTGCACGAAATGCATTTTGGTTTGAACGCCCATTTTCGTAAAAGGCTTCAACAACCTAAGCGCGTTGCTCTCCATGGTTGAATTTGTCAAACACTGGAAAAAAGGAATGTCAATTTAAGTTGTGACTCACAATTAACATCGTTCTGGTTGGACCCCCCTTTACAATATGTATGATATACATAGAAAGAAGCAAATTAAGTTTCAGATGGCGATTTCTTTGGGGAATTATGCAAATTCGATGTGTAACGTCTAAGTTTAAGGATACAAGAATGATATTTTAACAAATTCATCAGTAGGCAGAGAATAAAAGTGAAAAAGAAAAGTATTCGTAAAATGTTCCGCAACGAAATCGTTCTAAATCATGTTAAATTGTATATGTACTGCAGTTAGAATTTATGTTTTGGTTACTTTTATTAGAAATGATTGAGTAAGGGTAGTGATCATTTTTATAATCCATGATCAAAAGATCAGTTTGGTCTCCGTGCCATGCATTCGACCATACACGCGAAAGCGAAAGTAACCTCAGACATCTATTGAAAACTGAACAAAAGGGGATGTGTCGGAACATATCTAATTGATATGCAGAAAGCCTTAGACAGTGTTTGGCAAGACAGACCGATTTTTAAGCTCCTCCAGAGCAAGTTCACCAGATACCTTCCCGCAGTGATGGGCAATCTATTGTATGGGAAATTGTGTCTTGCGATTGATGGAAATCTCACGACAATACGTGATTTGAAGGTCTTGAATTGCCTACTGTAAGGAAGAGTTACTGTGCAAAAAACTTTCTCCATATTCATTCGTACCATATTGAAACGACATGATTTTAATGTGTCACCAACGTATTCATGAGTTGCGTTTGATGATAATCTGAGAATTTATGTGGCAGAACAAAGGATTGCAGTTATGCAAAGGAAAGTTCAGAAAATATGCAACGATGCGCAGGCCTATATGGACAGTTGGCGAATGAGAGTGAATGCGCAAAAATGCTTAAGAAGTTTGTATCGAACAATGTTGCGATTCACTATTCAAGATCTGAAACATAATTAGAAAAAATGAATAACTAAAAACACTAATATTTTCCTTAAAACGCCAATATTTATTAAAACCTGGGCAGACACGTGTTTCGGAAACAAGTTATTTCCTTCTTCAGTGCCGTGTTACTGAAACATAATCCAAAAATTCTTTTATTTATACATCGTTTCTTAATTACAAACTAATTTACAAAAGGTATTTTAATGAAAATAATAAAACCATCAAAATTACTACTTGGAAAGGTAATTAAAACATTATCCCACTCTAATTATCCTTCACGGTGTCATAAACTAGATGAGTCATTCAAGCCTTTAACATATTGATCTGATCAAACTACTGTATGCGTTCCCTAGATCCGTATTAAGCCTTAAATCTTCCGGTATCCTTGAAATCCACAAACTTTCCGCTGCATCCAACCTTCTCCAATCGTTGATTTCTTCGAGGACCTCCACGTTGTCCCATTCTATTTGATGCGTGCTCTCCATAATGTGTCTTGCAACCGTTGATGTTGCCTCATTTCGTCCTTTTTTCGCTGCTACTTCCGCTTCCCTTATATGCTCGTGGAATCGAATTTTCACCAGTCGTTTTGTTTGGCCCACGTACATTTTTCCACACTCTGGGCATGTTATCCTGTATATACCGCTACGTTCATCCTTTTGTTTACTGTCCTTCGTAGTCCCTAGTTCCAATTTGTAGATTCGTGACGAGTGTGCTGTTTCGATACCCGCTGTCTTCAGTATTTTTTGTAGCTTCCGTGAATGTGTAGAATAAGTCAGCTTCATTCTCCGCGTATTTTGGACCGGTGTTTTGAAGAATGTCGTAAAAGAGTTTCTTCTTCGATGCGCATCTAACTTGCTTATTCTGGTTTTTATTAACCGCGCTGTATACCCATTCTTCTGTGCTGTTTCAATTATGAATTGCTCTTCTCGGACGCGTCGTTCAGTTGTCAACGGCATTGATAACATTCTATTAATCATCGTGTTGTATGCCACCATTTTTTGGTTGTAGGAATGATTGGAGTTGCTGGGTATTGTCCTCTGTGTGTGCGTCGTCTTTCGATATACATCAAACTCTAGGTAACCGCTATTTCTTATAATTTTCATATCAAGAAACGGTAGCTCCCCATTGTTTTCCCTTTCCATTGTAAACTTGATATTTTTGTGGATGTTGTTTAATTGTTCTAGAAAAATGTCTGCTTGGTGAGCATCAATGATTGCAAAAATATCATCCACGTAACGATACCATACTCTAGGCGGTAAACCTTTTTCTTCGATGATGTTTTCGATGTGTCCCATGAAAAGATCGCTCAAAAGTTGTCATGAAAAAATTTCCTCGAAATGAGAAATAGCTCTCATTCATGCACAGAGTTGCCAACTTCGAATACATTTTCGATCTCTTTTTCCATTCCAAGGATGAGTCTTTTTGTAAAAGCCAGTCTTCAAACAAGGCTAGGGTCTGTTTCACGGGAACACTTGGAAAAAATGATTTCACATCAAAGGAGACCATGATCTCCTCTTCCCTCACAGCATCAATCTCCTGTAGCTTTTCAATTAGATCCTCCCTGTTTTTAACAGATTTCCCACTTGTCCTAAATGGTAGTTTTTTGCATTCTTCTGTTAACCACCTGGCAATTTTCGAAGTTGGTGCGTTTGTGGCAGCAATGATCTCCCGCATTTCGTTGCCACCTTTGTGTATCTTCGGGAGACATTTGATTCTAGGCAAGACGGGATTGGATACTCTCAAATGCGATATATTTCCAATAAGAAGCTGGCATTCCTTTAACGTTTTTTCGACTCTTTTAATTGAATCGTGTAACGGGTTAATACCTAATGCGTGAAAATTTCCATTGTTTAATTTTTCGTTCACTAGTGCATCATACGTAATCCTATCCATAATAAGAAAAAGGTTTACCGCCTAGAGTATGGTATCGTTACGTGGATGATATTTTTGCAATCATTGATGCTCACCAAGCAGACATTTTTCTGGAACAATTAAACAACATCCACAAAAATATCAAGTTTACAATGGAAAGGGAAAACAATGGGGAGCTACCGTTTCTTGATATGAAAATTATAAGAAATAGCGGTTACCTAGAGTTTGATGTATATCAAAAGACGACGCACACACAGAGGACAATACCCAGCAACTCCAATCATTCCTACAACCAAAAAATGGCGGCATACAACACGATGATTAATAGAATGTTATCAATTCCGTTGACAACTGAACGACGCGTCCGAGAAGAGCAATTCATAATTGAAACAGCACAGTAGAATGGGTATACAGCGCGGTTAATAAAAACCAGAATAAGCAAGTTAGATGCGCATCGAAGAAGAAACTCTTTTATGACATTCTTCAAAACACCGGTCCAAAATACGCGGAGAATGAAGCTGACTTATTCTACACATTCACGGAAGCTACAAAAAATACTGAAGACAGCGGGTATCGAAACAGCACACTCGTCACGAATCTACAAATTGGAGCAAAAACTAGGGACTACGAAGGACAGTAAACAAAAGGATGAACGTAGCGGTATATACAGGATAACATGCCCAGAGTGTGGAAAAATGTACGTGGGCCAAACAAAACGACGTGAAAATTCGATTCCACGAGCATATAAGGGAAGCGGAAGTAGCAGCGAAAAAAGGACGAAATGAGGCAAGATCAACGGTTGCAAGACACATTATGGAGAGCACGCATCAAATAGAATGGGACAACGCGGAGATCCTCGAAGAAATCAACGATTGGAGAAGGTTGGATGCAGCGGAAAGTTTGTGGATTTCAAGGATACCGGGAGATTTAAGGCTTAATACGGATCTAGGGAACGCATACAGTAGTTTGATCGGATCAATATGTTAAAGGCTTGAATGACTCATCTAGTTTATGACACCGTGAAGGATAATTAGAGTGGGATAATGTTTTAATTACCTTTCCAAGTAGTAATTTTGATGGTTTTATTATTTTCATTAAAATACCTTTTGTAAATTAGTTTGTAATTAAGAAACGATGTATAAATAAAAGAATTTTTGGATTATGTTTCAGTAACACGGCACTGAAGAAGGAAATAACTTGTTTCCGAAACACGTGTCTGCCCAGGTTTTAATAAATATTGGCGTTTTAAGGAAAATATTAGGGTTTTTATTTATTCATTTGAATTTAACGCCAAAAAAGGAGCAACGGAAAAATTCAAAAAAATTCAATAATTAGAAAGTTTTCCGCATTATGGCTAGCGACGGTCGTTCGTAACGTGTTCCATGTAAAACTTGTGATCAAAATGTTGGTATTTATGCTATCTTGGTCAGTATTTTTTCTATAACGAACATATCAAAACCATGCACGGTAAAGCGCTTAAGCGTTCATGTTCTTCTGAAGACTCTTTCATGCTAGATACATTGATCAGAAGGTCAAAATGATCTATTGTAAGGCTCTGTTTAGTCCAGTTTTGACATATGGACAACTGATTTGACGTAATTAGAGTGCTTGTATAAATGAAATTTTACGAGTTTATGAAAGGAAATGTCTTCATGCACATAATGGGTTGCAAAAAGGCCTGAGATGGATTAAAGGACCTATAAATCAAATGGAAGAATTTATTATATTGCCAAGGTGATGAGAAACAACGCATTAATTTTGAAGTGAAGTCTGTAACTGTGAGCGAATCTTCCTGAATTTTTGGGTCGTTCCACCCTACCGATATGTCACTTGATTCCCCTAGAAGCATTCACATATGTGTTCATGAATCGGTATTTTTTTGATTCTGTTACTGCTGCGATTATAGAGAATATATATATATATATATATATATATATATATATATATATATATATATATATATATATATCTATATATATATATATATATATATATGTATATATATATATATATATATATATATATATATATATATATATATATATATATTGTCGCGTGTGATTGCTCGCGGCCAATAATTTTAATGTTCCGGGAAAGTGAAAACGCAATGTCTTTTAATTTAAGTTAGAAGAGTTTATTTAATTACAAAAAAAATATGCGCAATCACTTATTCAACTATTTCACAATTTTAATTTTCACTATTAAAAGTCTAACACTTGTCCGTAAATTTCTTATCGCAATTGTCTTCTAAAATCACTTCACCATTACTCGATCAACTCGCTTTCCACACACTATCGCCGTTTTTACTATCGCGGTTGAATGAATGATCCTCCCATTCATTCAGCTCGCCTTATATATAGGTTCTCCATCCGTTCAATGCATTTCTCGTACATTGGCGAATGTTCAGGCAAGAGATATCTGGTATATTCGAGCACAACCTCGGGCCACTTGCTGAAATAATCGGCTACAACCAGCGTGTATCGATTTCCTCATTCAGATTCAGGAAAGGGTCCGGCAATGTCAACAGCAATCCTTTCAAACGGTACCCCCACGTTAAAGATTTGCATTTGTCCTCTCAGTCGTCGCTTTGAACCTTTCGCGGAAGCACAAATTGTGCATCTGTGACACCTGTCCTCCACGTCTTCTCGAGCGTGGAGCCAGTAAACCTTTTCCCGCAATTTCGCTAAGGTCTTGTTAACACCAAGGTGGCCTCCCGAGGATCCTTCGTGCATCTCTTTAACCACATCGTGGATTCGGCTTTTGGGAAGTATAGTTTGCATCCTATAGGAGCTGCCATCCACCGTTTCCTATTTCCGCTTGAGTATGCCACTCTCTACCTGAAGGGAGTTCCATTGTGCCCAATAGCTTTTCAGGGTTGCGCCATGCATTGAAACGCCTTTCCACTCAGGTCGCCCAGTTGTCTCCTTCCATACGAGCAATGGTCCGATGTCTTCATCGGCTAAGTGGGCATTTCGAATCTCCTCCGGTGACCAACGTTCATCGAATTCGGTCGTTATCAATCGCAAATTAACGGTTGGCTGCGTTTCCTTAACCTGTTGGCAATGCTTGCAGTAAGCTGGACATGGATGACGAGATAGGGTGTCAGCATTGCCATGAACTCTGTCCTTGTGAAGTAGTTGGGGCCTCACTAGGTCTGGTTGGATTGCCGATCGGATTGCACCAGTGTCATTTGTTAGGGTGCAATGTTCTTCATCAACTTGACCAGGAAGGCATTTGTCTGCTTCTCCACGATGTTGCCTTGACACGGTGATGGGGGTGCTGGTGATGTCGGTCCTCATAGCCGACGTCCGTCGCATGAAGTTGGCCCTTTAAGTTTGATGGGGTTCTATTCTAGCCTCCTGACACGGTCTGGATCTCCACCATTCTGGACAATAGCTTCGTTTTCTTCGCTTCTTGTAGTCTCTTTGCAGGTACCCCTTCTCACCGCAATCCCAGCACCTAGGCGCACCATTTACTTGCGACTCTCGCTCATTTTCCACGCGCTCACACCTGAACTCGTCTACCACTACCTTGCGAGCCCGGGCAGTGGTACGAATCACATTTTTCACTGCCTCAAAGTTCAGGCTATAAGGCCAATGCATCCTTGACTGTTTGCTTTTGAGCTAAACGCACAGCTTGTTGCAATTCCAGGTCTTCTAAGGCGCTGATAAATGCTTCTGTTGCTGCGTCATCTCGATGTTCTGGGTCGTACGCTGGGCATGCCAAAAGTGCCAGTCGCTCAATGTCTTGGGCTAGCTACTGTAAGGTTTCGCCAGACTTCTGCATCCGATTTCGTAGCTGTGCCCGATAAATTTGCTTCCGATGGGCGCCTCCATAACGCATGTCGAGCGCATTCAATATAGCAGCCTGGTTTGAGTGTAAATCAACGGGGATAGTCTGCAAAAGCTTGGCAGCTGGGCCTCTTAGAGCAAGAATTAATGCAGTTGCTCGTTCCTGCACATTCTACTGATTTATCCTAGCGGCGGCTTCAAACTGGATTTCGTAAATAGTCCCCACCGTTTGCCCGTCGAATATTGGTGCTTGCATATTTCTGGATGAGCTTTGTGCTGCGGTTGCAAGCGGGACTGGTGATGTAGGTACTACTGCCTTTGCTGCTTCTAATTCTTTTTTAATGTTTTCCATCTCATGGTTGATTCTCTCCTCGACCTGGCTGACCTTTTCCTCGACCTGGCTGACGTTTTCCTCGACCTGGTCAACCTTTTCCTCCACCTGGTCAACCTTTTCCTCGACGCCTTTTATTTGTTTGTTCAGATAACCGAGCTCCGCTTTTATTTCGGTCGACTGTTTCTCCAGCTTCTGTGTGATGTCTGCCTTGATTTCGATCGCTTGTTGGTCCAGCTCGCTGATTGTTCATTTAGCTTCGCTGATTGTTCATTTAGCTTCGCAGCTAAACTGGATGTCTGTTCATTTAGCTGCGCTGATTGTTCATTTAGCTTCGCTGATTGTTCATATAGCTTCGCAGTTAGACTGGATGACATCAGCATTAACATTTGCATTAGCGCATTTTCTGGCTCCTTTGATTTTGGTGTTTCCACTTCTCCACCTTCTGCGCCTTTTTCCGCATCTGAGAGCTCCCCCGAATCCAGGTTCCCGCCTTCCGACTCGATCGCGTCACGTAAGCGTGCAATCAGTATGGCTTTTGTACCTTGCGTGGCCAGATTTCGCTGTTCCAACTCCTCTTTGAGCTCCGATATGCTCAATTGATTAATTTTTAATGTAAGTTTCCTTGCATTTTTATTGTTTCGGCTATTTTTCCACTAGTTCCTACGTTAATTAACACTATTGTGCACTTTAAAAATGTTTAAACGTTTTCACTTCCAAAATTTTCTTTCTCACTTATTGACACCAATGTCGCGTGTTATGATTCGCGGCCAATAATTTTAATGTTCCGTGAAAGTGAAAACGCAATGTCTTTTAATTTAAGTTATAAGAGTTTATTTAATTACAAAAAAAAAAAAAATACATAATCACTTATTCAACTATTTCACAATTTTAATTTTTACTATTAAAAGTCTAACACTTGTCCATAAATTTCTTATCGAAATTGTCTTCTACAATCACTTCACTATTACTCGATCATTATCGCTTCCACACACTATCGCCGTTTTTACTATCGCGGTTGAATGAATGATCACCCCATTCATTCAGCTCGCCTAATATATAGGGTCTCCATCCGTTAAATGCATTTCTCGTACATTGGCGAATGTTCTGGCGAGAGGTATCTGGTATATTCAAGCAGATGAATGGAGCAGTGACTCACTTCCCAATGTTGATCATGCTTGGTGGGTTCTCGTGGTTTCGAGTATATTCATTTTGTTGATATTCTTAGTGGTTGTGAAAATAATTGCGACAGTATATATTTTGTATATGTATAAATATATATTTATTTATTTATTTACATAGGCGAGCTAACAATAAGTAGACAGAATATCAATGGTTTCAATGGAGACACTCATTTGCAAGGTATATTGAGGCTGGTTGAGCTGAGATGTAGCGGTCCAGATTTTGGTGGCTATTGGAATAAATTGCAGTTGTTATTGCTACGGCAATTGTTACTATAATCTATTTGGGCTCAGTACTTTAAGAAACTACGTTCAAGTGTAACTTGTCAGTTCGGAATAATCCTTTCAAGACCATATGGTGAATGAAGTTTCTATAACTGTTTTAGCTATTTAGAATCATCCATTAGGCTGATAAAAAACATATTTCTAAATCGAAATTCGAAAACCTGGTATAGGTTTTTCGGAATATCTAGGGACAAATGTGCCCTTATGGTCGCTAAAAATTCTTAATTTACTTTTTAAGGTTTGCTTATTGATAAGGTTTTCATTTTAACCAAGAATGCGCAATTATTATCATGTTTTCATGTGTCCATTAAATATACAAGTATTATGGTTACATACATTAGTTTGGAATGATACTCAGCGAAGCAATTTTTCTCATTAGTATAACAAATGTGAACATTACATCCAACACTAGTATTGTTTGTCTGATTTGCTTTTTTGAATTTGGCGCAATTCACACACTGTTTTCTTGTGTTTGATTTTTTCATGGTATGCGCAGGCAGTTGACGCCACGCTGCCTGACACTAAAGCCACTAATCAAACTCCGAGCTATAACTTGCCTAAACAGCAACCTGGACGACAAACTTCCTTCCATTGTTTTCTGATTATGAAGCTTTATACCTAAAGTATGTGCAATATTTACCGATATGTCAAATAGATCAAAGAAAAGTCGAAGATGGTATTTTATTTTTGACCTTCGATCTAATTCATGACAGACCTTACGTTGATCCATGAGGTCTACTCCACTCATATATTTAATATTATGGGAAACAATCTTAGGGCATTTTACATGAATTTTATCTGCTGATTCAGCTTGATGCCATTTTATAAAATCTGTTTCTATAGGTGACAGAAAAAGGGGCAACAAATGAACTGCTTTATTGTCCATCCATTTCACAAATGATATGCCTCGAAAGCTTATGGTGTTAGCGTCTCCAGTTAATTTAGATAGTTCCACACGCTTTAATATTCTGAGAAATTATATTGCAACAATGGGGAGTTAAAAAGTTGTCAAATTAAATTTCACAGGCGACGCCTTCCAGCTTTTTTGTAAGCTGCTATACTACGGCTTCACCTAACTCATATTCAGATCCAGACTTTGTTTTACCTGTATATAAATCAAATTCAAACAGGTAACCCGCTGCTGCATCACATCTGCACCATAACTTGAAGCCCTAGTTGACAGGCTTATTTTTTAGGTACTGGTTTAGTACGTTATGCCCTTCAAATTTGGCCATGTCCTCGTCGATCGATTGCTCTTTTGTGTTGTTGAGGGCATTTTGAAACGAAGTATTGAAGTGTTCTATTATTGGCCGAATTTTGTATGCTCTATCGTAACAAGGACTATTTTGATCTCTTGGTTCTTTATTGTTAGTAAGTTTCGTCATATTTCTACGAATAGAGCCTTAGCCCATGTCTGATTTTGTGAACCAGTAATCTCTCAATGATGGCAAGATATGATAGACCATAATCACTTTCACTTCTTCGGTTTCAATAGTAAATGCTCTTCCATTTTGATGACCGTACCGTATTGTCTTTGATACTATGTGTTGAACCAACTTATCGCCTTCAATGTCTCTGACAGATAAGTACTTTTCCAAATTCATCATCCACATCACGAAAAACATTCGGTATGTATGTCTTTTCTTTCCACTTGCAAACTGTTGGAAAATTGCAAACTGTTTAACAACAGATTCTGCAGTAAACGTTGAAGGTTCAGGTAACAGTCTTCTTTGTTCGTGAAGCTCAATATCGATATCAATTATGCCTTCATCATCATCTTGGGTTAGAAATCTTTGGTCTTCTGAATCAAGCTTCAAATTATCTTCATCGTCACTGTTATCTACCAACAAAATCTGATTGACTTCGTTTTCCCTACCTTCAAATACTTTACGTGCGTTAAGAACCATAAACTGCAGCAATATGTATAAACAGAAGAGTGTTTTTGGCAAAAATCATCGGTGAGCCAAATAAACAACTCTACATAAAAAGTATCTCTCTAAGGTCACTGGGACAGATGTGTCCTTTTATGTATATGATGACTTATCAATGCACAAAACAAAAATGGTGAAATTACTTTCATACTCCTAAATACTTTTGCACAATGAAAATATAACGGTTATACTCATCGGTGATGTCAGAGGTAATAAAATAAAAAGAGCAAACAAGACTTGATATACAACAAATAAAAATGCATTCGCTTCAAATAATTATATTTTTTGTTAATTTTTGCCTTGAAACACATGTGTCTCCGTGGTCGTCGAAGAGTTAATAGAATTTATTAGAATTAATTTGATATGCATTAGTTATAACCTCAAATTACACTCTGTTGTTGTCGTTTTTAGTTTTATCTAATAGGGTATTGTAAAAAATTTTCACATTACCCTACTAAAATTGTGACCTGTTGTCCGTCTATCCGCGCGCCACAGTAGGTTTTTTTGCAAACCACAAAAGAGAGTCAGATGAAATGTAGTACGTAGGTCAGAAGTGGTGCCCTTTTAAAAGTTACAGTTTATTAAAAAATTTTATCAAGTATTTAAGAGCGGTCTCTATATACGGAGTGACCCATGAAAAAAATTTTTTCACCAAAGTTAGCCAATATGGGCATCAAATTAAAGGTCTTGACGAGAGCTTTTCAAAACTGATCTTAAGCCAAAAGCATTTTCGTGAAAAGGTGCAGGGTGACGGGAGATGTTCGAAAAATTAAGGTCCCTCCTCGCAAATGGATATCTTTGGACAGTGAAATCTTAAAAAAATTAGGGAAGGAGGTCTTTATAAGTATAAGGGTAACAATTACCTCAGAAGTCAAAACACTATCAAATTTGTTAGTAATAGTACATTTTAATAAATTTTAAGTTTACATGTTTAAAACCAAAAGAGGACCGTTAAATTTGCATCTAAATGTTCTAATGTGTAACGCATGTTTTCTGCAAATTTCATATAAATCGAGCGATAAATAGCTAAGATGTAAAGGGTTTTCCAATAAGAGGTGTTATTTTGCATGGCCCGCTATTCCGATAGATATCACCATTGAAGCTGTCATTTTCTGACATTTGACAAGTAGAAACTATGCCATTAATAAAAATGGAACAATGAACGCTTCAACAATGCATTGAAATTATAAAATTCACTACAATAATGGTGGAAATTTGGCAGAGACGGTTCATAAAACTCGAACACTTTTGGGTCGTCGTGAAGCACCTTGTCGGACCGCAATACAGAAATTGGTGGAAAAATTCAAGCTTTTAGGACAACTTCGTGATGTGAAGAGTAAAACCCGCGCACATCACTCAAGAACAGCCGAAAATATTGCTGCTGTAGCCGAAAGAGTTGAAAAAAGCCCAGGTTTGTCCATTTCTCGTCGTTCTTTGGAATAAGGCATTCCACAAACGTAATAACACCGTACTTTGCATAAAGATTTGGGTCATAAGGCTTATAAAGTTCAGTTAAAACAAGAACTCAAGCCGGTCGATCATCAACAATGTCGTGTCTTTGCTAATTGGGCCCTTGAAATGTATGAAAATGATCCGGAATTCCATCGAAAAATCATCTTGAGTGATGAGACCCATTTCCACCTTGGTGGCTTCGACAACAAGCAAAATTGTCACATCTGGGGCTCGGAAAATATAAGAGTTATAGTGAAAAAGCTTCTCTATCCTCAACGTGTGACTGTTTGGTGCGGTTTATGGTCCGGCGGAGGCATTGGACCTTACTTTTTCGAAGATGAGGCTGGAGCAACAGTTACGGTGAATGGATTGCGCTATCGAGAGATGATCAGCAATTTTTTATGTTCGGAATAGGATGGTATTGATCTGGACAACGTTTGCTTTCATCAAGACGGCGCTATGTGCCACACAAGCAACGAAACCATTGATCTTTTACGGGAAAAGTTTTAGGATCGTGTTATCTCTCGAAGAGGTGATCACAATTGGCCACCGAAATCTTGTGACTTAACACCTTTCAACTTCTTCCTTTGACGCCAGGTGAAAGAGAAGGTCTATACCAATAGCCCAGCGTCGATTAAAGACCTCAAAGATGAAATTCGTGAGGCTATCGAGGACATAGGGCAGCCACTTTGCGATTTGGTTATGGAAAATTTCATGAAAAGGATATGGTCCTGTAAGCGTGTAGCTGTAGTCCTTTGCCTGATGTTATTTTTCACTATTAACGGCATGCCTATTTCTTTATAATGAAATAAACATCCGATCATTTATATTAAAAAATGACATCTTTCTATTAATATCAAAATAACACCTCTTATTGGAAAGCCCTGTAGTTAATTGAAAATCACGCAGGATATTGTGTAAATATACGTTTCGAAAAACCCTCACTCTATAGATGTATAAGGATTTTGATGAACATTTTAGATATAGTTTGTAACAATGGTGTGTTATCATGAAAATTCAAGCATCGAGGTCAGCATATTAAAAATAAAATGTCGGCGAATCAAAATACATAATAGTCAAATACTAGTTTTCCAAACTCAAATCATTAAATATATTTTGAGCCTAGTTTAGGTATTCAGAAGATGTTTGAATTCTAAATCATTTTAGAATTCTCTTCTGCTAGGAGCACCCTTTTGCTAGATGTACTTGTTTTTCAATAGAGTTGGTTGTTTTTTTCCCCCTATTTCTAATTCGGCTCGGTATTATGTTTTGGCCAATTTTTGATTGAATATTATATAAGTTTTGAGTGCTAGATGGGTTGTTAAGTTTTCAAGTATTTTAAGTTTTTAAAACTGGTGCAATATTTTTATTAAATTTAGAACGATTATGTGAATAGAGCACATTGGAACGCTCCATTAAATGATGAGTTTAAGAAAATATGTCGTTAGCCGCATTTCAAGTAGACACACTGCTAATGTCATTGACTGAAGATAGTACTAGTAAAAATAATGCTAATATTCTATCCTGAAACTTTTGAATGGCTGTGTGTTGCTTTGCAATTAAAGAAAATTCAAAGGACTAAACTTTCTTTGAATCTTCAAACATTTCTGAAACTTCCATGTCATAACAACCTTATGTGTACCTACTTAATTACATTTATTTCAATCTATTTTTTTATGAAAGCGTAATTTGGGTTTTCATTCCTCAGTTTTTCCGCCAATTGATTGCTGACCCCACTTCTGAAGTATGAACGGATTATGTTCTATACAGGTGCAGGTGTAATGTCAATAAAGTCAACGACAGATGGCTGTTGTCCAAAAATTACCTATCAATATTGTTGACGCGTTTGAGTAGAAGGCTTTTCTTTTAACCCTGAAATATTTGGTGTTTTATATTGTTCTGATGTTTAATCTTGGGAACTACTTTTTCAATCGTGTTCAATGTCAGCTTCTCTAACTTCGACAAATAGAGATCTATTTCACCGTTAGTTAGATTCCTGTCACTAGGAACCATTGAGCAAATGTTGCCATCATCAGAAGGAGGACATTGTTTCTGGTGACTCCAATTAGACTTCGTTTGAAACCTTCCCCAATTCGTTTTTAGGCCTTTGTAAAATTTTTTTTACAAAGACCTACTAGGATCGCGACTGTCTGTCAGTCTGTCTGTCCGTGCGTCACAGCTGATTCCCTCAGAAACTATAAAAGCTAGAATGCTCAAACTTTGTGAAAAGCTCAAAAGTGATGGTCTATCAAAAGTTAAGGCCTTAACAAAAATTTAAAAAATGTTTAAGGGGGTCCCCCCCAATAACGAATCGGCCCTTAAAATTTTTTTTTCATCAAAGGTAGTCGAGTGGGGTATCAAATGAAAGGTCTTGATTAGAACTTTTAGAATCTGAAATAAAAAAATCATTTTTTGAATAAGGGGGTCCAGGAAAAGGCAAAAGGAACCCAAAATTTGTGTCCCCCCCCCCCCCTCGCGATTGGACACCTTTCAGCCGAAGAATCTGAAAATTGAGATCGAATCATAATCAAGTGAGCTATAGCCATTTCAATTATATGGAATTACTACAACAATAACACGTGTTTATGGTTGATATAGGGTTTTCCAATAAGAGGTGTTATTTTGATATTAAAAGGAAAATGCCATTTTTAACACAAATGATCGAATGTTTATTTCATTATAAAGAAGAAGATATGCCGTTAATAGTAATAATTAACATTTAGCAAATAAACACTACGACATGCTTACAGGACCATATCCTCTTCATGAAATTTTCCATAACCAAATCGCAAAGTGGTTGCCCTATGTCCTCGATAGCCTCACGAATTTCATCTTTGAGATCTTGAATCGTCACTGGGCTATTGGCATAGGCCTTCTCTATCACGTGGCTCTAAAGGAAGGATTCGCAAGGTGTTAAATCAGAAGATCTATTCAAAATTACACCTCTTATTGGAAAGCCTTATAAATACAGGTATTTAAAATTGACTTAGGCACTTTTAATTTCTTTCAATTTTCATGAAAATTTAAGGAATAGTGTTTAACTTGAACATGTTCAATAGGCCGAGCATTCAGAAAAATCATTTAAGCTAGATTAAAATGGCGGCTGCACTGTGCTTATGAAAGAAACTGTGCATCTTTTGTATAAATTTGAACGATTTCATATCTAAGTATTGGATGAATAATTCAAGTTATCGATTCACGCCATTAGAAAACTTGTTTCTAACCCTAGGATGTTTACAAAGACCTTCTGGTAGGAGCACTCTCCTGCTTACTCAACTTGTTTTTAAATGCAACCGATGATTTTCATGTTGAACTGGAATCAGGAAGACATCATCCCCTTGATGATTGATTTCCGTAACGATTGCATTATGGTCGCTATTGTAAGGAAACACTCGTAGTTTTTGTTGGAGACTATTAAAGCTGAATTTATGTTTTGTGTCAGCAATGCAAAGGTCAAAATAAGAATTTGTCCTCTTACCAATATAGGTTGCACCTGTATTCAATTTGGTTTTCTGTTATCCACAATTTCAAAAATACGCCTCTTGGATTATTGTTGGTGTTCAGTGATGTCTGCCGGGTAATCAGCTCACCGATAAGAATATAATAACTATGCAGCCTGATCGATTCGAGTATTTCAAACAAGGAATTGAGCTCCTCCTTAAATTCGAGAGCGTTTTGACCAGTTTTTTTTTCGCAGCACTACAGCCCCTTTCAGGCCTTCGCTTAGAGATAGTTAGAGTATCTCATTGTCGTAATCGAATGTATCTGCACTCTAAAAGGTGATATGATCATTATCAGTTGCATAAGCAGAAATAATAAAGACGTTATTCCCACCTGGCAGTGAAATTTTGATAACGAACACTTCAAGAAACTCAACGTTTTTGAATTTGAATTTTTCAATATTTTCGAATCCATAGGGTCTTTGAAGCAATACCCTGGTGCCACCTCCCCCATCAACGTTCACTCTATCGTTTGTTACGAATTCAAAATCCTCGAATGTCATGGAGTGCCACGGATGGAAGTGGGTTTCAGTGAGAAGCACGATGTCAGGCTTTTGCTTGACGAGGAATTTCAGGAGACAGTCATGTCTATTTAGAGTAACAATGGAGTTAACATTAATCGAGATGAGACGAAACCTATCCGTGGGTATCTGACTTTACGACAAGGTAGCTTGGAACATGTTGACCTAAACGTTGAAAAACAAAATTAATTTTTAATCTTGTTTATTTATTCTTATCGAAAGTGACACAAGTTGTTGATATACTATATTTTGATAAGCAGCTGATTATTGCTGCTTACATTATTCACATTGTTATCTGCTGATCCTCTCGCAGCAAGTACAAATGAAACCTCAGGTATGACGAAGTTAGAAGGTATCACACTGCGGTGTACTTGCGTCAGATCCTCAACAAATGATTCTGAAAAGGCTCTGAACGTTTTTGAAGGCAAAATGCTAAGAAGTTTTTTTAGGCCTGAGTAGGCTATGCAGAATAAATGGATTAACATTGTCAGCCCAATAGAAGTTTAAGTCGGATTTCAATGAAGCGTATTTAACTTCTGCATCCAGTGCGACATCTAGCTGCAATAATAATGTTAGAAACCTAGCATTGCATTTTTTCTCAGCTTTGGTTTCTAAAAATCAGATTTCATTTAAAAATCTGGAAATATAATCATAAATCTTTCAAATAAATTGGACAGTGTCAACGATATTTACATGACTCGTTATATCTTCACTAGAAATAAATTAGGCAATAAAATCCTATCAGTTAAATTTTATTGGCTTTCGAAGCTTCTATTAAATCACTTTTACTAAGCCGTAGTGTTTCACAACGACCGCCACAGCACCAACTTCTGCAAACTACAATGAGTTGTCAAGGTATAACTAGAAGCAATTAAATGTTAATGTAAGTGTCCCAAATAAATCTTATGACTTCGTTTTACTCGTAGAAGTATAAAGTAATGCTATTTTTAAGACAGAAATTGACGTGAACACCGATGCCATTCAAAAATTTAATGTTTCATGGGATTTGTTACCTAGAGCTTAGGAGGAAATTTTGGTTTGTGTTTTCCCTTACATTTAATTTGAGGTATCAAATAATAAGGATGTAAAAACTCTACCTTATAACTTGGAATTTTAATACTTTCTTTTAGCTAATTCTCTTTTTCTACATGAATCGTTGAATAATAGATCAGGACCCTTAACCCCAAATAAATAAATACCTATTAAAAACCGTATCTCTTAAGATATTCTCCAAGTTATACCTAGTTATTTTTCACGCTAAAAATATATACAAAACATTGCTGTTTCCAGCCCTAAGTTTGTTGAAACTGTGTGACTTCAGTGCAGAAAGACATCCAAATTTGTAATTTATAATCCACTTTTACTTTTATTGAACTCGAACTTAAAGCCGTGAGGTTTCCTTTCTTCTTAACATTTATTTTATTGCTTGGCTGCGTTCAGGAAAGGAAGTATTACATTTCATTCCAAAATGATTCGGTTTTGAACTTTCCACGTTTTCAAACAAATTCATCGTATGCCCAAAAAAAACATTTTTTAATTTATTCCTGCTTAAACAGGAAATATGATAAATATGACAACGTAGTTTTAAAGCGTTTTGTACGAGAATCTCATATAAATTTTTTTCATTTAATAGATTACTCCAATGTCTTTTGCGAACTAAAATCACAAAACCCATATCATATGGCCAAATTCAACTTCAAATCGATTGAAAAATATTTGACCCCATAAAGCAGACTAGACCGGATTTCAAATCTTCTAACTCATTTTGATTATTCTACTTGGCATAATTCTAGAGAATTTTTTGTGACATATGCAAGGAGAGCGAAAGATCTGAAAAGAGTCAACAACAACGTTTACACAAAAGCCCAACATTCTAATTGAATTAATCCTATGCGAAAAATAGGACTTACGAAAAGAAATAAACACTTTCGCATTTCTTTAACCACAAAAATTCCTTTTGAATTAATCAAGGCAAAAAATACTATCGGTGTGCTTTATAAAATAGACTAAAACTCATTATCTTGGAAATTAAATATACCTATTTTATATCATAAATATAAAATGAATTTTCGAAAGCTGATAAAATTTCTTTTAGTCGTTATTCGTGACTTTTGAGCCGCTCATCGATTAAACATTAATTTTCTGATTCAAAGCACATTGAATGGGGAGCGCAAAAACTGAACAATGTTGGCATTCCGTCTTAAATGATAGTAGGTGGTACGTAGCCAAGAGGTATTCGTATTCGCAAAACCCGCTATCAACTGGTGGTTGAAATTTCATATCCTTCTACATCAGTTGCTCTTATTTGCCTACCCTAAAAAAGAAGTACTTGCCTCGGGCAAGAATGTTTTTCTTTGTAAAAATAGCAATGGTGAAATTGATGAAGATATGCCTGAACGCTTCAGTTTTCAGTTATATCCGTTTCCTTTTCGCTATCACCAAACAGCTGTGAGAGCTTATGTCATAGCAGTGACAGGATGTAAGCTACAAACAAACGGAAATTGTCTCGTAGGATTGCACACATAACAAGCACAATGCGAACAAAGATCACATCACGAAAAGTATCTAAAACAGGAACACATGTGTAACGATTTCTCTGCCCGTGTTACTCCACTGAAAACCAACTATTCACCGGCACTTGTCAAATTACAAGCTTTTATCTTAGATAAATTTTGTAGTGGAAAGCTTGGGGGAGTATGGCAACGGAAATACAAGGTCGCGTATTGTAATGCAAGGTAACAACATCATTCAAGAGCAGATCCTTTGTCACGGAGCTGCTGCTTTCGGGAAACACCCGTGACTGATGACTTTGCGCCCAAAGTGGGATAGGAATCGCGTTCACTAGACACTAATGCACAAGTGGGTGGATCATATTTTTTCCCATTGGGTAATATTTTACACTTTTCAAACACGAAATTCTTAGTCCTGCTTCGTAGAATAAAATTTTTCACACACACTTTGCGAAACAAGTCGAATATTGTCTCGGTGCTCGATTGATGCAAACTCTCGGAAATGGCAATAAGCGAAAAGATAACATAGAATAGTTCGAAAAGCGAAAGAAAAAACGCAAGAAACTGAGCGCGGCAGCGATAGAAAAAAGCGGAATCTCATGCCAACACGTCGGAATCCGAGTCGAGACTATGATTGGAATCATGTCCTCTCCTAAACGCACCTTAACTTCGTTGGTCCTACTTAGTACTCGTTTCCGAGCCGCGAAGGTTAGCTCCTCGAGATGAGCTTCAGATACATCCGAGACAAAGAGATAGAAAGCTTTCAATTGTGCCGGCAAGGACATTTCTACTCAGAGCTTGATAAACTTGCAGGAAAGCGGAGCCAATGTAGGTCAGTAATATAGTTAGGGTCGTAATAAAGTAGAGAAAATTGAATTTTGAAAATGCATGTTACACCAAGTCGTAAAACTAACAATATTAGTTTTATATGTTTTTAGTTAGATAATACTTTTGACATTTGGTCGTGGATCTAATAGAAATACTTTTCATGCAGCTGACGGTGTGTGCATTGGTTGTAATGTTTCTTTGAAATTTTTAGGAAAAGTTACAATATAAATTCGTTAATGGAAGCTACAGTAAGTATTTACTAAGAAAATGAAGCCAAAGAACTCTCCATCTTTATGAGTTTTCTTACCGTTAAATACATGATACTTCTGCTTTGAACCAAGCAGGATTTAACATCAGCTGAAGGAGCGTCTCGATGATAATCATTAAATTTTCTTCTTTAAATCCCAAAGTTAGTGCGGAGGGTTGCATTACAATTAGATGAACCCAAATAACAAATCTGCAGGTTTATCCCATTCGCCCAAATATATCCATGAGAATCGAATTGTGCTTGAAGAAAGCATGCATTCAGATTCTAACTTTTCTGGAAACATCAACAGCACTTATTACTGGTGAATCTCATATTATACTATAGTATTTATATATTTCTTGATATATTCTAGAAGATTTTAACTGAGATAAAAGGTATTCAAAAAAAAGATTTGATATTATAGCGGTATTTAAGATTCCCCTCATCTTATCATTTTCCACTGCAAAATACTCGTAATTGTATTATTGTATGAATTTTGAAAAAATCCAGCCTTCCTGGCTGGTGGTGTCAACGAGTAGGTACACTTACTTTTAAAAGCAAATGCTTATATTATTGGCCAACATTTTGAAGGTCAAACACCATTTAAGGAAAATGGTCTGTTGCATAAGTACTTTCAATTTAAGCCATTACTAACATTTCCATGAAAAATTTCATTATTTCTGTTGCTACTTAAATAACGAATTGCGCTTATTTTTTAAATTTAGGGGCCGCCATTTTGAATACATGCATTTGTTTTTGGATGTTTTAAAAACGAATGTGTCTTAAGGTTTCATAAATCAATGTGCAAAATCTCGTTAAAACCGGAGTTTTACCCTAGACAGGGCAAAAGTATTAATTTTTTTAAGTTTTAAATTTTCGACCATTTTATGTCTCATCCGATTTTGATAATTTTTTGCAGAACATAAGAACTCAATCCAGTTATCCACATCTAAGTCCCTAGATAAGTATGGCTGCTGGAGAGCTATGAAAATCGCATATTTGAAGTGGCGCCATTTTGAAACTTCCACATGGATGACCACCAAACTGACAAAATCTTTAAATATAATTATTTTCTACTTTAAAACTAAGTTTCGTATCGATCGGATCAGAATTGTGACTTCTAGAAGCCTTTAAAATTTTGAGTTTCAACTAGCCGCCATTTTGTCTTTTGAAACTTGACCTCTAACTTTTTTACGCTGCGCTTTAGACATTTATAGTTTTTGCCAAACTGCTGAAATTCATTCGTATCGGTTGACAAGTTTAGTCACAGTTGCAACAATAAGATT